>CM076573.1:980628320-981221247 GCA_034641835.2 Pinus albicaulis | reverse complement strand
TCTTTGTCTTCTAAATAGCATAAATTTTATTCATCTCTTCTTTCTGGAATTTGGACTTGGCCAAATTATAAACTTGAGAAAAATTCTCTAATGAAACAAACAAATCATCAAATTCTTCCGGTTCATGCTCGAATCGAGCAATCAAAACTGAAGAAGTAACATTAAAAGCTATCTTTTGTGGATCATACTGTCTCCCTGGGATTGTTGCGAATTTTAAGTGCTTTATTTTGATGACTTCCTTTTCTTCATGTTTGAAGTCATTCAAAGTAAAATGTCCACAATTGAATGGAAAAGAAGGCCACATTCTTTTCTTATTGTTGCTCAGAGATCTGGACATTCCTTCAACTGTCAATTTATAGGAGATTTCCTGGGCTAGAAATTTATCTGGAACAAAAAGAGGGAGGACATGGAGTTCCACAATACTCCTGAAAATCCTGACATATGTGAATTTTTCTTCTCCAAACCAATCTCCTATTGAGGATAAGTCAGCTTTAGCTTTGTCGGAGAATCTAGGAGGGAAGCGTGTCAAACTAGGAGGTAATTCCTCAAATCAGAATGTGTATGAGCTGAAGAATGCATATGTATTTATACATGGAGGTGAGGCTATTGGGATTCATCTCCCAATGACTCTTGGCCTTCCTTATTTCCTAATATTACATGTGCACACCTATCCCATAGGATTAGGTGTCAACATTCCCCCCTTTAATCCGAAGGGATGTTGGTGAGTCCAAGCATCGATCCGAACTTTTCAAACTTTTCTCTTCCAAGTGCTTTGGTGAAGATGTCAGCAGTTTGCTCATTTGTGGAACAATGATGTAGATTGATGGTTTTGGCCTGAACATGATGTCGAATTAGATGGTACTTTGTATTGATGTGCTTTTTTCGATCATGGAAATTTGGGTTCTTGGCCAACTTTATTGCAGAAGTGTTGTCGATCATGAGTGGTGTGGAATACATTTGTTTCATTTGCAAATCTTCCAGGATTTTCTGGAGGCACACAATTTCCTTTTTTGCTTCATCTGCTGCCACATATTCTGCCTCGGTCGTGGAATCTGCTGGAACTGACTGTTTGCGTGATCTCCATGAGATGACTCCTAATCCAAGACTCATGGTGTAACCTGTAGTAGACACCCCTGTTTCTTTGTCGCCATAAAAGTCTGAATCAGAATATCCGATCAAGCTGAAGTCGCCTACCTGTGTATATTTGAGTCCAAAGTCTTGAGTCCCCTTCAAGTACCTTAACACTCTTTTTGCAGCAGACCAATGTCATTCACAAGGTTTTTTCATGAACCTTGAGAGGATTCCAACAGCAAATGAAATGTCAGGTCTGGTGGTGGTGAGGTAGATAAGACTTCCTACAAGCTGTCTATACTTAGTTGCATCCTCAAATTCCTTCCCTTCAGTAGATGTGAGCTTCAAGTTTTGTTCCATTGGAGTGGTTAAGGGATTACAGTCATCCATGCCAAACTTGTTCAAGAGATCTCCAATGTACTTCTTTTGAGAAAGAAATATGAATTTAGGATGTTGAATTACTTCAATACCCAAATAGTAATGAACATGACCCAAATTAGTCATTTCAAAACCTTTCTTCAACTCTTTCTTCATGGATGCAATATAGCTCTCATTGTTTCTTGTTATCAAAAGATCATCTACATATACCACAAGATATACAACTGTTTTTCCAACTTTCTTAACAAACAAAGTTGCATCATCAAGATCAAAATGTTTGAAGTCAAGTTTCAAAAGATGCTCGGTTAATTTCTCATACCAGGCTCGTGGTGCTTGCTTGAGGCCATACAAGGATTTTACAAGTTTGCAAACTTTGTGTTCTTGACCCTTTACCACAAATCCTTTTGGCTGGGACATATAAACTTTCTCCTTTAGATCTCCATTCAAAAAAGTTGTTTTTACATCCATCTGATGGACTTTCCATCCATTCTGAGCTGCTAGGGAAAAGAGAGTCTGGATGGTGGTCTATTTAGCTATGGGAGCAAAATTTTCTTCATAATCGACTCCTTCTTTTTGTGCAAAACCTTTTGCCACAAGCCTGGCCTTGTGCTTGTCAAGTGAGCCATCTGCTTTATACTTGTTCTTGTAGACCCGGTTACACTCGATTGGTTTCGTTCCCAAAGGCGGATCAACCAGCTTCCAAGTGCCATTCTTTATCAAGGCATCATACTCCTTCTGCATCGCTTCTTTGCATTCAACATGAGAAGCGGCTTCTTTGAAGGAAGTTGGTTCATGATCTGTAGACAAACTCAACTCACAGTTATAAGCAATATCCATATTAACAGGAGAATCATAATTATCTACATCACCTTCGATTTGTTGAGTGGAAATTCTTGTTCCTGTTTTTCCAACCTCATCAGGATGAACATTCTCCAGTGTCTTTGTCAACCATTTGGGAGGACCTTTCTGAGATGGCCCAGGCTGGTCATTTGAGTGAGTTGGGATTGATTCAAGATTCAATATCCCAATTCTGTCAATCACATCATCCAATGTGTCATCCGTGGTTGTTTCTTCATGTGGGGGAGAGAGTGCTTCAGGACATGATTCCACAGTTTGATTCAATATCGAAATCCCCCCTTCAAGATGTGGAATCACATTCTCAAATTCTTGGAAGGAATTTGCATGTGTGAATCTATCCAGGCGATCAAGTTGCCGCTCAACAACCTTGTCACTCTTGGAAGATTCAAGAAATATGACATCTCTTGCTATTACAAATTTCTTATTTGCTTCATCATAGAGACGATATACTTTGGAGGTATTGGAGTACCCCAAGAAGATACATTTTCTACTTCTAGCACCAAGTTTTTTCCTTTGACCCTTGGGTATCAAGGCATAACAGGTGGACCCAAAGACCCTGAAATGCTTTACCGAAGGAATGTGGCCATGCCACATTTCAGAAGGATTTTTGTTTCTAATTGAACTTGAAGGACACCTATTCTTTATGTAAACAACACATAGAACTGCATCAGCCCAAAACATCAATTTCACATTCTTGAAAAATAACATGGAGCGAACCATATTTAAGATATTTCTATTCATTCTTTCAGCTACACCGTTCTGTTGGGGATTATATGGCACTGTTGTTTGATGTTTTATTCCATGTTGACGAAGAAAATTTTCAAATTCATTTGAAGTGTATTATTTTCCATTATTAGTACGTAGAGAGCCAATATGTGTTTGTGCATCATTTTCAATCCATGCATGAAAATTCTTGAAAGTTTGAAAAGCATCAGACTTATTCTTCAGTAAGTAAATCCAACACATTCTGGTGTAGTCATCAATAAATGTCATCATGTATTTGTTTCCATTTGCAGAAGCAACAGGCATAGGGCCACATAAATCTAAATGAACAAGCTTAAGTTTTCTATGTGCTCTGGAGTGTGAATCATGAAATGGCTGTTTTCTATGCTTTCCTAGAATACAAGCATCACATTCCTTAGGTTTTCTAGGAATTGTAGGCAATCCATTAACACCATTTTTCTTCAACAAAAGAAGGCTGTCATAGTTTAAGTGTCCAAATCTAGCATGCCATAAAAGACTTGATGGGAATGTACCTTCATCATAATGTGAACTGAATGCAAAGTTTTGAGCATGAGCAGATGAACCTTTCAGCTTCAAGAGTCTCCCTTCTTCTATTCCCTCCATGACAAGTGAGTGATCTGATGATTTTCTGACCTCTTCCTTGCCATCAAACAAGTGAATGGAGTGTCCTTGCTGGCGGATTTCGACCAGGGACAACAAGTTTCTCCTCAACTCAGGGAGTTATAGAACCTCATGTAGGATATGATCAAGAAGACCAGGCAGTTTAAGCTTGACTGTGCCAAGCCCTGATGGCTTGAGTTTGGATTTATCTGCGAAATATACTGCTCCATCAACTTTGTCAGTGAATTCTTCAAAAAAATATTTTCTAAATGCCATGTGACATGTTGCTCCTGAATCTAGCAACCAATCATCTCTCCATGAAGTAAATGAAACATCAAATAGGTTTTCAGTTACTCCATTGTTACAATGTGCTAGAACAGAATGAGCTGATTCAGGTGCTTTACCTTTGTCTTTGTCATTAGTTTTACCTTTGTCTTTATTTCTTTGCTGCTGAGTTTTACATTGTCTGCCCCCCTTTTCTCTAAAGTTTCTTCTTCATCTTCTGCCATCTCTTCCTCTGGATGAATCTGAAGCATGTCTCTTTTCTCTCTGTGCCAAGTATGCAGCCTCTTTAGAAGATGAAGGGAATGCCATCTTCTTTTGAAGGAGGAGAGAAAAAAAACTTTGCTGGAGAATCTCTTTTGAAGGAGAGAATACAAAAACACTCTTTGCTAGAAAATATACTCAGTTTAAAAGGACAGAAACATTTCTAAAAATACAAAGACTGAATTTAAAAGGACACAAACTCTTTGCTGCAAATACTAATTCTGCACCAAAATATATATATATATATATATATATATATATATATATATATATATATATATATATATATATATATATATATATATATTTGTTGTGTTTGAAAAAGGATTGTATGAGATCGTATTATATGGGAGGGAGGTAATATATGGTGGGAGTGGTATTAAAAGGTGGGAGGGCGGTAATATTTATAGTGTGACAGCGTATTATATGGGAGGGCGGTGTTATAACATATGAGAGAGGTATTAGATATGAGGAGGGGCGGTGTTATCACATATGAGAGCGGTATTAAATAGATAGAGGGCGTAATAACATATGAGGAGGGGCAGTGTTATAACATATGACAACGTATTATATATGAGGAGGGGCGGTGTTATAACATATGACAGCGTATATATGGAGATAGAGCGGTATATAGCAGCGTTGACAGCGTATTAAATATAGCGTTGATAGCGTTGGATAGGCAACGTTGTGATAGCGTTGTGATGGAGCGGCAAAGGGCGTGGCAAGACTGAGTATCGACAGAAGGGGAGGACGCGTAGAGGGTGGGAGGCATGGGTACAGCCGTGGAGAGGGATGAAGCGGCGTTGTTGCAGGTCGAGTGGCATTTGAGTGTGGTGAGGTGCGTAGGGAATGGATGAAGTATACACAGAGATGAGGAATAGACGTGAAGAGTGTACGCAAAGAGAGGTGGTCCGCGCAGGGTTGGGGTGAATGCAGCTGCGTGAGGGGTTTGGGGAGTTAGGGCGTGGGGAGGGCCGAGAGGCCAGGTTGGGGAGTGCGCAGCTTTGAATAGTGAGCTGTAGATTGGTGAACGCGTGAATTGAGGGCGTTAAGTATTGCAGGGAGGAAGAAAGGGACGTAGAGGAATTAAAGCGTTGCAAAAAATCTCGAATAGGATCTTTGCATGACTGCAGAGGAAGGCTGCAATTTGCAGTGTTTCAGGAACTGCAGGATTGCAGAATCTTCAGGAGCTGCAGGAGCTGCAAATGTCAGAGCTATGCAGAGATAAAACAAATTTAGAATAACAGTATAACAATAAGTAGGAGCAGCAAAAACTATTATTAAAAACTGACTGAGCAAAGGAGAGGGAGTTACACCACAGACAGAAATGCTAATAGTGGGACTGGCTCTGATACCATGTCAAACCAGGAGGTAACTCCTCAAATCAGAATGTATATTAGCTGAAGAATGCATATGTATTTATACATGGAGGTGAGGCTATTGGGATTCATCTCCCAATGACTCTTGGCCTTCCTTATTTCCTAATATTAAATAATATACAATATTACATGTGCACACCCATCCCATAGGATTAGGTGTCAACAAAGCGATTGAAAATGGTTTGAAAGAATGGGATAAGGAAACCATGACATATCCTATAAACATGATCTTTGAAATGAAATTTCCAAAGGAGTTTATGGTATATGTGAATCAGAGTAGGATCTTTAGAAGTCCATTTCCATCCTAGCAAGGGAAACTCAGAATTGAAACAAAGGGCGTCTAGAATCTAAGCACAAAAGAAAAAGGCAGTGGTATTTCCAGCGGTTTTATCTTGTCTGTATTCGAGTATCCTATTAGCTATCCTATCAGAAAGAATAACAACCCAGTCCATAATTTCGGAATTGACAACAGCTAAGATTAAAGGAACCATTTGTATAGAAAACCTAGCAGAATTGTTATTGCCAAATAATCTACACATCATGGTAGCGGCATAGCAGTATGGGGGTGAAAGAGACTCTACTGAATACATACCGGATGATTCATTTTTGTGCTTTTCAGGATTTTTCCTCCATTCTTTGATAGGTTCAGATTGAACTTTATTACTGTCAGCAAACTCTTTGACAAATTCTTTGTTATAGACCTTCTCCGGATCAGGGAGATGATACATTGCTTTGAGGTCTTCTGCTTTGAATGATTCAAAAGATGCTCCAGAAGCTAAAATAAACATTTTTTTCTTAATTTATACACTATCGATAACCCATCGAATCACATCATAATAAGGAATGATGTTTGCTCTGGCTGCCATTCGATGTAGGAATGAATTCGCAAGTGTTCTTTCAGTAATCTTAGAGTCGGAATATGAGTTATCTTCATCCAGAACTAATACCTTTGCTACTGTGACTTTAGGGTTTTCATTCTCAATCAGATTATAAACTCCTTCCCATGTCATTTTGCCTAGCCCTTGACATGATGTATCTGTAACTAGCTTCAGCTTTACTGGCCTTTCCTTCGAGACTGTAGGAATATCAACAAACTTAGCGGCACCAGTAGCCTTCATTCTCCTTGTTCTCTTCGACATTTCGATATCTGGTATTGTTTCCCTCGGTCTGCGAATGAAAGGATTTAGTGTTCTTTGATTCTGTAAAGCAATAAGTTATTAGTTGTGATAAACCAGCAAGTGAAAAGAACAATTATGAACTCATGATTCATTATTTATTGATTCCGTATAACACTTAAATGTTCTCTTTGGGTCACACTCACGTATTCAAAACAGAATCATAAACCAATATTCATTTGATTTGTTATTGAATGTTGAACGTACAATTGGAGATTTGGCGCTTGTGAAATATTATAAAATTACCTATTTTGAATTCTTCCAATGTGATAAATGTAGTATATTAAATATCAATCGCATCGGAAGTATTCAAATGGTACATAGATATCACAATACAGATTTCTTCGATTGCCAATTGCGATTGCAAACTTCTCCGATTTCTGATTAGATGGTGGTATATTGCATCGGGGAGTTTCAATCGAAAAGAATTATCAATGGCTTTCTCCGATTTCTGATTGCGATATGGTGGGGTCTACCATATAGAGATTCTTCTCATTTAAGTGAAACAAATTTTTATTTCCTTTTGAAAAGTGTTTTATAATAAAGCGCGTCGCATCGGGGAATTTTCAATTGACCACAAAGAATTTATTAAAAGTGCTCCGATCATGCGATTGCGATTGATCGCATCGCATCGGAGATATGTAAATGAATAACTTAAATCCTTTGCGATTGAGCTAATCGCATCAGAGATTTTTTAACATGTATATCAAACTTCTCTTAAAGATTTCTCCGATTTCCGATTGCGATTACTGTTTATGAGACCTTTTTCAAATTGATTTATTTTATATGATAAAGTCTTTTATTATTTAATCGGATCGGAATTTTTTGAATGTCATATTTGTTTGTATACACTTGGTAACAAAGATATGCAATGAGTCTTTTAAAACAATGAATCTTTATTTCTAAGTCTTTTATTTCTATATGAAAAGAAAAAGGGACCCTATTTCTAAATGAATTTTATTCTAAAATTTACAAAAAAGGGAGGGTTGTTGTACAGTACAACACTATTGTAAACAAAAGGAAAGAAAAAACATGACCATGACGCCCAAACCTAAAGCCATACGATTTCATACTCTACTTTCCACTAAGATCCATGTCGAATAGAAGAATCTCCAAATATGATTCTTTGGCAAGTGGGTGGAATATTTTTCTGATGGTAAATAAAGAACACTACTTATAATAATATAAATGACATTATATGGGTTGGTTGACATATTTTACTGACTGAAAAAGGAAGAGTCCTGGAAAATTTGAAAGGCTGCTGTGTGGTGTGCAGTTGTAAGTGAATTAAGAACATATGGTGTGCATCGTAGAAATGATAGAGTCACAGTGGGCCTCTGCATCCTTCATAAAAATCGTACACACCATGAAAATACTGTGTACAACTGAGATTGCAATGGCCTTTACGTCTTGGAAAATATCTTCGGGGAATATCAAAGCATTGCTGCAACTGAGTTATGACATGAAATGGAGGAAACATTTCTTTCCTCGATAGTGGAATTCAAGTGTTTGGGAATTTATAATAATTAGGCACAAATCTTCTCGCTTTGATCACCGTGCACATGGAGTAATAAAGAAAGATGTAAAATTATTAGAGCACGAATACAAATCTAGTTGAAAAATAATTATACAAACTTTCATGAGTTGAAAAGAAAAAATAGAATTGAGAATAAATTTGATTTTTCAATATTGTTTGAGAATCAATACATAAAAGAAACTAATTTAAGCTTAGTTGTACATGCAATAACTATGGATAATTAAAGCTAACTGAAGCTAAATGTGCTTTATGTTCTACTAATGTATGCATGCACCACATGCAAGCACCAGAGTTAAATAACTAAAGGAAAGTGCACATTACATGCAATAACGAGAGTGGAATTGAAGCTAATTAAGGCTAACTATGTGTATGTACACCAACACCCACCCTTAACCATAACTTTGGTGAGTGTGATGAAAAATGTGCTCATGCACCACATGCAAGCACCAGAGTTAAATAACTAAATCCATTGAGTGCACATCACATACAATAACTAGAGTGGAGCTGAAGCTAATTAATGCTAACTATGTGCATGTACACCAACACGCCCCCTTAAACATAACTTAGGTGTGTGTGATGCAAAATGAATGAGTCCCGTCAACAAGGCCATTTTAGGTACCCATATACAATGCATGAAAAGAGGAAAGAGGGAAAACCCAGTGGGAAGGGAAACCCCCCTCAAAATATAATGAAAAAAGTAGAGAAAAGACAACTGCTAGGGAGTCATGTCCTTCACCCTGAGAGAATCTCGTAGAAAATGAAACTTTCGCTCAGTGAAAGTCTTGGGTAATATATCAGTAGTCTGCTCATAACTCAGACAATATTGAAGATTGATGATCCATCATGGATATGGAGGAATAAGCTTCATTTTTTGAATTAGAGGTATCAACTCCCATGTTTGGATCAATAACTGAATTTCCTTATACATGATTGCATGCCAATATGGATTCCCTACAACTTCGTCATGCATTTGACCATCTAATTCATGTACCGTATTTACATGCATGGGAATGGTTGTCCCTAGGGATGCATGCATGTGCATGTGTGGCTTTAGAGATGTCTTTTTGGATGGATGCATGCACATACATGGTGTTATAAATTCCTCCTTAGATGCATGCATGGCCATGCATAGATCTGTGCCTTAGAGTGCATGTAGGGCATCATTAAATTGAGACCTCTCTGCATCATCAACATCTTAAATAGTAGAGGAATCAAAGTCCTCTTCTATGTTTTTGAAAGTAGTGTCTTCATCACTAGTAGATGAAGATATTTCCTCATGTGCGATGTCTTCGTTATTGGACAAGAGAAAATTTTCATCTACAAAAGGCTCATTAACGATAGAAGAATACAGTTCTTCTTGTTCTACACTGTCTTGAGAACATTTCTCCACATTATTTGAGTTTTCACCAGTTTCATGACTGTTATAATAACTCAAACTCTAGGCGTCCAAATGACGTTCTTCTAGATCATTTTCATCACCATATAATCCTTTCAATGTAGTCTAGAATTCATATGGGGATTCAATATTTCTGATCTCATAAAGAATATCACATGGCACATATAGACACAATCTTCCATATGTTGTGTAGATCTGTTAAGCCAATCTGACTTCTCATCCTCTGACATTGGTTCTATGTCAATTCCCATGACTATTTGGTACAAGCCTTTGCTCCTAAGGTGAAGAAAAATCATTGGCTTCCATTCATAGTAATTATATGGAGTGAGAATGGTGGAAGTTGGAAATTCTATTCTTTCACTTTGTGGTTGCAGCTACAATTGCAACAATTCTTTAATATTCTGATCCACAAAAAAATCTCCAAATAATTTTCAATGCTTTGGCTCATCTACATACAAGCACGAAAGCCAATTAACTAAAGCCAAAATCACCACATTACATGCAATAACTAGAGTGGAATTGACTCTAATTAAGACTAACTATGTACATATACACAAACATAAGATAACTTGCCTGAGCCTGTTTTGTTGTAAATACTACCAGGTCAATCTGTATATCTTATTTTTTAATTGCGTGGAGTAATTAAATTGTTCCTAGTGTCATTTCTATTGTAAACAAAAGGAATGAAAAAACATGACGAAGAGGCCCAAACCTAAAACCATACGATTTCATACTCTACTTTTCACTAAGATCCATGTCGAATAGAAGAATCTACAAATCTGATTCTTTGGCAACTCGGTGGAATAATTTTCTGACGGTAAATAATGAACGCTGCTTCTAATAATATAAACGACATTATATGGGTTGGTTGACATAGTTTACTGATCGACGTAGAAAGGGTCCTGGAAACCTAGGCTGCTGTGTGCTGTGCAGCTGTAAGTGAAATAAGAATAGATGTTGTGCACCATAGAAATGATAGAGACAAAGTGGGCCTCCGCATCCTTCATAAAAAAGACTCTGTACAGCTGAGATTCCAATGGCCTTTATGGCGTGGAAAATATCTTTGGGGAATATCAAAGCATTGTTGCAACTGAGTTATGACGTGTATATATGTTTTTCACCCATCCCAATGGATTAGAATGAGAGTCACAACTAGTTTTTCTTTCCTTTTCTTTCATATTCAATTAGGTTGAACTGCACTTGGAGGTTGGAAGTTCCATCGTCAACCTAATATTTTACTAATACTGGGACGGGGCAGCGATCCTATTGCTTTATGTTTGGCTGTATGGAGTAGATGCAATAACATTATAAAACGAACCTGGCCATCACATATTAGTTTACCTTAATTAAAGACATCTGTAATCCACTTTTTATACATTGGCTCATCTCCATGAATTGCGCTCCATGTCATTGATCTGGGACTTGCTTACATGAAACAACTGCCTGATTTTTCCACTGACTAGATCGTGACGTGAAAAACCACCAGGTAGTTGCCAAAATCTTATCACCAACTCCCCGTGTCAATACATTGCCCAAAACTGTAAATGTTTGAACTATTATATTAACACGTTCTAATTGCATTTCAGCAAATATGAAGTGCGTAACTATGAAGTGAGTAAATGAGAGTTTTACCATATTTTGATCATAAGGCTGTTTTCTGCCATTACAGAATTGTATAACATATTATTAAAAGTTCAAAATAAACATGATACCATAAGCTATATTGATGACATCACTATGTTGCACGATTATTAATGGATGTAACCAAAATGTAATTTATGATTCCATTAATGGCATTGTAATTCTAATTTATGATTCCATTAATGACATTATTAATGGCAATGTAACGTGTGTTTGGGTAGATAGTATAAATATCTAAAATAGGGTTTTTGGAATTTTTATCTAATTATTAATAATTACTGGGTGGGATTTACTTTAAATAAAATTAATTGTTTTCTAATATTTAATTAGATTGAGTAATGAGAAAAAGATATAATATGAAGTTAGTTATGATTTTTTAGAAATATGGTATTGATAAACCATGATATTGACCTCTATATTGTAACAACGACTATTCATTATGTATTGATCCATGGTATTATAACAAAATATTTTGTAATAATGTTATTGATGACGCTGGTGGTTACCGTGAGTTAAGACCAATCTGGTCTCTTGGACCTTAAGATAGGAGAAGTAATTTAAGTTTTCAATTCTTCAAAATCTTCTTCCTATGGTGGAAGAGAAGGGAAATAAGTGCTCCAAGATCGCTATAGGAGTGTTGGCTTAATAGGTCAAGAAGATTGGAAGTGTGATAGATGGTAGGGAATTGAGAGTGAATGTGAGTAAGAGTGTGGCAGTATAAAATGAAGTGCATTTCATCTTCCACCTACTTAGAATCGCAAATATGACATATTCTATCATTCCAAGGGGTCTTGGAGATTGATCACTGCCCGGTCTCACTCGGAAGCTCACGGGAATTAGTTCTTATCTTAGCGATGTTCATCTTTTTCTTATTGTTGGACAACACAAAGAGATAATTATGATTATCAAGGGTAGGGGTGATCACTTTCTTATAGTATCTTAGCTTCCTTTTACCTTCTAGCTCTTGATCCTCCCACAAATTTTCCTTAAACTTGGAGGTAATAGTATTTTTGATGTTATCTTTGCTTCCCATACTGAGCTCCTCCTTAATTCCCCAATGGTTGAGCTATGACTGGAAATCCTTATGCCACTTGCGTTTGAGGCAAAGGTGAGGGTTTTGATTACAGTTAGAGGCAATTTTAGGGAGCCTTTTTTATTTCATGTTGTTAAGCTTCTTCTTATACAGCATATATCTAAACATAGCCGTACTCTCAATGAGGAACAAACCATATTCGATCAAGAAAATAAGATAAGATGTACATTTTCCACCTATTAACTTACTAACACAACCAAATTAATATAAATTATATTAATAAATAATAGTAATATTTAAACCATAATAATATTTACTAAATAATAATATTTAAAATATTAATAATCATTATATATATTAATAATAATATTCTCAGATATTATTTATATTAATAATAATAATAATATATATTTATATTTTTATACCAACAATAATTTAATAATAATTATATAATAATAATATATATAAATAATAATAACTAAATGTCATAAATATATAAAATATTTTAAAAATAATTAATATTTAAAAGATAAAAAATAAAATAAAAATAAATTCCAATTATAATACCCATAATAATAATAATATATAATAGTTATTTTATAGTAAAATACAAATGTTTTCTTTATTATTATTAATATAAAATTATTTAATTATTATAAAATATATAATAATTATATTAATGATTATAAACAAAAACATTAATTATATAACCAATATAATTAATAACATTAACAATAATATTATATTGATAATTAAAAAAGATATATTGTAAAGCGTTAATAATTAATATAGTTAATTAATAATTTTTAATATTAATAATAATTAACATTATATTTTCAATCCTTAATCAATATATTAATATTACTAAAAAAACAAAATAAATATAAAAAATTAAATTCTATTATAATTATAGGAAAAATATATTTATAATAAAAAGTAAAAAAATGAAGAAAGAATAAATTTGTTCGTGATCGGTTACTGTTGACAATTGTTAACAATGGTTGGAAATGGTCGACAAAGACCCATTTTCTTCATATTTTGATAATCTTTGTCACAATGTGACAAAACAAATGACAATGAATTTTAAACATTACAACACAAATGACAACAACATGGAATTTAGTGACATTGAAACAAAAAAAAAGTTATTGGGATATATTTTAGATCTCACAAAGACAACAAATTCAACAACTAAATCCAACTTTTAACACTCCACCAGAACATAATTATTTTATGCCAGCATCTCCTAAAACACACACAGAGTGGTGAAGAAAGCAACACCAATTCAAATCAACAAGATAATGTTCAAAATACTTCATGCTCTCTAGTGAGTCCCTTCTTGTTTCCTTCCTGATTCTCTTGGGTGCAAATGACACAAATTTTGAACATCTATGTCATTTCATGCAAGAATAGAATATGATCATCAACAAAAGCTAGATGGAAACCATGTATTCTATCAAGCCTTGTGCGAATATATGGAACAAAATTTGTGGTTTCTACAATAGATTTAATCACTCAAATGTAATAAGACCATCATTATTCTCCATATCTTCACTTCATTGAAAAAAAAGATATGATTCAAATTTGCACATACACACACAAACAGATAAACATAAACAAAAATGTTGACACATTTTTTTGGTCCGTTTGTGTTAAATCCATAAAATATTTATTAGATATAAACATAAAAGGATTCAAATCAAGGACAAAGAAAAAAGAAATAGGCACAATTTAACCAATCAAACAATATCACCAAAAAACAAATTTATTTTCCCATGCAATTACTTCCAAATGATCAATTTACTTACTTTACCATTCATAAAATCTATGCAAATCACCAATAAGAATAAAAAAAAAACCTATCAATGTGCATACAAAATGTTCCAAGAAACAAAAATGATAGAGAACTAATCAAATTTTTATGAAAGAAATGCCAAAACAGTAAGCTCTACTACAGAAAAATACCATGAAAATGATATAGAATTCAATAATTCCTCCTCTTTCATTCTAAGTGTAACATATTCTTTGTCATGGATTTTAGCATAATGTTGAAAAGGAAAAGGTAGTGAAATCCACAAACCATTTGTCGACTTCACTCTTGATATATATGTAAATGTCAAATCCTACCTCTCACTATATATAATATCTACTTTGGCTCGTTGCAAATTCATCTCTTGTGACTTGTGAATTTTCAATGCCCATGCCATTTTCACTAGCATTTTTCTAAGATTGCCCCGAAAAAAAGGCACAATTTGTACAACATTTCGGTAGTCGTTATCAAAGGGAAAACCATATTACTTTTCAAAAATAATTGTAGCGAATTATGGAAGTTGTGGAGGCTTCGAACAAGGTGCATAGAAAATATCTTCAATATATACAACTGCACCATCAGCCAACCCAACCTCGACCCAGAAATTACATGTTAACATCACACACTCTCCACGTCATATCAACACTTCACATTCGAACACATCATCATCATTGTTACCAAATTTTGTTCTTCTAATGTATTATGTAACACATCTTTCATTAGGAAAATTTAATGATTTAAGCACATTTTGGTTGTGCAAAATGATGACATTATTCATTGCAAACATGTGAAAAGAAGAATCAAATTTTTTTTTCCTGTCGATCCAAGAAACTATCAACACACATCATAAGAAGATCCCAAGCAGTATGAAAAATATTTGCATATCTAATATTGGTTAACATATTGTAAAACAATGTTTGTCTCGAATCATCTCCTTGACGCCTATACATTTTATCCAAGGTCACAAAAATGTTGAAGCTTTCCCACAAAAGTTTCCAGTTATTCTACCTACATACAAGAGTTTATCCTTGACAGGAGGAAGTTGGCCAAGGTCACCCACAATAATGACAAACCTACCACTAAAAGGAGAATATTTATTTTCACGAAAGGCTGATCGCAAATTAGGATCTATCTGCATGAACATATTTGGACCTATAAAGCTCATATCATTAATAGATATATAGTGAATATGCCTCATTTATTTTTTAAATATCTCCATAGCTTGGCTGGACAAAGATTTCATAAATTTTATAGGAATTTTCAAAGCAAGATCTACTATTTTTCCATCAAGGTTAAAAGCAGCTATATCGGTTGGATCGATCAATAACAATGGACTTTTACCAACCATTGTTGAAGGTGGAATATCATGATAAATATAATGAATGAGTTAAGACTTCCCAACTCTAGTAGTACCTTGAATAATCATTTTGAAACCCCCATCATTCCCACCATTAACAAAGTGTCAAAAAAATCTCAAAAGGGGTTGGTTGTTTTTCTGATAGACATGAAGGCGAAAAAAATCTCTACCTAAAAAATATACCATTAACAACACCCGCAGACAGAGAGTATTTTATAAAATGGATCCCTTTTTCCAAAAATAATCTGGGACCATTGGTTCTTTCCAATTGTAATGAATATCAAAGTCCCTTGTGCCAAGATTGTCAAGGTATGAAATTCTTCCATTTCTTGGAGGAACTATCTGGCGGAAAACCTTCAACTCTTCCAAGTGTCGATCAATGTTTTCTTCATGTACAAGGGCCTCAACATCTTCTTCATCGCGTCCATCTGAAAAAGGGTCTTGATCAGCATGACACAAATGATATATAAAATTCCTCCAATTATGAATTATACTTTAAGTTGAAACCCTTATATTAGAAGAAATGTAACGAAATGGCTTGTATAAAATCAACTCACTCCAACAAAAGGTTTCAAAAAATTATGTATCACCAATAGGAATAACATAAAATCATGGCAAAACCCAAAAAATAACATGGTTATCTCGTGGCATCCATCGCTCCTCCCTACAGTTGGCATCAAAACTCCATGATCTTGTTCTTTCTAACAAGAAAAAATGTTCCAAAAAAATAGGCTCGAGTTTGATAACCTAACGAAATTTTTTGTGCACTAAACCTCATTAGAATGTAGCGATAACTTTTGGTACACTTTTTTTCCAACATTAAAAGGAATTTTTTTTGTGACTACAAACAATGAGAGGTAGTTTTAGCAACAAATTGAAGGTTTCTTGAACTCCAATGTCACGATCAATAAGTGTTTCAGTAAGGAACATTCTATACACATACAATGAACGCTCCTCAGACCCACTCCCACCAACCACTCTTGTCAACATTTTGTGATAAATTTATGATATTATCTCTGCCTTTGAAGCATATTTTTCTATATATTTCAAGACTGCATGTCGAGAGACATCATGCTATCAATCAACATTTTCTTTCCACATTATTAAAAGGTCTACATTGTGAACGTTTACACAATCATAATTCCATTTTGGTTCATACTTTCTTTCCCTTTTTCATCTATATCTAATGTTGACTTCGCACGAACCTCCCATGGAGCATCATAGAAACACAAAAGCGAAGATTCGTTTTTACATAGACACGAATCAACATTGCATTTTGTATGTCTCTATAGGCGATTCACCAAATGCTCATAATCTTCTTCGGGATTGCAAGAAAAAAGTTGTTGTGTATTTAATAGTCATGGATCATTCAAACTTTGATGGATCATGAAATTTCGAAAATGTGTGTCACGTAGATTCCAAAAAGTGACATATTTTTTGAAAAGTAGTTTGTCGTGCCAAAAACAATGTCGTTGGACCAATCCAATGTTTCCATATCAGGTACTCCAGGAAACAACAAAAAGCCATGTATGTGTGACAAAAATTTATGTTGCCACTAGTACCTGACATAATTTAAAACATGCATTTAACATACAACTAAAAAACTATAAGCACATACCTTTCAATTAAATTCTTACAAAAAAAGGACAATAAGGAATGATAACAAACCTATAACAAAAGTCGATAGCAACAAGATATATATGAAAAACCAACTCTTAGAAGATATGAATCTTCGGTGCATGTACATAGCAACTATATGAGGGTACTGAATACGATTTTAATTTTTTTTCACATGCTCATTTTGTCGATAAAAATGGTTGTTTGAAGGCATTAAACTATGCAAGTTAGGCCAATTTTGGCTATTGCACCCAATGTAAAAAATAAAGTAGGGAAACCTAGTTGGGTGATTATGTTTGTGAGTTTAGAATGACACTTTTTCCAATAAACCCTTGTCCCCCTAATAATGGATACAAAATGCATTAATTTTTTAGGTAATTTATTGTCTAGTAAATAACGGAGCTACTCCACAACTCCTATACTGTGGCAGGTGCATTTTCATGGATAGTATTCTTCAAAAATAAATAATTTTTTCCTCGGCTTCGATGGCGCAAATTCATATTCAATAATAAATATCAAAACTAAGGATGGATTCTAAATATTTCATCATAATATCTGAGTAGATGGAAATCATATTCATGCATCTCAACATTGAAATACATGGATGCAACCAATCACCATCTCCTGTCGGGAATAAAGTCAAGAATTCCATGTACACCAATCCTTTAGTATTATATTCATTAATAGGAGATGTACCAATATCAGGCCAATCCACTGGTTCAATGAATATGAAATCCACATTCTCAATAAATCGTCTTATTCAGTCAACTTCCCTAGATTCATTAGGAAAGCAGGAAATAAATGACGAATGGTGACAAGGAAAAAAGTTATGACTCTCTCTACCAATATCCTCATCCTCCCAAGCTATTTCATCAAGATCACTATCAACAAATTGCAACTTTCTAGAGACATTAGTAGGCCTTTTTGGGAGAACAACGATTGAATCCATGTCAATTTCAACATCCTTGCAGTACTTGTCCATTTGGATTTTACAGGCTAATGCATCCAACACACACCGTCTCTTCACGTAGCATTCATATATTTTGTTTGAACATATTTTCTTCTCACAATAAAAAATATAATTGCTTAACCTATCATGGAAGCTTCCTTGCGATAGAAGAAATACGTTGCATAAAAATTATTGCGTGCCCACTATATTTATTGGCCACCATGAGCAAGTGAAACCTGCAAAATTATATTTTCCCATGCTATTATCATCTCTTGGACCTATGTCAAAAATCTTAAAACCACTGGTTGTTCACCTAGATCCATGTCGTTAAAGTCGGAAAAGAGATGGGAACCTTTCTCACCCCTACATCTTTTACAAATGGACCCTTCATGTCATCTTAAAACCTGTATACCAAAATAGCATTCATTGGGCACCTAGAAAATATGCTTTGTGGACAAACTATTAATCTCGGACCAAAAGGTTTTATCAACCTCAACCATGTCACTGCTAAAATGAGAGGGAGAAATTTCATTCTCTCGCAAGCAATCCTCTAGGATGGCGATGATTTAAAAAAATCCAATCAATTCCAGCATTACTGGCATCATTTATTCCATAAAGGAATTTGAATCCATTATTATATATTGGCTATAGTGGACCAAATCCTACTTCCAATGAAAAAGTAAGCTTTATGATATTGAAGAGATATTTACAAGGCGAGTTGATTTTTTTCATCAAACAACACAATGAAGACATATATGATGCACATTATCTACATTGTGGAACCACCCAGGTGCATCTGGTGGAATTTATATTCCTTGTCGTTGATGCAAATATAATCCTCAACCACTATTCATCTGACCAATGTCCTTGCAGAAAAAAACATGAAATAAAAGATGTGAAAAATAATATAAATTTAACATTCACGAGTGTAGAACCGTCAAGAACATAAATACATAAACCACCCATGTTGCGCCAACAAGATACGTGTCCCCAAAATCACTAGCATGAATAAAATTCTCTCTAAAGGTGTGTGCGCAAATGCTGCTTCCAATATTCCCAACCGACTGGCCTAAATTGTCAACCATCCTAGTAAGCATAGTACTATCGACAAGAAAATCATTTGGAGCAACATTATCATTTGAATCAAAGTTCCTATCTTCCATCACAACATCTCTTCAAATATCTCCATCACATTCATTGTCCTCACTTCTATAAAGCCTCCTTAGGAAAAGAGATAATCCAAAAATAAAAGGTGTTGAGAAAATGTATCTAACAATAACAAAATATATAGAAAATAAAAGAAAAACAAATAAATATCACAAACAAAATTTTCGCTGGGAAAGACACAGAATGTCCCAAGCTTACAATGAGAAACGCCTTATATTTTATCATTCACCAAAATTTGGTAATTTGTTGGTTCAACTTTCCCTATGAGAATGAATGAAGGTGTCACACGGTCTACATTTTGTTACCTATCAGCAATTTTTTCTACAGTGTTATGAAAAAATAAAAGGGAAATAATACAACAATAAAAAGTTCACGTCTACAAAAAAAAGAAAGGAAAGAGTAAAAATATTTGAAGTTCCCTCATTGTTGCAACAAACACTTAACACATAGATACGAGAGTACCAATTATATTCACTATATAGATGCTACTAGGAATGCACTGACCATTATCGACAATAAAAATGTACCAAAGTTTCAACCATCTTAAGAAGTATATTGCCACAACCCATAAAACCAGACGTCGCTATTTATTCATTCCCATCATTATGACCACTTGGGAAATTTGCATTCGCTTCATTTTTTTCATAGAAAATGTGCTTCTCGTTGATATGAACACTCTCTTTCCAAATATAATGTCCCCAAATAAAACCAATATGCCTAAAGCTTGAAAAATAAAAAAAAATATTTGACATCGCAAACGTCAGGAAAACGATAATTGAAAGATAAAATTCCTCACATTAAAGCCCTCCCACTTTCATACTTATGATTTCGATCATCTGCTTGTTGATTTTCTGAAGGTTTTTTTTTCCATTGGTATGTGCTCCTCTGCGCGCTATAATTACATCCTTATTTTGTTGATACCTTTGTTGTTGGTATTTTGTTCTTTGGCATGTTCCAGAAGGTCGAGGCCTTTTCACACCAGTCTTGCTTCTTTGGTTTCTCAACCTTTCTAGGAGAAAGATAAACTCGATTCACATGTCATTCCATACTTCCCATGTAGGCTAGCACGTACTCTTTCCTTTTCATAAATATTTGAAACCTTAGCTTCCAAAAATTTAAACATGAAATAAACCTTAAAAAAACAAAAAAGGCCTAGCAAAAATGCCTTCTCACTACAACAATACAAAAAGAATATCAGTATTTCAAAAGCTATGTAACCAAAAGAAACATAAACTACATTTTCACATGCACCTTATAGCTCAGTAGCACAACCATCCCATAGAAGCATAGGAAAATTTGACATGAAATACTCTACAAAATAATAACAAAGTATGTGAAGTATGGATTCCTAGCAAGAAAAATTTCTGTCAGAATAAGCAGGAATAACATTCCATTTTCACAAATTAAAGAAGACAATATATATGAATTCCATTGCTAAATTTAAAAAATCCTTGAAAAAAGGAAAAAAATTACAAAATACACATCCAAGTCTAGCATAGATATATCCTTATTATTAGTTCGAAATGCATATTACAATCATATTTTAAATTTTGTTTGAATTGGAGAAAAAGAAAGCCTCTTTATTCATTAGGGGAATTTTTAGGTCTAAAATGGGCCTCCTAAGGAAATTATAAAATAATAGTGGAAAAGATCAAATAAGATTTGATGACATCATCAAATTTTAGAGGGAAAAATGAAAAAACTACTTTTTCAACTCATATTTTCAACTTATCTCCCAAAGTTTTTACTCAAATTTCAAAAAGGGAGTACTCGTTGGATGCTAAATTTAATTCCTCATCCAAGGAGTACCCATGTTGCATACTTTCTATGGGTCCTACTACATGAAAAATGAGAAATACATAAAAAACGTGATTCTAATCATGTTTTTTTTTATGTATTTCCCATTTTTCATGTAGCAGGGTTCATTAAAAGTATGCAACATGGGTACTCGTTGGATGAGGAATTAAATTTTGCATCTAACGAGTACTCCCACTCGAAATTTGAGTAAACATTGTGGGAGATAAGTTGAAAATACGAGTTGAAAAAGTAGTTTTATTATTTTATTATTTTTTAATATTTTTAGCCTTTTATTTAAAAAATGGTAAATCATCCCCCATGGTTGACATCATCATCTTGAATCCTATTGGTTGTTATAAAGTTTATTTTTGTTGTACATTTTTCTTAGGAGGCCCATTTTAGACCTCAAAATTCCCCTAATGGTTGCTGGATAAGAAACACCTTGTGGTCTCTAAGGATAAATTAATATATCCACAGATAGTGGAGGTATTTCAAGAATAGAATTTTCATTTGGAATAATTAAAAATACATTTCCATTTTCATTCAATTCATCAAAATCTTTAACAACATCGAGGCCGAACCTAGATGCCTCCACCACACACACTCCATCAAAAACTGTTATTTCACACAATATATTCACCATATCATACACCTTTAATCATGTTTTTGAGCAACCCAACATAAGAAATGTTTCTTCAAATATGCATAAAGGAAGGCAACTTGGAGATTTACTATTTATATCTGCAGAGATATGTTTGAGAAATGACCAACTGAACCCCCAATCATCCTCAAAATATTCCAAACTTATCTCCTTTATGACAAGAATAAATTTGAAATTTTATATCTCTTGAAGTGACAATACAAATAGGGAATTTTTATTAACAGCACAAACAATTTGATTCCTTTACAATCCTAATGGCATACATCATATGTCAAAAATAAGTACAAATGGAAAACCTCAATTTTTTTTTCCTTAGATCCAACTAGTAGATAATGAAAACATATATAGGGAAATATTCCTAATAATGATCTATATAAAGTCTAAAAAACTTCTCATTGAAGAAGATAACCTCCCTTGGTAGACTCATACTGCCATATGGAAGCTTTGCCCTCTTCCACTGGTTCAACGAATGTGGAACCACATTCTCAATAAATCTTCTTATTAGGTCAACTTCTATAGATTCATTAGGAAAGAAATAAATAAACAAAGACTGGTGATAATGAAAAAATTATGACTCTCTCTACCAATATCCTCATCCTACCTAGTTATTTCATCAAGATCACTATCAAGAAATTGTAACTTGCTAGAGACATTAGTAGGCCTTTCTAGGAGAATAGCGACTGAATCCATTTCAATTTCAACATCCCTATAGTACTTGTTCATTTGGATTTTACAAGATAATGCATCCAACACATGTCGTCTCTTCACGTAGCATTCATAATATTTTGTTTGAACATCTCATGTGCTCAGAATAAAAAACATAATTTCTCAACCCATGGGGGAAGCTTCCTTGCGATAGAAGAAATATCTTGTAGAAAAATTATTTTGTGCCCACTATATTTATATTTTCCACCATGAGAATCTAAACCCTGTAAAATCATATTTACCCACGATATTAGCATCTCTTCGACCTGTGTCAAAACTCTTAAAGCCTCTGGTTGTTCACCTAGATTCATGTTGTTAAAGAGGGAAAAGCGATGGGCACCTTTCTCACCCCTACATATTTTACAATTGGACCTCTAATGCAATATTAAAACTTGTATACCAAGATAAAATTCATCATGCACTTGGAAAATATGCTCTGAATACAAACTATTAATCCTAGACCAAAATTTTTTATGGACCTCAACCATGTCTCTGCTAAAATGAGAGGTAGAAATTTAATTCTCTCGCAAGCAGTGCTCTAGGTTGGCAATGATATGAAAAAACCCAATAAATTATAACATTACTTGAATCATTTATTTCAATAAATAATTGGGAATCCATTATTCTACATTAGCTATAGTGGACCAAATCCTGGTTCCAAAAAAAAAATAACCTTTATGAGAATGAAGAGATATCTACAAAAATGTTGAATTTTTTTAATCAAACAACACAATGAAGAAATAGAGGATGCACATTATCTACATTGTGGAACCATCCAGGTGCAACTGGAGGAATTGATATTCCTTGCTGTCGATGAAAATCTTTTCCTCAACCACTATTCATCCGACCAATGTCCTCGCAGAAAAAAAACATGAAACAAAAGATGTGAAAAACAATATAAATTTAACATTCACGATTGTAAAACATTCAATAACATAAATGCATAAACCACCCAAGTTGTGCCAACAAGATAAGTGTCCCCAAAATCACTAACATGAATAAAATTCTCTCTAAAGGTGTGTGCACAAACACTACTTCCAACATTCCGAAGGGACTAGCCTAAATTGTCAACCATCCTAGCAAGCATATTACTATCAACAAGAAAAGAAGTGGCAACAACATTATCATTTGAATCAAAGTTCCTATCTTTCATCACAACATCTCTTCAACTATCTCCATCACATTCATAATCGTCACTTCTACAAGGCCTCCCTAGAAAAAGAGATAGTCCCAAAACAAAAGGAGTCAAGAAAATGTATCTAACAACAAAAAAATATATATAAAATAAATGAAAATCAAATAAACATCACAACAAAAAATTTCATTGGGAAAAACACGGAACACCCCAAACTTACAATGAGAAGCACCTTCTATTTTATAAGTTTCCAAATTCTGGTAATTTGTTGGTTTAACTTTCCCTATGAGAACAAATGAAGGTCTCACACGGTCTACATTTAGTTACCAACCAACAATCATTTCTATAGCATTATGAGAAAATAAAAGGGAAATAATACAACAGTAAAAATTTCATGTCCACAAAAAAATAAATGAAAGAGAAAAAATATTTGAAGTTCCCTCTTTTTTGCAACAAACACATAACACATAGATACTAGAGTGCCAACTATATTCACTATATAGATGCTACTAGGAATGCACTGACCCTCTTCGAAAAAAATGTACCACAGTTTCAATCATCTCAAGAAGTGTATGACCACCACCCATAAAACTAGATATCTCCCTTTTTTCATTCCCATCATTCTGACCACTTGGGAAATTTTCATTCCCTTCATTGTTTTCATAGAAAATGTGCTCCTCGTTCATATGATCGAGGTCTTTTTGCACCACTCTTACTTATTTGGTCGCTCAAAATTTATAGGAGAAAGGTAACTTTATTCAAATATCATTCCCTAGTTCCCTTGCAGGCTAGTACGTACTATTCCATCTTCATAAATATTTAAAATCTTAGCTTCCAAAATTGTAATCATGAATAAACCTTAAAAAAAACAAAAAAGGCCTAACAAAAATTTCTTCTAACTATAACGAGACTCAAATAATATCAATATTTCAGAAAAGATGTACCCAAAAGAAACATAAACTACATTGTCACATGCACCTTATAGCTCAGTAGCACACCCATCACATAGAAGCACGAGAAAATTTGACATGATAATCTTCTACAAAATAATAGCAGATTATGTGTAATAGAAGATTATGTGAAGTATGGATTCCTGGAAAGAAATCCTTCTACCGCATCAGTAGGAATACCATTCCATTTTCATAATTTACAAAAGACAATATATTAGAATTCCATTTCCAACTTTCAAAAAACCTTGAAAAAGGAACAAATTTACAAAATAAACATCCAAATTTAGCATAGATAAATCTCGATATCAATTCAAAATTCATATTACAAGCATCTTTTAAAATGTTTTTGAATTGGAAAAAACCAATGACCTTTTAGCATTATCGGATACGAAACACCTTGAAGTCTCAAAGGCTAAATTAATATATCCACAGATAGTGCAGGTATGTCAGTAATAGAATCTTCATTTGGAATAATTGAAAATACATTTCCATTTTCAATCAAATCATCAAAAACTTTAACAGTTTCGAAGCCGAACCCAAATGCCTCCACCACAGACACTCCATAAAAAATTGTTATTTCACAAAATCTCGTCACCATATCATACACATTTAATTATGTTTTTGAGCAACCCAACATAAAAAATGTTTCTTAAACTATGAAAAAAGGAAGGAAACCTAGAGATTGTTATGAAACTAGCTCCGAAAATAGAAGAAAAGAGAGATCAATGCCTTAGAATTCAACCAATTCGAGGAGGAAAACTCATTTATATTAAATAAATGAACAATTCTTGGATGATACAAATGAAAAAACCTACTTTCTATATATAGGATTCCATGGGGTCACAATATAATCCTATCCGACCTAACAATAATAATGTAAGGGCACAACAATAATAATATGGGGGTTATAGGGGCACAACAATAACAATAAGGGGGCTAAAATAACAACAATAAGGGACTACACTAGTAGTATAGGGACCTAACATGCCCCTCTCCTTCAAAAAAGTGTTTTCCTCAATGCTTGAGTGGCTATGGATCCTTTTGTATAAAATTTTCATCCTCTCATGTAGAATATTCAGTGGTAAGTTCTTCCACTTGATGAGATACTCTGAAATTGACTGATTTTGTAGCTGTCGAGTTCTTGTTTCTATGAGTGCTTCAGGTTCTAATATGATTTTTCCTTCCTCATCAGGTTATAGAAATATTGTTTGAACTGGAAGTTTGTCACCTATAACCTTCTTTAAGCATGAAACATGGTAAAATGGATGCACTTGAGAAGGAGCAGGGAGCTCCAATTTGTATGCCATAGTACCAATCTTTTACAACACCTTGTGAGGACCATAGTACTTTGGTGATAATTTATTATCCTTCTTAGCTATCTTGAGGGACATTTTTTTTTATGGTTGTAGCTGTAAAAATACCCAATCTCCTACATCAATACTTCTCTCGTTGTGATGTTGATCTGTCTGTTGTTTCATTCGATTTTGTGCCAAATTTAGGTTATCCTTTAAGAGTTTGAGAACTTGTTGTTGATGCTCAATGTGATATTCCACTGCTTGAACCTTATAATTTTCTCTTAAATATGATGTGATGAACGGTGGATGGTATCCATAAAGTGCCATAAATGGGGTCATTTTTGCTACAGAATGGAAGGAAGTTTTATACCACCATTCAGGCAGAGGTAAACACTTGACCCATTATGTTAATTTATTAGATACAAAATAAAAAAGAAATCCTTCCAAATATTTGTTCACAACTTCAGTTTTTCCATCGGATCGAGGATGATAAGATGAGCTATGAGCTTGTTGAGTACCCAAAAAATAAATTAATTTCGTCCAAAAATTTATAGTAAAAATGGGATCTCTGTCGCTTACAATAATATTTCGGTTTCCATGTAGATTTTGAATTGTTTCCATAATTGCAGTAGAAACTGTACTTGCTTTAAATGAATGAGATAATGCACAAAAGTGTGCATACTTGGTAAGTGTATCAACTACAACCATAATGACACTCTTTCCTTCAAACTTAGGTAAGCCTGTGATAAGATCCATTTAAATACACTCCCAACTTTGACTTGGAATGGATAAAGGTTGTACAAGACATGGGGTCTTAATAGTCTCAAGTTTATTTTACTAGAAAAACAAACATTCCACCACAAACATTTGAATATCAGATTTAAGTCCATCCCAAAAAAATTCTTTATTCAACCTGTGGTAAGTTTTTAAAAATCTTGAGTGTCCTCCCAAGGGAGAAGTGTGCAATTCCAAAATAGTCTTTTGTTTTATTTGGGAATTATTACAAATATATAAGAGATCTTTGTACCATAAGGAATCATTTTTCCAACTAAATGTATTAGATATACTAGGATTTTGCTGCAAATTTTGAATGAGTGCCTACAATTCTTCGTCCTTCTTCCATTCATACCTTGCTTCGGTTATCCAATATGGTTGGATAATAGAAATGACACAAAGCAATGCTTCCACCTCTTGGTCATTTCTTGAGAGTGCATATGCAACAACATTTAGCTTCCCTTTTTTTGTAGATGATTTCAAAGTCATAACCCAACATATTTGTGACCCATTTTTGCTACTCCTAAAAAGATAGTCTTTGTTACAAAAATTATTTAAGACTATCATGATCAATTTTGATCTTGAAGTGTCTTCCCATTAGGTAAGGTTGCCATTGCTTTAGTGCATATAGTATTTCCAACATTTCCTTCTCATAATAGCTTTTTGTAAATAATTTCCTTTGATTGGACGACTTTCAAAAGAAATGGGTCTTCCTTATTGAATTAAAACAACACCAATTCAATTTCCTGAGGCATCATATTCCATAATAAATGTTTTTGTGAAGTATGGCATAGCTAAGACCGGTGTTAGGCACATTGCTTCTTTAAGTTTTTCAAAGGCCTTAGTTGCTTCAAGAGTTCATGAAAATGTATCTTTCTTCAATAATGTTGTTAGAGGTGCTTCTATTCTCCCATAATTCTTAACAAACTTGCGATAATACCCTGTTAACTCGAGAAATCCTTGCACTTGCTTTATGGTTGTGGGGACTTTCCATTCCTTAATGGCTTTAATTTTGTTAGGGTCTACCTTAACATCCCCGTGAGATACAATATGACCCATATATTCCACATATTTTACTCCAAATAAACATTAGAAGGTTTTTGCACATAATTATTTCTCCTCCAATAGTTTGAGTACCCTGTCAACATGTTGAACATGATCCTTCCAAGACCTATTGTAGGTTAGTATATCATCAAAAAATACTAACACAAATTTTCTAAGGAAGGGATTGAAAATGGAATTCATCAACCCTTGAAATGTAGAAGGTGCATTGGTAAGGCGAAAAGGCATGACCAAAAACTCATAATGACCCTCATGAGTTCAAAATGCTATTTTCGGAATATCTTCAGTCTTCATTCTAATTTGATGATATCCTGAATGGAGATCCAACTTGGTAAAATAAGTTGCTCCATGTAATTCATCTAATAATACATCAATCACAGGAATGGGAAATTTATCTTTAGTAGTGAGATTATTGAGCTCCCTATAATATGGACACATGCGCCATGATCCATCTTTCTTGTGCACCAATACTATTGGAGTAGAGAAAGAACTTGGAATCTGTTGAATTATACCAGCCTCTAACATTCCTACAATCATACGTTCAATTTCTCTCTTTTGGACATAAGGATATCTGTAAGGCCTGATGTTTGGAGGAACACTTCCTGCAATCAAATGAATAGCATGATAATGATCACGAATAGGTGGGAGTCCTTTGGGAGTTTCAAACACCTTGGAATGATTTTCCAAGACCTTTTGGAGATCTGGAGAAAGACATGATTTTGATGTAGGAACTTCTAGTGAGCATAATTGCACAATTACGCCTCGATGTTCCTTCTTAAAAATATTTTTCATGACATTAGAGCTTATTATATTTCCTGGCTTCCTACGATACCCCGTAATTCAACTTCCTTTCCTTCTGAAAAAAATTTCAAGAAAATTTCATGAAAATTAAAAGCTACCATCCCTAAATATTGTAACCATTCTACTCCTAGTACACCATCATCACCTCCCATTGGAATGGAAAGCATTTTACTATTCAATTCATATCCCCCCATGGTTATCTTGATATTATGGCATTTTCTAGAAATATTTATAGTTCCTCCATTTGCAACCATCACTTAACATTATGGTGCTGGCTATAGGAAGAAATTCAATTCCCCGGCTACCTTATAATGAATTAAATTATGTGTACTAGATGAGTTAACCAAAAATATTACATTTTTATTCTTGATATGTCCTTCTACCTTGAGAGTTTGAGGACTGGTAATTCCTTCCAATGAATTATAGGATATGGTCTGACTCATTAATTCTTTCTCTAGGGTTTGTTCTTGGTGTATATCCTCTTCTTTTGAAGTTTCTTGTTCATTTTCTTCCTCCTCTTCACAATCTATGTAAAATAATTTCTTCTCAGCACACTTATGACCTTTAGTGTATTTGCTATCACAGCCATAGAAAAGCCCTTTTCCTCTTTTTTCTTGCAATTGTTGTGGTGTCAACCTTGTAAGTTGTGGAAGTCTAGGAGTAGCAAAACTTCCATCTTTATAGATGTGAGTGGTAGGCTTCCTTGTCGCCATAATTTTACAATCGATTTTTCTTTCCAACCTGAATTCCTTCTCCAATGAATCAGGTTCCCAAAGGTGAACCTCTTGTTGGAATTTATCCTTTAAAGTCCCTATGAAGACATCAATCATATGTTCCTTTAGAATATTAGCTACCCTTATATTCAATTTTTGGAAGTCCTCAATGTGCTCCATCGCTCAAACTTTTTGTTTGAGATTTATCAATTGGATAATAAAGGTGTTTCTCTTTTTATCCTCATAATGTTCTATCATTTCCTCCGTAAAAATTGACCAGGTGACAATTGTTTTACAGGAGCAAAGCCATTGATACCATAGAAATCTATTTTTTTCTAAATATAAAGTTGCAAGGAGTAAATTTTGTGTGTTTTTCACATCATTGAGTTCAAAATAATGCTCCATCTTTAGCATCCATGTTATCGAATCCTTTCCATCAAAATTCCTCATATTGATCTTTGGAATATGGTGGGTCTTCAATCCAACATTAGTGTTTATGAAATCACGATTAAAATTTATTTTGTTCTCATCATCAGTTTCCTCTACTATATTTTCGCCATTAGGAATAATTTATTGTATCAACTTTTTCAAACCTTCCTTCAAACCTTCCATGTCTACTTTTAGATCATTCTTCATGTCTTCCATGTTGTCTTTCATTTTTTATTCCATATCTTCCATGCCATTCTTCAAACCATCCATATTAGTTTCCACGCATTTCTTCAAACCATCCATATTAGCTTCCACACCCTTCTTCAAACCATCAATCTTACCTTCCATGCCTTTCTTGAAAAATTTCATTTCATTTTTTTTTTGCTCTATGTGAGAGCGAAATTTGGTGCACTTGCTCTTATAATTTTGATATATCATGTTGCACTTCTTCATCTTCATTAGTCATAGTAGAGTATTATGAGGGCTTAATGGGTGTTGAATTATTTTTAGGGAGAATTTTAGAACCCAATATTGATAGCTATGCTCTAATATTCCCTTGGAATCACTTCAAACTAATTTTTCAAACAAGGGTTTTGAAATTTGAGAAAAAATGACACACTTTTTCCTTTCTTTTGAGGAGCTTGATATTGAAACTGAATTATCTCTACGATTTCAAATCTTCAATATCTGAAATTTGGTCCTATAGTAGCCCACTGAAGCTTCTTTCGAATTCCACAGGTCTGACCTGATTTGGATTCTTGAAGCCAAACTGATGGCCAATCTGTGACAATGACATGATTATGGACTGGTTCAGTAGAGCACATTTTTATGGCGTGCCACATGTCACTGTTTCCTCCTTCGCCTTTGAAGTTGATACTTAGAAAACTATAATCCATTTAATTTTCGCCACTTTTTACAGAATTCCAATCTGATTCTCAGAGAGAGAGTTATTACTATTTTACCAAGGTAACCTATTTTAGATGAAATTTGGGAGCCTGCAAAAACCCTAACTTCCATAGATCATATCGCCGAAAATATTGCGAACCAAGATCTGAACTTTTTATATGAAGTTCCTCAGGATTTCTAATTCATGTGGTAAAAATTTCTGAGTTTGAACCTTCGTAGAAAAAATGTTATAGCGGAAATTCCACAATGACCTATTTGGAGCAATGAAACCCTAGAATCCAAAGCTCTGATACCAAATGTTATCAAACCAATTCCAAAAGTAGAAGAGAAGAGAGATAAAAACCTTATAATTGAGCCACTTCGAGGGGGAAACCTCGTTTATATTACATAAATGAACAATTCTTGGATGATACAAATGATAAAATGTCCTTTCTATATATAGGAGTCCATGGGGTCATAACATAATCCTAGCCGACCTAACAATAATAATGTAAGGGCACAATAATAACAATATGGGGGTTACAAGGTTAAAACAATAACAATAATGGGTATCCACTAACTAAAATAAGGGACTATGATAGCAGTATAGGGACCTAGCAAATATTTACTATTTATATCCATAGAGATATGTTCGAGCAACGACCAGATGAACCCCCAATCATCCTAAACATATTCCAAACTTCGCTCCTTTATAACAAGACTAAATTTGAAATTGTATATCTCTTGAAGTGATAATACAAATATGGTACTATTATTAACAACACATAATTTGATTCCTGTACAACCCTAATGGTATACATCGTATGTCAAAAATAGGAACAAATGAAAAACCTCAATTCTTTTCTTTAGATCCAACCAGTATATAATGAAACAATATGTAGGGTAATATTCCTAATAATTATCTATATAAAGCCATAAAAACATCCCATTGAAGAACATAACCTCCCTTGGTAGAGTCACATCACCATATGGAAGTTTTTTCCTCTTCCACTGGTTCAACGAATGTGCAATCCACATTCTCAATAAATCTTCTTATTCGATAAAATTCCCTAGATTCATTAGGAAAGCAGGAAATAAACGATGACTGGTGACAATGCAAAAAATTATGACTCTCTCTACCAATATCCTCATCCTCCCTAGCTATTTCATCAAGATCACTATAAAAAAATTGCAACTTGTTAGAGACATTAGTAGGGCTTTCTTGGAGAACAACGACTGAATCCATGTAAAATTCAACATCCTTATATTACTTGTCCATTTGGATTTCACAAGCTAATGAATCCAACACACGTCATGTCTTCACATAGCATTTGTAATATTTTTTTTTGAACATCTCGTCTTTCACAATAAAAAATATAATTGCTCAACTCGTCGTGGAATCTTCCTTGCAATAGAAGAAAAATCTTGCAAAAAACATATTGTGTGCACACTATATTTATATTTTCCACCATGAGCATGTGAAACCTGCAAAATCATATTTACCCACACTATTAGCATCTCTTCGACTTGTGTCAAAACTCTAAAAGCCTATGGTTTTTTGGCTAGATCAATGTTGTTACAGCGAGAAAAGTGATGGGAACCTTTCTCAGCACTACAACTTCTACAAATAGACCTTTCATACCATCTTAAAACTTGTATAACAAGATAAAATTCATTGTGCACTTGGAAAATATGCTCTAAAGACAAAATATTAATCCTGGACCAAAATATTTTATGGACCTCAACCATGTCATTGCTAAAATGAGTGAGAAATTCCATTCTCTCGCAAGCACTGCTCTAGGTTGGCAATGATTTGAAAAAACCCAATCAATTTCAGCATTACTTGCATCATTTATTTCCATAAAGTAATGGGAATCCATTATTCTACATTTTGTATGGTGGACAAAATCCTGCTTCCAAGGAAAAAAATAACCTTTATGAGAATAAAGAGATATCTACAAAACAACTTGAATTTTTTGATCAAACAACACAGTGAAGACATAGAGGATGCACATTATCTACATTATGGACCTACCTAGGTGCAACTGTAGGAATTGGTATTACTTTCCATCGATGCAAATCTCTTCCTAAACCACTATTCATTTGACCAATGTCCTTGCACAGAAAAAGATGAAAAAAAAGATGTGAAAAAAAATATAAATTTAACATTCATGAGTCTAATAACTTCAAGAACATAAATGCATAAACCACCCATGTTTTTCCAACAATATAAGTGTCCCCAAAATCTCTAGCATGAAAAAAATTATCTCTAAAGTTGTGTGCGTAAATGTTTCTTCCAACATTCCCAACAGACTAGCCTAAATTGTCAACCATCCTAGCAAGCATATTACTATTGACAAGAAAATCAGTTGCAACAACATTATCATTTGAATCAGAGTTCCTATTTTCCATCACGACATCTCTTCAACTATCTCCATCACATTCACGGTCCTCACTTCTACAAAGCCTCCCTAGGAAAAGAGATAATCCCAAAACAATAGGAGTCGAGAAGTTGTCTCTAACAAAAAATATATATATAGAAAATAAAAGAAAAACAAATAAACGTCACAACCAAAATTTCCGTTCAGAAAAACATGGGATGTCCCAAACTTACAATGAGCAACACCTTCTATTTTATCATTTTTTGAATTATGGTAATTTGTTGGTTCAAATTTACCTATGAGAACGAATGAAGGTCTCACACTGTCTACATTTAATTACCTACCAACAATCGTTTCTACAGTGTTATGAAAAAATAAAAGGGAAATAATACAACAATAAAAATTTCACGTCTACAAAAAAAGAAATGAAAGAGAAAAAAATTTGAAGTTCCCTTGTTGTTGCAACAAACACAATGCATAGTTACTAGAGTGCCAACTATATTCACTATAAAGCTGCTACTAGGAATGCACTGAACCTCATTGACAAAAAAATGTACCAAAGTTTAAACCATCTCAAGAAGTGTATCACCACCACCCATAAAACTAGATGTCACCATTTTCTCATTCCCGTCATTCTGACCACATGGGAAATTTTCATTCCCTTCATTGTTTTCATAGAAAATGTGTCCCTCGTTCATATGATCTAGGTATTTTTACACCACTCTTGATTCTTTTGTCACTCAATATTCCTAGGAGAAAGATAATTTTGATCAAATGTCATTCCCTAGTTCCATTGCAAGCTAGCATGCACTCTTTCATCGTCATAAATATTTAAAACCTTAGCTTCCAAAATTGTAAACATGAAAAAAAAAAACAAAAAACAAAAAAGGCCTAACAAAAGTGCCTTCTAACTACAATGAGACAAAAAAAATATCAATATTTCAAAAAATATGTACCCAAAAGAAACATAAACTACATATCACATGCACCATATAGCTCAGTAGCACAACCATCCCATAGAAGCAAGAGAAAATTTGACATGATAATCTTTTACAAAATAATAGAAGAGTATGGGAAGTATGGATTCCTAGCAAGAAATCCTTCCGCCAAAATAAGCAGGAATACCATTCCATTTCATAATTTACAAAATACAATATATAAGAATTCCATTGATAAATTTCGAAAAACCTTGAAAAAGGAACAAATTTAGCATAGATATATCCTCATTATCAATTTGAAATGAAAATTACAATCATCTTTTAAAATGTTTTTGAATTGGAAAAAGCAACGACAGTTTTAGCATTGTCGGATAAGAAACACCTTGTAGTCTCTAAGGCTAAATTAATATATCCATAGATTTTTCAAGTATGTCAAGCACAAAATCTGCATTTGGAATAATTGAAAATACATTTCCATTTTCAAACAAATCATCAAAATCTTTAATAGTTTCGAGGTCAAACCCAGATGTATCAACTAGAGACACTCCATCAAAAAATGTTATTTCACACAATCTCGTCATCATATCATACACCTTTAATCATGTTTCTTATCAACCTAACATAAGAATTGTTTCTACCACTATGTACAAAGGAAGGCAACCTAGAGGTTTACCATTTATATCTGTAGAGATATGTTCGAGCAACGACCAGGTGAACCCCCAATCATCCTCAAAATATTCCAAACTTTTCACCTTTAAGACAAGACTAAATTTGAAATTGTATATCTCTTGAAGTGACAATAAAAATATGGAATTGCTATTAACAAAAAAAACAAGTTGATTCCTGTACAACCCTAATGGCATACATCGTATGAAAAAAATAAGAACAAATGAAAAAACTCACTTTTTTTTCTTTAGATCCAACCAGTAGATATTGAAACCCTATTTAGGGAAATTTTCTTAATAATTATCTATATAAATCCAAAAAAAACTTCCTATTGAAGAAGATAACCTCCCTTGGCGGAGTCACACTTCCATATGGAAGTTTTGTCTTCTTCCATTGGTTCAACGAATGCACAATCCACATTCTCAATAAGTCTTCTTATTTGATCAACTTCCATAGATTCATTAGGAAATCTGGAAATACACAACGACTACTGACCATGAAAAAAATATGACTCTCTCTTCCAATCTCCCCATCCTCCCTAGCTACTTCATCAAGATCACTATCAACAAATTGCAACCTGCTAGAGACATTAGTAAGACTTTTATGGGAGAACAACGACTAAATCCATGTCAATTTAAACATCCTTCTAGTACTTTTCCATTTATATTTTAAAATCTAATCCATCCAATGCATGCCATCACTTCACATAGCATTCATAATATCTGGTTTGAACATCTCATCTTCTCACAATAGAAAATATAATTGCTCAACCCGTCATGGAAGCTTCCTTGTGATAGAAGAAATATCTTGCAAAAAACTTATTGTGTGCCCACTATATTTATATTTTCCATCATGTGCATGTGAAACTTGTAAAATCGTATTTACCCACACTATTAGCATCTCTACGACTTGTGTCAAAACTCTTAAAGCCTCTAGTTGTTCACCTAGATCCATGTTGTTAAAGAGGGAAAAGCGATGGGCACCTTTCTCAGCCCTACATATTTTGTAAATGGACCCCTCATGCCATCTTAAAACTTGTATACCAGGATAAAATTCATTTTCCACTTGGAAAATATGCTCTAGAGACAAAATATTAATGTTGGACCAAACTTTCTTATGGACGTCAACCATGTCACTGCTAAAATGACAGGGAGAAATTTAATTCTCTCAAAAGCACCCCTCTAGGTTGGAAATAATTTGAAAAACCCAATAAATTCCAGTGTTAATTGCATCATTTATTTCCATAAAGGAATGGGAATCCAAAATTCCACATTGACTATAGTGGACCAAATCCTGCTTCCAAGGAAGAAAACAACCTTTATGAGAATGAAGAGATATCTACAAAACAAGTTGATTTTTTTTAATCAAACAACACAATGAAGAAATAGAGGATGCACATTATCTAAATTTTGGAATGACCCAAGTGTAACTAGAGGAATTTATATTCCTTGCCGTCGATGCAACTATATTCCCCAACCACTATTCATCTGACCAATGTCCTTGCATAAAAAAACATGAAACAAAAGATGTGCAAAACAATATAAATTTAACATTCACGAGTGTAAAACCTTCAAAATGTAAATGCATAAACCACCCATGCTGTGTTAACATGATAAGTGTCCCAATAATCGCTTTCATGAACAAAATGCTCTCTAAAGGTGTGTGCGCAAACGTTGCTTCCAACATTCCCAAAAAACTGGCTAAATTGTCAACCATCCTAGCAAGCATATTACTATCAACAAGAAAATCAGTTGTAGCAACACTATCATTTGAATCAAAGTTCCTATCTTCCATCATAACATCTCTTCAAATATCTCCATTACATTTACGATCCTCACTTCTACAAAGCCTCTCTAGGGGAAGAGATAATCCCAAAATGAAAGGAGTCGAGAAAATGTATGTAACAACAAAAAAATATATAGAAAATAAAATAAAAACAAATAAATATCAAAACGAAAATTTTTGTTGGGAAAAACACGGAACGTCCAAAACTTACAATGAGCAGCAGCTTCAATTTTATCATTTTCCAAATTCTATTAATTCTTTGGTTCAAATTTCTCTATGAGAACAAATGAAGGTGTCACACGGTCTACATTTATTTATGTACCAACAATCGTTTCTATAGTGTTATGAAAAAATAAAAGGGAAATAATACAGCAATAAAAAGTTCACGTCTACAAAAAATAAATGAAAGAGTAAAAATATTTGAAGTGCCCTTGTTGTTGCAACAAACACATAACACATAGATACTAGAGTGCCAATTATATTAACTATATAGCTACTACTAGGAATGAACTGAACCTCATCGACAAAAAAATGTACCAAAGTTTCAACCATCTCAAGAAGTGTATCACCACCACCCATAAAACTAGATGTCGCCATTTGTTCATTCCCATAATTCTGACCACTTGGGAAATTTTCATTCCCTTCAATGTTTTCATAGAAAATTTTCTCCTCATTCATGATTGAGTATTTTCGCACCACTCTTAATTCTTTGGTTGCTCAAAATTTATAGGAGAAAGATAAAATCGATTCGAATGTCATTCCCTAGTTCCCTTGCAGACTAGTACGTACTCTATCATCTTCATAAAATATTTAAAAACTTAACTTCCAAAATTGTAAACATGAAATAAACCTTAAAAGAAAACAAAAAATGCCTAACAAAAATGCCTTATAACTACAACGAAACACAAAGAATATCAATATTTCAAAAACTATGTACCCCAGAGAAACATAAACTACATTGTCACATGCACCTTATAGCTCAGGAGCACAACCATCCCATAGAAGCACGAGAAAATTTGACACGATCATATTATATAAAATAATAGCAGAGTATGTGAACTATGGATTCCTAGCAAGAAATCCCTTTGCCTCAATAAGAAAGAATACCATTCCATTTTCACAATTTACAAAAGACAATATATACAAATTCTATTGCTAAATTTCAAAAAACCTTGAAAAGGAAACAAATTTACAAAATACACATCAAAAATTTAGAATATATATATCCTCAGTATTAGTTCAAAACACATATTACAAACATATTTTAAAATGTTTTTGAATTGGAAAAAGACAACGACTCTTTAGCGTTGTCGGATAAGAAACACCTTGCAATCTCTAATGCTAAATTAATATATCCACAGATAGTGCAGGTATTTCAGGAAAAGAATTTGCATATCGAATAATTGAAAATACATTTCCATTTTCAATCAAATCATCAAAATCTTTAACAGTTGGAGGTCGAACCCAGATGTCTGCACCACAAACACTCCATAAAAAACTGTTATTTCACACAATCATGTTACCATATCATACTCCTTTACTCATTTTTCTGAGCAAACAAAAATAAGAAATATTTCTTCAACTATGCACAAAGAAAGGTTACCTGGAGATTTACTATTTATATCCATAGAGATATGTTTGAGCAACGACCAGCTGAACCCCCAATCATCCTCAAAATACTCCAAACTTTGCTCCTTTATGACAAGACTACATTTCAAATTAGATATCTCTTGAAGTGAAAATACAAATATGGAACTGTTATTAACAACACAGACAAGTTTATTCTTGTACAACCCTAATGACATACATTGTATGTTAAAAATATGAAGAAATGAAAAACCTCAATTTTTTTTCTTTAGATCCAACCAGTAGATAATGAAACCATATGTAGGGTAAAATTCCTAATCATTATCTATATAAAGAGAAAAAATGTCTCACTGAAGAAGATAAGCTCCCTTGGAGTAGTCACACCGCCATATAGAAGTTTTTTCCTGTTCCAAACCATGTCAACACTACTACAAACAACAACATGTGAATCCATTTTTGCATAAACATGTTTTAGCAAGGCCCATTTATATTTGCATTGACTAGAACTTTCCAATAGATAGAAGAATCATTTATCCCCAAGAGTGAGGACACCAAGATTTCTAAAGGTATTCAGAAAAGGATTGATAGTGAAATAACTTTTTGTGTGAAAATAAATTCAACATGTGTTGAACAATATGATTGACCCCACAGACAAGTTGATTCTTGTACAACCCTAATGGCATACATCGTATGTTAAAAATATGAAGAAATGAAAAACCTCAATTTTTTTTCTTTAGATCCAACCAGTAGATAATGAAACCATATGTAGGGTAAAATTCCTAATCGTTATCTATATAAAGAGAAAAAATGTCCCATTGAAGAAGATAACCTCCCTTGGAGTAGTCACACTGCCATATAGAAGTTTTGTCATGTTCCAAACCATGTCAACACTACTACAAACAACAACATGTGAATCCATTTTTGCATAAACATGTTTTAGCAAGGCCCATTTATATTTGCATTGACTAGAACTTTCCAATAGATAGAAGAATCATTTATCCCCAAGAGTGAGGACACCAAGATTTCTAAAGGTATTCATAAAAGGATTGATAATGAAATAAATTTTTGTGTGAAAATAAATTCAACATGTGTTGAACAATATGATTGATCCCATGGTACATTGAGTTTTGTATCGAGAATGAAGAAAACGAAAAACCATGGAAGACAACCGACCCTTGTCGTTAAGGTAAGATGTAATAAAGCACTCCTAGGGAAAACAAACTAGGAAAGAAATAAACAAAAAATATTTCTCGTGATATCATCTGTAATTGGCGAGAAAAAATGGGTTCTCCAATAGAAGATACCGTTTTCTACAAACCAACTTAAATTTCATGAAGACCGATAAAGGAAGCCAATGGAAAACAAGAATGATAATCTCAAAAGGGGGAAATTCCAAAATATACATATCCATAGTAAAAGTAATAACACTCTCTAGCAAGAAACGAAATACTTCCATCTCTACTGCAAAAAAAAAAAAAAACAAAAAACCCATGAATGACAACGACCACAACATTTATCAATCAAAATAGGAAAAAAATAAACCATATTTCTCCCAAATATTGGCAACACAACAAATTTTTTTTTTTTCTTGATTGAAAATACAAGCAAAACAAAAAATTCTGCACCAGATAATCATTTCCACAACAATAGAGTAACACTCAACAAACAAAAACGAAAGAAGGAAATGATATAATCAACTATTTTGAGAAAAACCAACACCAACCCCCTACATATATATCAATGTCCATGCCATCCATTTTTGGATGAAAATAAATAAATATTGTACTCACATTCAATATTTTCTAAATCCTATGCATCACTCCCAAGCATATGTAACATATTCATTGTATCCTAGCCTACAATCTATATAGAATCAAAACAAACTTTCCATCAACAACTCGACCTAAAAACATTTTGAAACAATAAATAAATAGAGTAAAAATAAACAATATTTAATTAAATTTATTCTATTGTTTGTATTCAATTTCTATTTCTTTATCCAACATAAAATTTACATTGAATGCACAACATTATTGAAAAAATATACATATAAATACCATTAAATTCAATAGAAATTGGCATTTTAATCATTCTATTGAAACTACAAAATCCATATCTAAATTTTTCCACAATTTCAAATACACTTCACAATACCCATTTTCTTTTCCTTGTCCGCATGGCCACCCAACCTATTCAAACTTGAACCAAACATGATAGTATTAAATTTTTTAATTAAAAACCATAAAAAAACTAAAAAACATTATTATAATTTCAAACACAATACTTTCACATACTTTTCATTATATATTGCACAAACCATATATATCGATTTATATAATTGAATATACATTATATTTTAAATGTACATTTTTAAAATAATTTAAAATAAAATTCAATATAAACATACATATATACTTAAATTAAATATAGTATATTACAAATTGATATTTTTTTTAAAACATAATTTTAAATACAAAGAAAAATATTATACTAAAATGCATTCGACACAAACACCACATAAAAATAATTGTCAACACGCAATAAAATTTTAACTTTATTACGACAATAAATGTATTTAAATATATAAGCTCAAATGTTATACCCATAATTTGAATTTCCAAGACACCCATAATCGATTATTTTCTTTACTTTCAAAACGTTAGTGCTTTGAATTTAACAAGATGTCATGGACACATATCTACATGCTTACACGAAGAATGAAAATACACCTTTTCTATATCTCATAATAGGAGCAAGTCGAAAATGAGTTTCTATGTGCCATAATATAATTATCAAGAAAAAATAATAATGTATAATGATCTCCCGGATGCGGGTGTCTGATGGTTGTTGTAGTAGGGCGCGTGGGTTTACTTGGGTTGGCGCGTGGCCTCGCACCACCGCCATCCAGTTCAGTGCTTGGCCTTGTATTAATTTCACTGCAAACAATTTCAATGCTGCAATAATGCAGCTCTTTATCCGAAGCCAGCCTATTAGCATTTTAACAATGCCGCTCCAGTCCAGAATCATCGAGGCAGCTCCTTCGTGCTTGAATTCTTCTATGGCACCAGCTACTCCCCTCTCTTGGCCCTACACTGGGAGGCGGTGTGATATGGTCTGCTGCATAGAACTCACGCTGGGCTTTCTTTACATTCACCGCGCCTTATGCCATTCTTAGTACAATTATCCTTCTGAGCGGGTCTCGGCCTTCCTTGTGGGAGTTTCCCGGCTTTTCTTTATGGCTTCTGATTGCAATTCCCATTCTACTGACCCTCGCATCTCCTGGCCTTCCTGCAACACAATGCCTCGCCTCTGACATAGAATGAGGTGCAGGAGAGGCACCAGCCGTGGGACTGCTACTCGTCTGCCCTCTACCTCCACCTCTGACTCGTCTTCCCAGTCCTCTGAGTTCTTCTCTGGTCGTTACCCTGCCACCAGGAGTGGTCGTGGTCGAGGGTCTGGGATGTTCACTCAAGATCGAAGCCTCCCTTTCTCTCCTCGCCCTTCAGCTCAATCCCATTTCGCCCATGTCCGCATCCCCTGCGCCTTTTGTCATTCCACCATTATCGCCAACATCACTTTTGATTTCCATGTCGATTCTGAGACTGGGGGGTGGTCAGACTTCTGCGGCGCCTTTTGAGAAGACAGCCAATGAGCAACATCCTATTCCACCTTCCGACAGCGGGCAGAATGAGAAGCACCATCACAGCCGAAATCTAGTTACCGGCATTCTTACAGGTCCGAGTGATAAATAGTGTGGCGGCTCAATTGGAACTGAAAACCCTCAAGCCATGGATGAAGACCCATATGAATATGGGTGCCCGATTGTGGAGGAAGCGCCATCCAATTCTCATGAATCTTGAACTCGACTTTAATTTCAGGTTTTTGTCACATAAAAGTAGGTCAGGATCTGCTATCTGGGGTTTTTGTTTTCACAATTTTCATGTTCAGGATTATGCTTCTATTTGGAACAACCAATCCCCCCTATGTGGGAGGCCTTCTCTTATCTGTTTAGTTTGGTACAAGGTTGTTGCTTCTGTTTATGGTTTTTGTTCGGAACAGGGTTGTGGGTTTGGCTTTTGAGTATTTTGCGAGAGAATTCTGTGTTCTTGACAAACTGCAGCAATACTACACAAGATCTTATGAGGCAGGGACCTCTTTGTAAATTTTTTTGTATCAATAATAGTAGTAGACTTATTCAGAAAAAAAAAATAATGTATAATGATCTATAGAAATATAATTATTCAGAGAAAGAAATAAAGTGCAATGAAAAGACCAAAAAGAAATGTATAAAAAAGATTGGTTAGAAAAGCGATTTGTACAATGTGAACATAAAATATTTATTTAACTATATAACATAGAAAAGTTTTACAACAAATTTTTTTTTTTAATTTACAATTTAAGTATTATTGAAAATTAGATTTACATTTATATTTAACATTATATCTAAATTGTATCTTTTTATTTTTATTTTTTTTAATAAAAAAATAACAACAAATATAAACTTTATAAAAATTAATATAACACACAATATATATTTAAATCATATATATATATATATATATATATATATATATATATATATATATATATATATATATATAATTTTAATATAGATTTATTTAAATCATATCCTATATCAAAAATTTATTATATTAAAAAACATTTCAAACTATATTCAAAAATATTTTCGTCTTATACATAAAAACATCAACTTCCTCTAAAGTATAGAGAATTTAAAGGCTCTATTAAATTATAATTCCTTCCACTTTTTAAGATATAATACTTTCCCTTACTCTTTGTTGAATGCCAATATTTTGGGCACATAAAGCACAAGATATCCTTTGTTTATCCAAAAGCCACTTTGATTACATAATGATTTAATATAATGAACATTATTAGGAGTCCAAACTTTATTTTTTAATATTATAAATAAAGTAGGCAACGACATTATTTTTTAAAATTATGTCTTAAATTAATTTTAATATTAAATTTATCAATATTTTATTTCATTTTAGAATTAATATTTTAAATTAAATTTTATTTTATTTCAAAATTTGTTTTAATATTAATATTTTAAAATATAAAATTTATTATGATTTTATTTTATTCGAAGCAATTTTTTCAAAAAATAAATAAAATAAAATAAATTTATTACAAATTTAAAATAAAATCTATTAAAAATTTAAAATAAAAATAAAAAACAAAAAAAACTTAAAAACTAAAATTTCAATAATTTTTTTATTTTTAATAAAATATAAAATATAATTTATAATTTATAAAATAAATTTTAAATAATTTTTTTATTTTTTATAAAATAATTAATAAAATTTAATTTAATTTTTTTATTTAATGAAATTTATTAAAAATATAAAATAACAAAAACCAAAAAATAAAATTTATTTATTATTTTATTTTATTGACTATTTTATTTGATTTTAAAATTAACATGTATACCCACCAACACCAAAAAAAAAAAAAAAAAAAATTGGGGAATATTACGCACAATATATTAAAATGGGATGACAACACAATTTATAATAAGTTGGATGACTATAAAATATATATACTAAATTGGATGAGTTTATAATACAATAAAGGTTTTTATTTCAATCTGGCTCTGTTAAGTTATGGTAATTACAAACATCCTGGATTACAATGCATTTGTCGCTTCATATTTGCGTCGTAAGGCGTCACTATTTGAAAACAACATACCTATTGCCTTATTGTTATTCATGCGCATCGTTCGATCTTTTTTTAGACGATTAAATTCTCATTAGCCATTGCTTTGAAGTCGTTATTCCCCCAGGTGGTTGGTTATGAGACATTTAACCAGAAAGCTCAGTAGCTACAAGCATTAATTCAAGAAGGTCGGCATCTGTGTTTTTCTCGATCCAAAACCAAGAAATTGCGAATCCGACATCGGTGGATGTTCAATCAGTCCCAGACATCGGTGCCTGCATTGAGATTCAAGCCGTTCTGGAGCTCTTCCTTACCACTTGCCAAAACCTTCTGAATATCCCAAGGGTTTGACACATGAATCAAAAGATTGAAGAAGGGTTTGGAGGGCTTTCAGGGTTTTTGGCACTGGGAGATGGAGCAGAAATCTACAGGTTTAATAGTAGGTTCAGATGGGGTTGTCTATAGATCCGTAGCCCAGAGTGCAATAGAAGAAAATGGTATGTTTCCTAGGCCTATGACGGAGGACCCCCCATTATCTGGTTCTGATATGGGTTCCTCACTGGTGAATAGTCGATTCAACGAGCGGTTCCGTGCTAGAGACCTTTCGATCGGGACAGATGAGGAGTTTGCGATGGCGTTCTCGTAGATGGGCATTAAGGGTGGTCCCGGAAGGCCTGAGGGCAGATCTGTGATCTATCAGACACGGAAAATCATTGATGGTGATGGGAATCAACCTTACAAACACGAGGGCTTAACAGGCATTCTCGTTGGCACTGGTGGGCGGATGGTATCGAGGAATAATTTCGATTTTTCCGAGCGGGGCAACTTGACTGCAGAATTTTCTAGTGAATATGGTACTGCATATAATGAGCCTGCGAGAATGGCACGGTTCTTTCACCCAGGGGATGAAGGTGAGTGCCTGTATGACGATGGATCCACACACCAGGGGGATTTTCAACAGCCGTGGAGCTCCTCGGTGCATCTGCATCACCTCTATGGTGGGGCATCAGATGATGTAGGATTTCATAAGGTGAAGTTCATATGTAGTTTTGGTGGAAAAGTTCTTCCAAGACCAAGTGATGGTGCCCTCAGGTATGTGGGGGGTGAGACTTGTATTGTCATAGCCCACAGAGGTATTGGCTTTACAGAGCTCATGCAGAAGATGATGCAGACATATGGCCAGGATCTGTTGCTGAAGTATAAATTGCCATATCAGGATATCGATGCTTTGGTGTCTATTTCTTGTGATGAGGATCTTGAAAATACGATGGATGAATATGAGAGACACCTGGAAGGCTCGACTGAAGTATCTTCAAGGCAAAGAGTATTTCTCCTCCCTGCAGGTGATCATGGTTTTGTTCATTTTCCTACAATAGGTGATCGTAGGAATTTTGAAAAGCACTATGTAGATGCTGTCAATGGTATATCTAAGAGAAGCATTAGAAAACATGAGGGCAGTATAGAAAATTCATATTCTCAACATCCAGAGAATTTGATCAGTTTTGATGTTGTTGATAATTGGAACTCAATGCCAAAGGATCAAGAAGGTATATCAGGGCCATCATCCAAATCCATTTCTAGGTGCCGTAACTGGATTCTTTCAATCGACATTGGTTGGCCTAATTTTTCCACTTTCAATTTTGCTGCTAAATTCAATCTCCACCTCAGATTATTTGTATTAAACCATTAAAATCTCTGTTTTAGTATATCCTCGGTATCACAGGGCACTAGTGGGATATATAAGTCGGATTTTCGCTAGAGACTTTTGAATAAAATTTAAATCTTGCAGCTGGAAGCACCCGGTAAGAATATTCTGAGTGTCCTGATATTTACATATGAAAATTTTCATATGGGTTACTGAGAAAACAATTCAGAGTGATACTATTTGTAGGGAGTTCAGATCAAGGAGTTTTGAGCTTTCAACATGCGTGGGCTTTTGCAGATGCAAAGAAGCTAAACAAGAGAAGAAGAGCTTCCATAACGCAAATTTTAAAATAGGATTTCAATTCCCATCCATTGCTAGGTGTCGTAACTGGATTCTTTCAATTGACATTGGCTGACCCAAGTTTTCCGCTTTCAATTTTGCTGCTAAATTCAATCTCCACCACAGATTATTTGTATTAAACCATTAAATATTTGTTTTAGTATCTCCTCGGTATCACAGGGTGCTTGTGGGATATATAAGTTGGATTTTTGCTGGAGAATTCCGAATAAAATTGAAATCTTGCAGCTAGAAACATCCGGTAAGAAGATTCTGAGTGTCTTGTTATTTACATATGAAAATTTTCATATGGGTCACTGAGAAAACAGTTCAGAGTGATACTATTTTTAGTTTTTGGGTTGTTTTGTAGGGAGTTTAGATTAGGGAGTTTTGAGCTTTCAATATGTGCGCGTACTTGTAGACGCAAAGAAGCTAAACGAGAGAATAAGAGCCTCCATAACGAAAATTTTAAACTAGGATTTCAATTCCCATCCATTGCTAGGTGTCGTAACTGGATTCTTTCAATTGACATTGACTGACCCAAGTTTTTTTCTTTCAATTTTGCTGCTAAATTCAATCTCCACCACGGATTATTTGTATTAAACCATTAAAATCTCTATTTTAATATCTCCTCGGTATCACATGGCGCTTGTGGGATATATAAGTCAGATTTTTGTTGGAGAATTCTAAATAAAATTGAAATCTTGCAGCTGAAAACACTCGGTAAGAAGATTCTGAGTGTCCTGTTATTTACATATGAAAATTTTCGTATGGGTATCACTATGGATTAGATAGAAACAAGGACTATTCAAATTATCATATACATACCTTGTGATTTCATACCTTTAGTTTTTAGCTTCAATACTTACTTGGTTCCTTATACTTCATATCTTTAGGGACACCTTTCTTCATAGTATATTCCTAGCGTTGTGAACTTCATAGGATAGACTTCAAATTCCTTTAGTGATGTCATACACTGAAATGAGCTCATTATATTATGGAAGCACTAAGATAGTGTTGACATTGAGATAGAGGTGGCATAACACATAGTTGTTAGACTGTAGCACTTAATCCTTTGTACTGAGGTATATCACCGAAAATTTGTGGTTATTGGATTATGGGTTCATAGCCGAAAACTTGTTATAACGACACTTATCCATATGATTGTAATTTCTGAACTTCTGTGATTTATTGTGAGATTTTGTAGAGGAATCGAGACTGTATCCATGTTACTGAGACATTATCTCTGTACCAAGGTCAATTTGATACCACCAAACTGAAATGGAATCCTTCTCAATGAAGTTTGATGACACTGAATCAGTGAGACCCTTTTCACTGTGGTCATTAATGTGATCCAACCGACCTTTTGTCACTTTAATCCTCCTTGTGACATATCTGATTTTTTGTCAATGTGGTATCTCATCGAAGGTGTGGTATTATTTGAGAACTTGTCATATTACCAAGACTCTATTTCTCAGATTTAACTGTGACACCTAAACTGTGACACCGAAATGTATATACTATTAAAACATCAAAGTTATAGCAATGAGACTGATACTAATATGGAATTACCAAATGAGGTTGTTGTGTTTATGTAATAGCACTGAATTGAGGTAGTTCCAAGACTGTGTTTCCATTGAAACAGAGGTACTACCGATATCCTGTTTCTATGAAATGTTAATTTGAATTTTTTTTTTTTAATCTGAAATTGCACATGATCATCCATTCTTTGAATTGAAAAACTATGGCAATGATCACTGTCCACTGAACATTTCAATGATCACTATCACACAAATTAAGAACTATAGAAATGATCCCTTTCCACTGAACATTGCAATGATCATTGTCCATTGTCATTATTTTCCTTAATTGGATGGCCCTAAATCTCATAATTTTCTTCTCTGACCTTAATGCTCCTTTACTATGCGATTTTACTCCATTTTTGTTTAGCCTATGGATTTTCATCTTCTAAGTTCACTTCATGTTTTTAGTATGTGAAAAAAGTCGTTGTTTTGGACAAGATTTGGTGAGTCCAATGAGGTTTATTCTTGGTGTGAGAGGCTTGGAGATTGTCACTTTTACTGGATTGATTTTGAATTATTATGAGTGGAATGTGTCCTAGAAGCATAGGAAACATGTTTATATCATTTGTATCAAATCGTGCATGTTGGGCCATCTATTTCTAAAAGAGATCTATTGTTCATACAACAGGCTTCTATAATCCAGCAAATTGTGATGGGTATGCTCCAGGTGACAGTAGATCAAATGGTTAAGAAATATGATGCTGCGGTCAACTTTGTCTATGATGATTTTTGTACTTTGGTTCATGAAGAAGGATTTTTTGAAGTAATGGCAGATCCAGAGGGTCTTTTTTGGCAGGTTTTTAATGCAACTTGAAATGCTGTCATTCCTTTGGATAAGTGAATTGTTTTTTATCCACCCCTCTTTTATTCAAATTTGATAGCAAACACAAAATAAGAGAAAAATATCCTCTAAGCCAATTTGAACATAACATACCATCAGTTCAGGACTACAAAGTAAATCATCCAGCTTTAGTGGCACCATCCAATCGTGTGCAATTACAATGGGACATTTCTTTATTGGAATTCGTTAGTTCAATCCACCCCCCTTTTATTCAAATTTGATAGCAGACACAAAATAAGAGAGAAATAGCCTCTAAGCCCATTTGAACATAACATACCTCAGATGAGTATACTTTGCTCAAATTTTCCATCAAAATCGATGTAGGTCCTCAAAAGTAGCATAAACAATCCCCACTCCAGAAATTGTTAAAAAGTGGCAGTCACATGGGTTATTAGGTGTACACATTATATTAGTGGTTAAAAAATTCTTAGATAATGATATTCCTGCTATGTAAGAATATGGCAGTCACAACAATATCAAGTTTTCTCTAGGCATTCTTTAAAATTGTGGCCTTAGTAATGTCAAGATGTTGACTCAGTCATTCTGGTAGATATATTGACCTTTATTGTTGGGTTGTATGTTGTTCCATTCAACTATAAAACTGAGCTATGAGATCAGTCGTTGGAAAATTACCAGGATTCATGTATTTTAAAGCCCAATAAGACCTCTTTAAGAAATCAGAGAGCTTGAATTCGAATTTATATAGACGCCTTTGTTGTGGTCATGTGGTTTGTGTCTGTGATATGACTGAATGGGGCCATTGTTCGTCATGTGCTACAGTTGTTTAACTTATTGCGTGCTTCGGATGATTGATGGAAAATGAAGACTGCAACAAGCTTGATTTAAAGGGGTAGAAATTAGATATGGATCTCCATGTTTGCATTTACTCTTTTGTGATCTGGGTGCAGTGGTATTTTCCTATGTCTCCAAACAAATCTTGATTTTTTGTGGAAACTGTTTCTGCTTGTTGTATCTAGTAATCATCTCTTGCCTCCAGTTACTGGTATCTGTTATTGAGCTTTGACTGATGAGACATTTTGTATTCCTCTGCTCTCATGGAAATGTCTTCCTGATCAATCATGATTTCCCTATGAATCCCAACACATCTTTAATGTTTGTCAAAATTGTTCACGCTCATTGGTTCTATCCGGTCATTATATTTTTCCTATGATTACTCACCTCTATTATTAGTCTGTTGGAGAGACCAGTCATTTTTATCCTGTATTCCTTTGCATTTCAAATTAGTTCAAGTTCTGACATTTTTTCTTTATCCGATAGCCATCTTGTGCTTGTATTTTTCTATGAAACTTCGATGGTTTTTAGAGTTGTTGTGAGTCCTCCATCTGGGTTCCTACTGGATTCTTGCCTTATTTTGGCTTTCATAACACAATATTTTTTCATACACTTGAGAGTGCACATAAAGTAAGTGATATAAGAGATAGATTGGTACAAGATTTTTTAATTTTTAATTTTATTTATTTTTTATTCAACCAAGTTGACTTGACGCTGGGGCCAACCTTAACGTTGGATGAAAAAAAGATCTTCTCACCAGTGAGACAGTAAGAAAGAACATATTTTTTTTTTCTTTTAATGTGAATTGCATTTCTAGAATTAGAGAAGTACTCCTTTGAATCTGGTTGTGTGGTATTATTTGAGAACTTGTCATATTACCGAGGCTCTATTTCTCAGATTTAACTGTGACATCGAAATGTATATACTATTAAAAAAATCAAAGTTATAGCAATGAGACTTATACCACTATGGAATTAACAAATGAGGTTGTTGTGGTTATGTAATAGCACTGAATTGAAGTAGTTCCAAGACTGTGTTGCCATTGAAACTGAGGTACTACCAATATCGTTTTTCTTTGAAACGTTAATCTGATTTTTTTTTTTTTTTAATTTGAAATTGCACATGATCGTCCATTCTTTGAATTGAATAACTATGGCAATGACCCTTTTCCACTGAAAATTTCAACGATCACTGCTGCACAAATGAAGAACTATGGCAATGATCCCTATCCACTGAACATTTCAATGATCACTGTCCACTGTCATTATTTTCCTTAATTGCATGGCCCTAAAACTCATAATTTTCTCCTCTGACCTTAATTCTCCTTAACTATGCAATTTTACTCCATTTGTGTTTAGCCTATGGATTTTAATCTTCTAGGTTCACTCCATGTTTTTACTGTGTGAAAAAATTCGTTGTTTTGGACAAGATTTGGTGAGTCCAAGGAGGTTTATTCTTGGTGTGAGAGGCTTGTAGATTGTCACTTTTGGTGGATTGATTTTGAATTATTACGAGTGGAATGTGTCCCAGAAGCACAAGAAACGTGTTTATATCATTTGTATCAAATCGTGGATGTTGGGCCATCTATTTCTAAAAGAGTTCTGTTGTTCATACAATAGGCCTCTATAATCCAACAAATTGTGATGGGTATGCTCCAAGTGGTAGTAGCTCAAATGGTTAAGAAATATGATGTTGTAGTCAAATTTGTCTATGATGATTTCTATACTTTGGTTCATGAAGAAGGATTTTCTGAAGCAATGGCAGATCTAGAGGGTTTTTTTTGGTAGGTTTTTAATGTAGCTTTAAATGTTGGCATTCCTTTGGATAAGTGAATTTTTTTTTATCCACCCCTCTTTTATTCAAATTTGATAGCAGATACAAAATAAGAGATAAATACACAGTTTAATGTTTCTGCTTGTTGTATCCAGTAAACATCTCTTGCCTCTAGTTACTGGTATCTGTTATTGAGCTTTGACTGATGAGCCATTCTGTATTCCTCTGCTCTCATGGAAATGTCTTCCTGATCAATCATGATTTCCCTATGAAGCCCAACACATCTTCAATGTTTGTCAAAAATTTTCATGCTCATTGGTTCTATCTGGTAATTATATCTTGCCTATGATTACTGACCTCTATTATTGGGCTGTTGGAGAGACCAATCATTCTTACCCTGTATTCCTTTTCATTTCAAATCAGTTCAAGTTCTGGAATTTTTGCTTTGTCTGATAGCCATCTTGTGCTTTTATTTTTCGATGAAACTTTGATGGTTTTTGGAGTTGTTGTGACTCCTCCATCTGGGTTCTTTCTGGATTCTTGCCTTATTTTGGCTTTAATAACACAATATTTTTTCATACACTTGAGAGTGCACATAAAGTAAGTGATATAAGTGATAGATTGGTACAATATTTTTTTTATTTTTTATTTTATTATTTATTATTCAACCAGGTTGACTTGAGGCTGGGGCCAGCCTTAATGTTGGATGAAAAAATGATCTTCTCACTAGTGAGACAGTAAGAAAGAAGATCTTTTTCTTTTTTTCTTTTAATGTGAATTGCATGTTTAGAATTAGAGAAGTACTCCTCGGAATTTGGTTATGTTGTTCTTTTAAAACAAGAGATTCATTGAGGAATGGACGTATTAATATGCACAGGTGGAATGCATTATATTTGATAAGACAAGGACACTCACTATTGGAAAACCAACTGTTATTAACACTAAGCTTATGGAAAACATGATCCTGCATGACTTCTATGAAATTGTTGTTGCAACAGAGGTAGGTCCTGCATCTTTATTTCTTGATTTCGTGATTGGTTCAATATGTTTAAGTTGGGATTTGTTGAATTTTGGGCGGCCTAATTGACCTCATTTAGTGATTGGTCTTGAAGTTCACTGGCCTAAGACTGTTTTTAATAAACTCTGTTGTTGCGTGGTTTAAACCACGAATCCTTCAATGCTCCTACTACAGTGGCCGCTGCCCATCAAAATAACAAAAATCCCTATAGCTTCATTTAAACTTTGTTGAATACACCATGGTGTGCACTCAACCTCTGCCCCTGTTGTACTCTATTTCCTGCACAGGGTTGCAGGTGACTTTATTATTTTCAACACTCCCCCTTAAATTCAGCTGTTGGGTTATCTGTCATACCCATGCATTTCCTCAAATATTCAAAACTCTTTTGACCCAATGGCTTTGTCAGGATGTCTTTAAACTGCTCCTCTATTCTGCAATGTTTCAGAACAATTTCTCCATTGTTCACTAACTCCCTGATGTAGTGAAACTTGGCATCTATGGGTTTAGTTCTTTTGTGAAACAAAAAATTCTTTGACGACACTATGGCTGAGCTATTGTCACAATAAATCACTGTCCCTTTTACCTGTTCTTTACATAAACTCCTCAATATTCTTCTCATCCAAACTGCTTAACATGCTACTGCTGTAGTTGGCACATACTCTGCTTCTGCTGTAGATAATGCCACAATTGGCTGTTTTTTAGAAGCCCATGAAATGGTTCCTGAACCCATATGAAAAACATAACCAGAGGTACTTTTCCGGCCATCAATACTTCTAGCCCAATCACTGTTAGTATATCCAATCAATTCAGAATTTTCTAAAGTGGTATATAGAATTCCATACCTTTTAGTTCCTTTCACATACCTTAGAATTCTTTTTGCTACTTGCCAGTGCGCCTCCTTTGGCCTTTCCATAAATCTGGAAATTAAAATAACAACATGCATAATATTAGGCCTAGTTGTAGTCAAATACATAAGGCTACCAGCTATGCTCTTATACAAACTATGATCAAAATCTTTGCTAAGTTTCAATCCCATTACTGGGGAAGCAATTTCTGCCTTGCAATCCTGCATGTTAAATCTCTCCAAAACTTCATTTACATATTTAGCTTGAGAAATAAAGATCTTATTTTCATTTTTCTCTACTTCTATTCCTAAGAAGTATTTCACCAATCCCATATCAGTCATCTGAAATTCATCTTTCATGACTGTTTTAAAATTTTCATTGAGGTAATCATCATTACCTGTAAAGATCACATCATCAACATATAAGACAATAATCATCATCTTACCATCTTTCTCCTTGATGTATAATGTGGGTTCTCCTTCACATTTTTCAAACCCATTCTCCATTAGATAGGAATCTATCCTACTGTACCATGATCTTGGTGCTTGTTTCAGCCCATAAAGAGCTTTCTTCAATCTGAAAAATTTGTGCCCTTGGCCCTTTTTCTCATAGCCTAGAGGTTGTTCAACGTAAACCTCTTCCATCAATACTACTTTTATGAATGATAATTTTACATCCAGTTGGTAAACTTTCAATTTCTGTTGTGCTGCTATGGACAACACTGCTCTCACTATTTCCATTCTTGCAATCGGGGAAAAATTTTCTTCATAATCCCTTCCATGTTGCTGCTTATAGCCTTTGACAACAAGTCTGGCCTTGTGCCTTTCAATCTTACCTTCAACATTTCTTTTGGTCTTGTAGACCCATTTCACTCCAATGGCTTCCTTACCTTTTGGGAGTTCATCCAAATCCCATGTTTTATTTTTCTCTATTGCATTAATTTCTTCATCCATAGCATCTATCCATTTTTTATCTTTTATAGCTTCCTCAAAATGAATAGGATCAGCTACATGAAAATATAAAGAAAATAAAGAGTTCATACCTTCATTTGTTGTCTCTTGCTCATAAATGTCACTTAAATTTCTGAATCTAGTTCCTCTTTCATTTGGTGTACTTGTGCTTGAAGAAGCACTCAAATAAGCTCCTTGTGGTGTGCTTGGAGAAGCACTCTCATTTATTCTCAAGGGTGTTCTTACTCCAACTTGTGGTGCCCTTGCTGTCCTTGTGTTGGTGGAGGTAGTGGTGCTAATGATGGATGTATTTCAGCCATCTCTTCTTCATTTTCATCATGAGACAAATAGATCTTTACATTGACTGTTTTCTCAATGCTTCCATCCCAAGATTCTTCTTCAATAAACTGAACATCTCTGCTCACAATAAATTTCTTGGTGGATGGGTTATACAACATATAAGCTTTGGATTCCTCACTGTATCCAATAAAAATGCACTTCTCCCCCTTACTTTCCAATTTCTTCCTTAGCTGATCTGGAATGTGTGCATATGCCACTCCATGCTTCTTCAAGAACTTTGTTCATTACTGCTTTGGTTGGGCATCTATTCAAGATTTATGCTGCACAATGTATCGCTTCAGCCCAATACTCATTTGGAAAATGTTTTTCCTTCAACATACTTCTTACCATATCCATGATTGTTCTATTTTTCCTTTTAGCAAATCCATTTTGCTGCGGTGTGTACCTTGCTGTAAATTGCTTGTGTATGCCATTTTCTCTGCAAAAACGCAGAAATTATTTTGAGATATACTCACCTCCTCTATCAGTCCTTAAAACTTTAATATGTTGCCCACCTTGGTTCTCAACAAGTGCCTTAAAGTGATCGAATTTTTGAAACACTTCACTTTTATATTTCAGGAAATAAACCCAAGTTTTCCTTGTGTAATCATCAATAAAAGTCAGCATATAATGGTTGCTTGCAAGTGATGGTGTTTGCATTGGTCCACACAAATCTGAATGGACAATTTCTAAGGGTGCCTTTGCCCTTATGTTATTTCCTGATGGAAAGCTTTCTCTGTGTTTTTTTCCCAAGATGCAGCCTTCACATAGGCTGTCTAGTTTCTCAATCAATGGTAATCCCCTTTCCATTCCTTTTCTATGCAAAACATTTAGTCCTCCAAAGTTGAGATGTCCAAATCTCAAGTGCCATAACCAATTTTCATCTTTTGCTTCTCTTTGGAATGTCTTTTGTGTCACTACTTCCATTTCATCTTCTTTCTTCAAATCTGCTCTCATTTTGAGAGGGAACATTCTGTTCCTTGTCATCTTCACTTGTGCAATGCATTGCTTGCTTGGTGGTTTATCCATGATGGTGCATACATCATCTTCAAAGAAAAAATTGTAGCCCTTTTGTATGAGCTGTCCAATGCCTAAAAAATTACATTTCATACCTAGTACATAATATACATCAAATATGCTCTTATTTTCTCCTTTCTTTGTCAAGACACCTACTCTGCCTTTTCCCATGACAGAGACCTTACTGTCTATCCCCAATGTAACTTGAGACTTTAAATTTTCATCTAACATGGAAAACATGGCATTTTTTCCAGTCATATGGTCGGTACATCTTGAATTTAGAAACCATATATCCTCATTCTTTTCTTCTGCCATATTACGTGCTAGAAACAACTTATCTTGACTGATATTTTCTTTTGTAAAATTAGCACTGGGTCTATTACCAATGTCACTCTGTTTCTTCCTACATTCATTTGCATAATGACCATACTTCTTACAGTAATGACATTGGACTTGAGATTTGTCATACCTTTGTCCATGTGCTTTATTTTTTCCACCATGCTGGCTGCTACCTTGGCCTTGGTTCTGATTTTGATTGCTGCCCCTTCCACTTGCAGGGTTGTTTCTTCCTCCTCTATTTTGGCTTCTGCCTCTTCCTTTTCCTCTATTGTTTCCTCTGCCTTTATCTCTTCCTCTTCCAAAGGACATTTGGGTCTTGAAGGCATGCTCCAAATATGAGTGTGCATTTCTACCCAATCTTTGTTCATGTGTCATCAGTGATGCATGAAGTTCATCAACTAAAAAATTTGAGAGATGCTTTGTCTCTTCAAGGGTTGTGACTATCACATCAAACCTTGAGGGTAAGCTCCTCAACATGTTCTCCACAATCCTTCTTTCTTCAAGTGTCTCTCCCTGAGACCTTATCTGGGTAACCAACCCAATCACATGTGTGAATAATGAGTCTATGTTACCAGACTTTTTCACAAAGAGAGTTTCAAAATATCTCATCAGCAATTGTAGCTTTTTTGTATACACCTTCTCCATACCTTGATAGGAAATCTGGAGGGTATCCCATGCATCCTTGGATCTCTTAGCTATTTCTATCCTTGGAAACACTCTCTCATGTACTGCTTGATAGAGAAAGAAGAGGGATTTTGAGTCCTTCTTCCTATTACTCTTCAAAAAATCCTTCTCTGCCTGTGTCAAGGCATTAAAGGCATTTTCATGTGTTGGTTCTTCAAAACCATCTTCAACAAGCTCCCATAAGTCTTGAGAGGCAAACAGGGATCTCATGGTCATTGCCCAATAATCATAGTTCTTCCCATTAAACTGTGGGAGCTGAGTATTTCCAATACTCATGCTTGTGCTGGCTTCTACCATGACGTAGCACACTAAACTATGTAATAAAATTGACTGTGTTTTTTTTAAACAAACTGTCTTTTCTTCTTTAAAAGACAAACTTTGTCTCTCAGGACTGCACTCTTTTAAACAAAACAAAACTCTGTTTTTTTTTGAGAAATTCCTGAACTGTTGCTGAACCTTCACTCTTTTAGAGAACTGCTGCAAAAAATCCATCCTTCAGCTTCTTTTACTATCCTTCAAAGAGCTTGGACTAGCTCTGATAAAATGTTGGAATTTCTGATGATTCCATAACACACATGGAGAATAAAGACTTCTCCTCTACAACACAGAGAAATGCAAAAAAAAAATTCTTCCGATAGACAGAGATGGCATAAAATGATTTTCATTAAACATGAAACAATCCTATTACAAACTGATGTCTTCCTCTTCCAGAGGGATTACAAAAAAAAAATCTGTATATGACTGCTACAAAACGTAGTGCTCTCAAAACAAAATGTCTCTCTATCTCAGTACACACATACAGTGCTCTGTTTTTTTGTTTTTTCCTTCGGGCATGGAATACACACACTGCATTACATTAAGCCTACAGGATTTTTCATTTATATGGCATAGAAAATAAAATATAAAAAAACTTATGGAAAATATATATATATATATATATATATATATATATATATTACAATAATTTTATATATATTGGAGCTAAGGTCTAAAACCTTTTTCGCACGACGTTTTATAACATAATGAACCCGGACCTCAAACTTCAATAAACCAAATTGTAAACAAATTCGTGTTACAAAATTGGATTACGTCACCAAGCCTGAAACCAACGCGAATGGCCTATGATTGGCTGATTGCTGGGGCCCACGGAACTCAAATAGGATATGAATAGGATTCCATAAAAAATTTGTGTAACAAAAGGTGAAAGTAACGTCATGGAAAAAATCAACGCGAAACAATACGATTGGTCTACGTGCTGGTTGAGTTGGCAGTGGGACCGGCTTCACATCGTCGCATCGGTGATCGGTGGACGAGCAGTGCTGCGGACAGCTTAGAACTTTGGTGAAGTGATATGCGATGTGTGATGCTGCGACATCGGCGATATCGCATCGGCAATTCGGAGGGGCAGACAGACAAACGAAAGACTTTGGCGACATGCGATGTTGCGATGGCTGGTGGGGACCACATCGCATCGCAGGTTCGGCGATGGACCATTGTTGCAGTTTAGATGGTGAAGTGCGATGAGCGATATAGCGATGAACACTAATTGGTCCATGTTGCGCTGCGCTGGCAAATGGGACCCACTCAATTCAAAAAGACTTGGCGCGTGAATAAAAATGCTTCTCTGGTTGGTGAGGGCCTTTACGCCCAATAAAACTGTTTTTAATAAACTTTGTTGTTGCATGGTTTAAACCATGAATCCTTCAATACTCCTGCTATGGTGGCTGCTGCCAATAAAAATAAAAAAAAAATCCTTACAACTTCATTTAAACTCTGTTGAATACACCATGGTGTGCACTGAACCTCTTCCCCTGTTGTACTCCGTTTCCTGCATAGAGTTGTAGGTGAATTTATTATTTTCAACATTATACATAATCAATTTTATTTTTTTCCAACTATTATGCACTTATGTGAGGCCTTGTAGACTGTAGTGATTTATGGTTTGGATTTAGTTATACATAATCAATTTCAAAATTTTCCAACTATTTGGACTCGATGAGTGAGTTTTATATTTTTTAAATATTACATTTCGTTATTTCACAATGTATTTTGTTATTGTTAGTCTCTTTCGGCGATGGTTTTCACATATAATTATTATCTATCCATTTTGTTTCTTCATTTTTATTTAGTTTTAATTTGAATTGTATTACAGGAGAATGCCCTTTGTTATTCCTTAATTTCGAGTTTTTTTTAATTAAGAACCACTACTCTAGTTGTCAGTTCAAACTATCACCTTCTATGATTGCTTATAATTATATGTAATTTTGAATGTATTCGATGCTAAGGTTTACATTTATTTTAACTACTCATAACTACTATAAGGGTTTGTGAAAAATCATATCGGTCCCCAGGTTGCTAGTTTTATTGGCTCAGCTAGGGGGGCTAAATTGGTCATTCTCAAAAAAAATTCTAAAAAAAATTAACTCTTTCTTGTTGGGTTAGACCGAAATATAGGTTGAAGATGCTAATAACTGAGAGATGTCATAAGGTTTTCTTTAACCATTTCAAAAATATCAGTTTTATTGAGATTTTTTAAGTTACTGGAGTATGGCCTTGCATGGTTCTATTTTAATTTTTAATTTTTCTATTGGAATGTCTAGAGTTAAATTCTCTCATCTTATATTTAATTAAGTGTGGAATTTAGATTGCTTACGACAAGCCCTGAATAGCTTCCCTGCATTTATTTGAATCATTTCCTCTATTCAGCACTGTCGTGAGGCCTTAAAGGTTGTAGTGACTTATTTGAATTTAGTTATACACATTTAATTGTGACTATTTGCAAATATTTTGATTCAGTGCAGTGAGTTGTGTATTTTTAAGATATTGCAATTCTTTATTTTGTGAAGCATGTCATTATTCTTGGTCTCTTTCGGCGAGGGGTTTAACATGTAATTATTGGCCATTTTTATTTTTTCATTGTTATTTAGTTTTTATTCTAATTGTATTACAAGATAATGTCGTTTATTATTCCTTAATATTCAGTTTTGTTTTTTAATTAAGTACTAATACTCTAATTGTGACTACAAAATATCCCCTTCTCTGATTACTTAGACTTCAATGTAATATTTTAATGCATTCTCTGCTACGGTTTATGTTTATTTTAACTACCAATAACATTTAGAAGGGTTTGTAGAACATCTTACCGGTCCCTGAGGTTGCTAGTTTTACTAGCTCGGCTAGGGGGAATAAACTGATCCTTCTCAGATTTTGTTTTAAAATAAATTAACTATTTCTTGTTGGGTTAGAACCTAGGATAGGGTGACAAAGTTGATAGTCAGTAGATCTCGCACGGTGTTATTTAACCATTTGAAAAATCGCAGTTTTATTGGGAGTTTTTTAAGTTACTGGAATATGGATTTGAATGGTTCTATTTTTAATTTTTGTCTCTTTGAATAAATGTGGGTGTTATTTAACTATTTAAATTAACTATTTTTCTTTGTTTGAAAGTAAAAAAACAAAATCCTCGAACATTCCACCATGTTTCTTTGAATGTTCATGTTCTTAGTTACGAAATAATTCATTTTCCCACCCGTTTGTACAACAAGTATTGCCTCGAGTTGTTAATGTTCTAACTTGGCTTTGGGCTAACCCAACTTGTATAAATTATTCTAATAAACTAATAACTATATTTAACTTGAACCAACCTCTCTTCAAGTAAATGTTTTTCCTTCTTTGAATGTTAAGAAAAAAATCCCCATGTCACTATCTATCTATATCTATCAATGTCTCTAAAGATTCTCTATAGTCTCTATAGTTTATAGTTTGTATTTCTATTTATCTCATTTATTTACAACCCCAAATATATCACATTAAGTAGTTTTTTCAATGTTTTTTTAAAGTTCCCAATAGGTTACATCAAATACCTTTTTCTGTAACGTTAAATACTTATATATTCTTCTCGAAAAATAAAGAATCGCTAAACCTATGGCACCATGAAACTGTATCGTGCAAATGAAAACCATTCCCATAAGAATATTACTTCTAATTCGAGAGGGTTTAACATCACTTGACACTCTATAAATAAATAAAAAAACAAAAAAGAAGAAGAAGATAAATAAATAAATAAATGATATTAAAATAAACAATAGAAAATATATAATTTAGTTTAGATGTATTAGTTTAACTCAAAATGAAATAGTAAGTTAATTAAATATTTATATTTTTCTTAATAATTAATTACATTAAATTAAAACAAAATAAATTAGTAGATTAATTAATTATTGACATTATAAAGACATAATTGATTAATTAATTAAAATTATTTTAAATACATAATTCCATAAAAAAATTCATAATCCAACTAAATTATATTAACATCAGTTAAAAATAATATTATCGTTCATCAAATCAACCTTCTTAAAAACTCCTCATCATTCAGTATTTATTTCTCTCATTTGCCCTATTCCTCTCAACTTTTCAAAATACATTTGACGTCTACCCCTGATGATGGACTCACTTGGGAAGTCCAAAGTGTTGGGTTAATAAAAAAACTCAGAAACAGGTTATTCCTCTCTTCTAAAAAATAGGGATATTACATATTCCCCCTCTAAAACAAAACATTCTTCTCGGTGTTGCAAAATATTAGTTCACATCTCAGACAGTGATGGATTTTCTCTTTCATTTCCTCTTCTCACTCCCAAGTAGCTTCCTCAGGTGTAAAGTGCCTCCACTACACTTTCACCCTAGCTACGGTCCTATTCTAGAGCTCGATTTCTTCCCATGCTAGTATAGGAAGGGGCTCGATAAGAAATTCCCCTTTGGTTTCCATCTGCATCACAGTCCAATCAATTACATCAACAGGATCATGTACATTTTAAATAAGGAAACATGAAAAACATTGTGAACCTTAATATGACTAGGTAGAGCCAATTTATAAGCTACTGGCCTCACTCTTTCTAGAACCTCAAATGGTCCACAGTAGCATGGTGCTAACTTAGCACAACTACTAGTATATAATGTACTCTCTTTAGGTTTACTCCTCAAATAAAAATGATCTCCCACTTTGAATTCTCTATGAATTATATTTTTGTCTACCTAGCTCTTTTGTCAATATTGAGTTGTTTTTATATTTTGTTGAATTTTATTCACAGTTATTTCCATCTCCTGCAAGGCATCAGGTCCAAGAATTAACTTATATTCTGTTTGACTCCAACTAAGCGGTGTATGGCATGTTCTGCCATACAATGCTTCAAAAGGACTCATCTTAATTGAAGCTTGATAACTATTATTATATGCAAATTTTGCGAGATGAAGAAAATATTCCCATCTTGTAGGTTTGTCCATCACATACATGCGTAACATGTCTTCTAAAATATGGCTGGTTCTTTCAGTTTGGCCATCTATTTGACGATGGTATGTGGTAATAAAGTTTAATTTGGTACCCATTCCTCCAAACAGAGTTTTCTGAAAGGGTGAAGTAAAATTTTCATCTCTGACATATATAATCATTTTTGGAATGCCATGTAATTTCATAATTTCTTTCATGAATACATTGGCTACTTAAGTTGTGCCAAAAGTATATTTTACTGGTAAAAAGTGTGTTTCCTTATTTAATGTGTCTAAAACCACCATTATAGAGTCATGTTGATACTTAGTTCTAGGCAATCCAGTAATGAAATATATGGAAACCACTTCCCACTTCCATTTTGAAATAGGTAGAGGGTTCAATAATCCTACCAGATGATGATGTTCCACTTTTACTTTCTAACATTCTAAACACCTAGCTAGATAATCAGCAACATATTTTTTTCATAGCTAGGAAAAACATTTTCTTCCTCAATGCTGAAATCAATTTTTGATAACCAAGATGACCTGCATAAGTTCCTTTGTGATAACCATCTAAAATTTCATGTTTTAAATATGTCATATTTGGAATATACAATATCTGTTTATAATAAATCATTCCTTTCTAGTTTTTAGTTTTTCACACAAATTCAGTTTTTTGCAATTTCTCTTGCAATTTCACACATTGTTGGTCTTGCATCAGAATTTCCTGTATCAGTTCTTCTATTTCAAATTTGACACTACTTCCTGCATTGGTAAAAACTTGATGAGCATTCCTACTCAAAGAATTCAAAATATTATTTTCTTTTCCTTTAATGTGTTTGATATCCATAGCGAACTCACTAAGGAAAGATAACCAAATAGCTTCTCTAGCATTTAAATTTGGTTGAGTAAAGAAGTATTTCAGACTTATGTGATCTGTCATTAGTATGGAATTCTTTCCCAACATATAATGTCTCCATATCTTCAATGTGTGTATCACAGAAGTGAGTTCTAATTCATATACAATATAATTTTGTTTATGTTTCTTCAATTTTCTTGACTCATATGCTATGACTAAATTACCTTGCAACAACACTTTTCCTAACCCTTCCACACATGCAACTATACAAACTACAAATTCTTTGTTTGGATCAGCAATCTTAAATATGGGGGCAGTTGTTAATTTCAATTTTAATTGTTCAAAACTACTTTGACACTTTGTTGTCCATTCAAACTTTACTCCTTTCTTCTATAAAGAAGTAATAGGACAAGCTAAGGCTGAAAATAATTCCACAACCTATGGTAGTATCCATCAATACCCATAAAGGAATTTATGGATGGGACATAATTAGGTATAGGCCAATCCATTATTGCTTGTATTTTATATGGGTCTACTGCTAAGCCATCCTTTGAAATCACATGACACAAATACTAAATTTTATCCTTGTAAAATTCACATTTGCTAACTTTTTCATATAACTTATGTTATCTAAGTGTTTGTAGGACTATTCTGAGATGTTCTCTGCGTTCTTCTTCATTTTTGGAGTACACCAAAATATCATCAATGAAAATTAGTACAAACTTTTGTAGATACTTTTGCAGTACACTATTCATTAAACACATGAATGTAGTTGGTGCATTAGTAAGTCCAAAGGGTAGGACTACAAATTCATAGTGTCCATATCTAGTATTGAATGTTGTTTTATTGATGTCCTCATCCTTAATTCTAAGTTGGTGATATCATGTTCTTAAATCAATCTTTGACAAGATAGTGGCTCCTCTCACTTGATCAAATAAGTCATCTATCCTTGGTAAAGGATATCTATTCCTTATAGTCAATTCATTCATTTTTTTGTAATATATGCACATTCTGAATGTACCATCCTTATTTTTAACAAACAGTACCGATGCTCTGCAAGTAGACAAACTTGGTTTGATGTACCCTCTGTCTAACCATTCTTGCAATTGTAGTTTCAACTCTAATAGTTTAGGAGTACTCATTCTATAGGTTTCCCTAGGGATTGGTGTAGCTATTGGTACTAGTTCAATTGAGAAATCAATTTCTCTTTTAGGGGGTAGATGGGGGATTTCCTCTGGAAATACATCTTTGAAATCTTTGATTAATAGTAAATTTTCTATAGCATATTTTCCAATTTGTTGTCCCAATTCTTCCACTTGTACAACATACACTTGACAGGCCTTTCTTGCTGTCCTTTTTAGCTGTAATGTAGAAATTTTCCTGATTGATATTGGTCACGGTTTTCCTTTCACTATCACACCTCTTCCCTCACCATATATACAATGAATTGTTTTATCTAATTAATTTACTATTTATTTCTGCTTCTCTAACCATTCCATTCCTACTAACAAGTCATATGATCCTAGAGGAAAAATATTTAGATGAATTTTCGTTTCATACCAATTTAAATTTATAGCAGTTTTTGGAAGTTTATGGGTCACTTTTCATTTTGTTCCCCTAGCTAATGGCACTAACCATGCTTGCTAAAAAATTTCTGATTTTAACTTGCACTTTTCAACCATCTGTGGACTACATAGCTTAAATTTTCTCCTTGATCTATCAAAACAGAAACATGTTGTCCAACAATCATACCTTCAATTTCTATCATGGTTTATTGGTGTTCATCCTGATGATCGTCCAGTCCAGCACTGATCCTAGGAATGTTTCGAGGAATGTCATTTACAGTAGTTGCCTCTCGTAACACTTGAATGTTCTGAACTGTTCGGTGAGGAAAATCACATAATAGGTGAGGTTCTCCACATCCCCAACACTTTACTGGTTCTTTCATTTTTAAAACACTTTCATTTCTCTGTTTACATCCATCTATTAAGAACAAGTCTGTGACTGTGATGGTTGGTTTTCTCCAATTTTATTAAATTTCTTCCTTTGATGGTTTTTCCCCAAAATTTTCAAATAGGTTGGTTTTAATCTTTTTACATTTGAGTCACCCTTCCCCTTCTCTTTGTTTTTCAAACTTTTCAGCTAATTATTTCTCCCTTTGAATTGTTGATAACACAGCCTTGCTTTATGAAGAGCTTCATCCATTGTATTAGTATTGTCAAATTTGATTCTCTCTTTATATATAATAGGTAGGCAGTTTAAAAATCGATGTACCTTCACCTTTTCCTCCCTAATATAAGGCACATAGTGAAGCAAGTTAGTGAATTTTGTAACAAACTCATTAATTGTGAGTTGTCCCAATCTCATCTTATGTAATTCTTTGGCTTTATCATCATAATATCTCTCATTCAGGTATCTAAACTTAAATTTGGTTTGAAATTCTTCCTAGGTAATAGTTTTTTCATCCAATACATGTACCATTTTTGTTTATTCCCACCAAAGGGTAGCTTTTTCATGTAGTTGTTAATTTCCAATCTGGATTTCAAGTTACTTATGTATTCATATACTTAGAATTATTTAACCATGTTCAAAAGCCAAGCTTTTGGATCCTCCTCCTTTTCACCATCAAAAGTGGGAGATTTGATTTTTCGGAATTCTCCTTGCAATTCCTTTTTCTTTTTGGAATTTTGTCGAGATGTTTCCCCACCCTCATATTCTTCTGAGTTGGTTTCAACTTCTTTCCTCTTTTTTCTATGGTCTCCACTTTCGTGACTAGACCTTCAGGTTAATTCTTTGATCAACCTTTCTTGGTCTTCATTGGCTTGCAAAAAGCATTCATTTCTTGTTCTCAGCTGAACCATTTCTCGTTCCATATCTCTTATCATGTCCAACAAAAGATAATTTTGATCTGGTGGATTTCGTTCACCTCCCAGATCCACGTACAACCCCCTCTGTCACTGATAATAACAATTGTAATTTTTTTGCACTTAAATCATTATACACAGAAATAAATAAGTGCATCATATTTTAAATAAAATAAATAATTTACAATAGTGGGATTTTTTATTTTTCATTTATATTTTTATATTTTTATTTTTTGTGGGGACACATAGACCCAGTGTTTTCAACATGGGCTTTGATACCATTTGTAACAACTCTACCTACCCAATATATATGTGTGTGTTTGTGTGTGTGTGTATATATATATATATATAATTTATTTATCTATTTATAGCTTTGAAATATTTTTGTCGTCATTGAATCAATTTAAAACATCTTACATGATCCAAAATATTTTGCTTCATATGTGTTAAAGAATTACATGTAAAAAATTCAGCTTAAAAAAGAAACTTTAAGGCATAAACATAAGAAGAGAGAAGTAATTAGAATCATGCAAGAAGACACAGAATTGATATCAGATTTTGTCTAGGAGAGACTATGTCTCTGGGCCCTACTCAATTACTAGGGAGGTCCTCTTCCATTAAGTGGCAGTGTTGGGTACCAGATTTGTATACTTTCATCTCCCAATTTTACCCTATCTTTCTATCTCTTTGTGCCATTATTTATCTTAAAAGCATGAGGTAAAACCCTTCTTCCTATATTTGATTAATGATGTATTTGTCATGGAGGTTTTACCTTTTCAGATTTGGCTAAAACAGGAGCGTTGTGGCTGCAAGTCAAGGCACAACCCATCAATTTCAGCGTCTTCCTTATTTGCTGCTACAGTGTGACAGTCATGGGTGTATCAACACTATCTTAGGCTTTCTTACGGTTTCTTGCTGTGCAATTTGGTTTCCATTGTAACAATACATATTTTTGTAACAATGGAGTCGTTGAGAGGAATTGGGGGTTTCAGGGCTATTGTATAAAGAGGCCTACAGGCTGTGAATCGAGAGACCCTTTTTGGATACATAGAATTTGTAATTAATTCTTTTATCATTAATTGAATATACAACAATTCGTTGCTTCTCCTGTAATCCTTGAGTTTCTGGAGCCCTGATCCAAGAGTTGGGCCCACTCTTGTGATCAGGTGCTGCGTTCTTCCTTCTTTTCTTTGCAGTGTTGAGTTTGGTGTGATTCTTTATTTTTTGTTACAATTGTGTTCATTGCTGTGGATGCCTTTTATTTCTGCAGTTCCTTTCATTGTTGTTACAGTGATATTTGTGTTATCGACTAAACCTGTGATCTACAATGGACCATGTGCTTGTATCTACATAGACTTTGCCATTAGTCTTGAAATAACTTATGCCCTCCGGTTGATAATTTATGTGGAAAAAGGGTTGAATTCTATTCAATCCTGACACCAACATTTTGGCGTCTTTTCCAGGGACGACTAACAGGTGCAAGAAAAAGATCTACAACATATCTCAGAGTCGATCTCTCGTCTTGAGGTGGGAATATATTTCTGAGCTTAAAGACCTAAGCGTAAGTGCCTTGTGTTTTATTTTTGCTTTATTTCTTTCTCGTTTCTTTTATTATTTTGGTTTCTTTAAGAATTAAACCCTCGTCTTGGGGAATATGTTTTGTAAAACCTTGCCCTAAGTCTTGGGCATAGTCCAATTTTTCTTTCCTGTTGTTTTCTTTTAGGGGCAAATTTATCGTCCTGGGGAGGGTACATTATTACTCTACTCCAGGTCCTAAACTTTGATTTTTTCCTTTTCCTGTTGTTTCGTTTTCTGTGAATTTTTCCTCTAATCATGGGGAGAAAGTTATCTATCCTACTTCGGGTCCTGAGCGATTGATTTATTTTATTTTATGAACCATCTCCACAACTTGTATGAACAAATATCCAAATAAGAGGGGCAGAGGAAGACCCCCAAAGAAAGGGAAGGATCTAGGGAGGAAGACATATATTTAGAAATTATTGAAAAATCTAGATCTGAGGGATCATCACATGCTGCTGTTATGGTTAGGGTTCAGATGAAGTCTAAAGGGCAGTCTGTGGAACAACCAGTGCGATCCATGATACCAAAAGGTGTTCTTGCTACAACAAAGGTGGAGCAAGTGGCAAGTAAAGGATCAGAAGAATTGAGCAAATCTAACTAGGAAGATGAACCTCAAAAAGGGTTTTCGTCCCCAAGAGACCAGGGTAGCGCTGTCAAAATTTCTGTTGCTGAGTTTAGTGGTTCTGATATGATAAAGGAAATTTTAAAGGAATTTGATTCATCAAGGGACCGAGTGAGCATGGTGCGATCATCTTCGGCTGAATCACTCCAGATACCGGCTGCTGAACCAGCTAAAATTTTGAGTGAGTATTGGATGATATTTATGGCACCTATAAGTTCCTCTATTGATTTTCCCATTGGAAATGTTACAGGTGATGCACCAATTATACCCATCCCTTTAACATCCTTGCCTAGTTTTCATGGGCTCTCTTCTGAAGACCCTGATACGTTCCTCTTTGAATTTGATATTGTTTGTTGAGGATATGACTATATGACTGATGCTCAAAAATTGAAAATATACCCTGCTACCTTAAAAGGGACAACCCTAAGATGGTTCATGTGTTTAGGGGGAAGCACGATTACTTCATGGGAAGAAATGAAAAAAAATCTCTTGGAAAAATACCAAGATTATTGTAAGTCCCGTGACATTAAGGAGGAAATATTTAAATTTGCGCAGAAGGAAGATGAAAATATGGAGGACTGTGTAGAACGATTTAAATACATATTGCAGAGGTCTAGACATAGTGACTTGGATAAGGACATTCTAAAGATCATTGTTCTCATAGCACTTAGGGAAGATTCTCTGCAAATCCTAAATATAGTGGGAAAAGGGGATATTTCCAAAGAAAACTTTGAAACTATCTGTGATTACTATATCAAATGTTCGCAGGGGGCTGTAAGAAGTGGACAGGGTATTCGGTCATTAAAGACCTCCGGTGGAGGGGTCACAAAAGCAGAGATCGGGAATCTACTAGATAATATGAGGACTGATATCCTGAGCACGCTATTATCCCAAATGGACACTCTACATGAAAAAAGGAAGCAGATGGAGTTGAAAAAAACCATGGCCATATTCTACCCTCAGTGCAGAAAGAAACACCCTTTGAAGGAATGCCTGCTGAACACGGTGGAAGCCTGTGCAATCTCCGAACAGACTCATGCGACCAGTGCATGTCCTTCCTTACCTAGGCTGAAAGTGGTTTTCCGATGAGCAAGCAAGGAAAGCACAGTGGACCAGCTATAAATTATGGGGTAGAAGAAGCCATGGCAACCTCGACCCATGGTAGTGAATCCAGGTATTTTTCAGGACCCATCCCAGTAATTTCATAATTTTAGTATGGGTCCCCAATCTGCACTATTTTCAGCCATGTTTCCTCAATACCAATATCCCCCTTGGCAACAATGGGTTCCTCAAGCCATTTTGAATCCTTCATGGAATCACACTTGGTGTGGATCCCCTCCCACTGGACAGTTTCCTCAGCCTGTGCCTCAGCAACAACTTCAGTTGCCTTCCAATGTGCCCCGAGGAAACCCAGCCATTAGACCCTAGCTCCCTATCCAACCCAACCCAAATCTGAATAATAAAGGGGTTCAAAAAACAAACACTCTGAACATTCCATCCTATAGCATTTCTACTGCAGGAATCAATGAGATAAATCTACAGTCTGGCCAAGTAGTAAATGTGCCTACTTCACCCATTATTACAGAACAATTTGATGGTGAAGATACAGAACCAGAACAAAGAACAGTGAGGGAGAATTCAGATCAAAACGTAATAAATCAAACACCTCCCCAAGTTGTTCCCAATCAAGGTCATTTGATATCTCCCCCATACCCCGAAATATTGAATTTGAGCAAACAAAACCTTCAAGCAGAATTTAACTTTCTAGGGGAACTGCATAAATTTTTTGTTAAAATACCCCTTTTACAGGCTATGAGGGATGTACCTATTTATGAATTTTTTTGAAAGAATACTTCTCAAAGAACCCAGGGAGAAAACCTAAGGATCCATTAACTATTCATGTAATGGGTAGACTATCCAATATCATGTTAGGAAAGGTCATGCCTATAAAATACAGAGACCCTGGGAACCCAATTCTAATAGTACAAATTAATGGGATATAAATCCCAAATGTACTAGTGTATTTGGGAGTGGCCATTAACATTATCACTACTGAAACAATGAACACATTAGGACTTGGAAACATTAAACCAACCCCTACTATCCTGGAACTTGCAGACAGATCCATAATTAAACTAGTAGGGAAATTAGAGGATGTCATCATTTCAGTAGACTCATGGCATTACCCCATGGACCTCCTTATATTGTAGACTTGATCTTCAGTAGGTGGCCACCCATTGATCCTAGGAAGACCCTAGTTCGCAACTACAGATGCCTACATAGGATGCCGTTTGGACACATGATCATATTAAATGGGACAACTAAAAAGAATCTTAAGCTCTATTCTCCTGCGGAACCAAGCCCATCTGAAAAATCATTACCTAGTTACAAAAATTTACCTGCAGAAGAGCCTTAACTTGAAAATGAAGATGTTAGACCAATTCTCACTATTGGCCAGGCCCTTCAATTTAAAACAGAAACTGAAGCTGATGCCATTAATGCCTTCATTAATGATTCCAATTATGTTCCCGATCAAACTCAACATATTATAGAATCTGCTATGAGCTGTGAGACACGGGAAAAAATTGAACTAGAAGACGATATTGAGGACATTCCTGTAACCCCATTTCAGGATAGTACTCCAATCGAGATTGAACCAGGGAAAACACTTAATATCAACCCAAACCTGTCCAAATATTAGACTAAATAGCTTTTGAAAGTCCTTCAAAATCATCAAGAAGCTTTTGCCTCGGATTATATCGACATGAGGGGTATCCTTGCCAACCTATGCACTCATCATATTTACATTAAGGAAGATTTCCGCCCTGTAAGACAGCCTCAACGGAGGATGAATCCTACTCTCAAAAACATTGTTAAAGAAGAATTACAAAAATTGTTGGATGTAGGATTCATTTATCCCATCTCAGATAGCCAATGGGTATGTCCGCTAGTTATCGTTCCCAAAAAGAATGGTAAATGGAGGATCTGTGTAGATTACAGGGAACTAAAAAAGGAAAAATGAAAACACCATTTTCCTTTGCCATTCATTGACCAAGTCCTGGACACCTTCGTTGGAAAGAATTTTTTTTCCTTCCTAGACGGATTTAGTGGATATAACGAGATCCAGATAGCCCCGGAAGAGCAGGACAAGACAAATTTCACATGTCGTGGGGAACCTTTGCATATATGGTCCTCCCATTCGGCCTATGTAATGCTCCTGCTACCTTCCAGAGGGCAATATTGAGGATTTTTTTTGATTTGGTCGATGATAGTGTTGAAATCTATATGGATGATTTTACTCCATATGGGAACTCATTTGAGGAAGGATTGGAAAATTTGGAGAAGGTACTCAAAAGATGTAAACAGACCCATTTATCGTTGAGTACAGTCAAATTCCATATGATGAGGGAAGAAGGAGTACTATTGAGACATTTTCTCTCAGCCGCTGGAGTTCAAGTTGATCCGGCTAAAGTAGAGGTAATGTTACATTTCCTGGTACCAAAAACACCCACACAGGTACGTAGTTTTATTGGTTGTGCTATTTATTACAGGCGCTTTATAGAAAATTTTGCTAAAATAGCACATCCACTATTTCAATTTCTAACAAAAGATGCATAATTTTTGTGGACTGAATATTGTGAGACAGCCTTCATGAAAATTAAGGGGATGGTGTGCACGGTTCCAATCCTCTGAGGACCTAATTGGGCATTAGCGTTTCACATACATACTGATGCTTCTCAGACAACAGTAGGGGTTGTTTTAGGACAGCAGGTAGACAAAATACCATATGCAATTTATTACGTCAGCAAGAATTTAATTCTTGCTGAACTAAACTATATGGTGACCGAAAAAGAATTCTTAGCTGTCATTTAAACTATCAATAAGTTCCAACACTACATCACCGGGTACTCTACTATTGTCCATACTGATCACGCATCAATCAGGTATTTGATGAATAAACCTATTACTCCTGGCCGTATTATGAGATGGTTACTATTTCTTCAATAATTTAATATTACAATAGTAGATAAGCCAGGAAAAGAAAATGTAGTAGCTGATTTCCTATCTAGAATAGATAACAATGACAAATTCACACCAATAGAAGACAATTTTCACGATGAACATCTTTTTGCAGTTTCTACTAAGCCTCCGTGGTATGAAAATATTGCTAACTATCTTGCTACAGGGAAAGTGCCTCCTCATTTGTCGTATAGGGAATAGTGAAAGATTATTCATCATAGTGCCCGATAATCTTGGATGGTAGAGTACCTTTTTCATACAGGAGTGGATAAGTAGATCCGGTGTTGTGTGTCTGAAGATGATATTTATGAAGTATTGAAAGCTTCCCATGATGTCCCTTGTGGAGGGAATTTTGCGGACAAAAGAACATGCCATAAGGTGCTACAAATGGGATATTACTGGCCTTCCATTTTTCGTGATGCTCATAATTATGTCAGGAGGTGTGATAGCTGCCAACGTATGGGGCAGCCCGGTAGAGTTGATGAAATGCCTTTGCAGGCATATGTATTCCTCGAGCCTTTCGAGAAATGGGCTATTGACTTCGTTGGACCCTTTAACTCACCCTCCTAGCAGAAATTCCACATCTTGGTCTGTATTGATTACGTGACTAAGTGGGTGGAAGCCAAAGCTGTTGCGAAAGCAACAAAACAGGTAGTCGCAGATTTTCTATTCGAATGAATTTTTGCTCGTTACGGTACTCTAAGAGAGGTTTTTTCAGATGGAGGAGCACAATTCACATCACATGAGATAGCAACGCTCATGCATTAGGGGAATTTTGAGGTCTAAAATGGGCCTCCTAAGGAAATTATAAAATAATAGTGGAAAGAATCAAATAAGATTTGATAACATCATCAAATTTTAGAGGGAGAAATGAAAAAACTACTTTTTCAACTCATATTTTCAACTTATCTCCCAAATTTTTTACTCAAATTTTGAGCAGGAGCACTCGTTGGATGCGAAATTTAATTCCTCATCCAAGGAGTACCCATGTTGCATACTTTCGATGGGTTCTACTACACGAAAAATAAGAAATACATGAAAAACATGATTGTAATCACGTTTTTTTTTTTAATGTATTTCTCATTTTTCATGTAGAAAGGTTCATCGAAAGTATGAAACATGGGTAATCCTTGGATGAGGAATTAAATTTCGCATCCAACGAGTACTCCCACTCGAAATTTGAGTAAAAATTTTGGGAGATAAGTTGAAAATACGAGTTGAAAAAGTAGTTTTATTATTTTATTATTTTTTAATATTTTTACCCTTTTTATTTAAAATGTAAATCATCCCCCATGGTTGACATCATCATCTTGAATCCTATTGGTTGTTATAAAGTTTATTTTTGTTGTACATTTTTCTTAGGAGGCCCATTTTAGACCTCAAAATTCCCCTAATGCAAAAATACGGGGTCAAGCACAGAGTGACATCTCCATACCATCCCTAGTCGAATGGACAAGTGGAAAGCACAAATAAGACATTAGAAAATATTTTGACAAAAATTGTGGCATACCATCGTCGGGATTGGGCTCGGAAACTTCCAAAGGCTCTATGGGCGTACAAAACAACATGGCGGAATACAACCGGGTTTTCACCATTCGAGTTGGTTTATGGTAAATCCCCGTTGTTTCCAATAGAATTTGAAATAAGCACACTCAAAATAGCTCTGGAAGTTGGTTTAGATCTATAAAATGCCCAGAAACACCGATTGGCTCAGCTTAATGAACTTGATGAAATATGTTCAATGGTTGTCCAGCGAACCACTGCTATCCAGCAGCAGAGAACGAAATGGCACGATAAGTTTATTAAAAATAAGGTGTTTCAAAATGGAGATTGGGCACTACTTTATGACTCTCATTTTAAGCATTTTAAGGGAAAGCTTTTCACTCTTTGGATGGGACCTTATAAGGTGGACTCTGTATTGGATAATGGAATAGTCAGGCTAGTCACAATAGACAATATACATACTACCTTTATAGTCAATGGACATCGCTTGAGACTATACCACAAACTGGCCTCTAAGGATGCTTTCATTAAACAACTCTTTGAGAAATATGGTTTAAAGGTTATCAGCGCAGATAATCCTTCCTTTGCACCATAGTTGTAATATATATATATATATATATATATATATATATATATATATATATATATATATTTCTATTCTGTTTTCTTGTCTTTTTGCCAGAGCTATGACTAAGGAGTGGAAATCAAGGAATTTTCTTGTTGCTGCTACTCATGATGTTGTTACACCAAGTTTTGTTACTAGATGCTGTTACTCCTTGATCAATGTTGCTACACCGGATGGTGTTACTCATGTTGCTGTTACTCGGTTGCTGCTACTCATGTTGTTGTTACTTGGTGGCTGCTACTCATGTTGATGTTACTTGAATGCTGCTACTCATGATGTTGTTACACCGATGTTGTTACACCGATGTTGTTACACTGATGTTGTTACACTGATGTTGTTACTCTGATGCTGTTACACCGAATGTTGTTACTTCGTTGTTGTTACATCGATGTTGTTACTCTGATGCTATTACTCCGCTGATGTTGCACTGATGCTGTTAAATTGGATGCTATTACTCCGATGTTGTTACACACATGCTGTTACACCGATGATGTTACACCGATGTTGTTACTCTGATTCTATTACACCTGATGTTGTTACACCATCCACATCATTACTATGCTGTCATCCTACCAACCATCACATGATCCAGGTAGCCCATCAGGTATGCCTCCATGTGACTTTTACTGATTTAATTAAATATCCCATGTGAATATTTTAATGCCACAGACAGCAAAAATATTTAAGTTTGGGGGGTGTCGTCATGCCAAGGACGATGTAATAATTTCCTCATAAGTTAAGTGTGACATTGCGCTCATACGATTCCCATCAATATGTGGTATCATAATTAAATCGTATTGGGATTCATGAGATGTCTTGTCCACCCTGTACGAACAATTATTATTTTTATTTTACCACACTTACCGTATTCTTTCTTTATTTTCCTTGATTTTTTAGAGTTACCAACCATATTTACTGTTACCACCTTTCCATTTTCACTCTATTGTTCCTCCAAATTTGGTACCCACCACCTTGCCCAATGGTCTGATGCTACAGGAAGTGTTGCTACAAGTCTCCACATTATGGGTGGGCTGGCGGTGCGGCATGAGCCTGAAAACACAGTTTCATTTCGCAGCAATCCAGAGGTTTGGCATGTTTTTTTCGACGCAATATGGGATATATACTTTGAAAGATTGTAGGGATTTGATGGAGGTATCACAATGGAATTCACACTCAGTTTAGAGGAGAATAATTCGCGGGTTAGAGGTCTGGAAGTTCATGCCACAAAGGATGTAATTGCAGAGGTTAGCGGGCGGAGACAACAGGGGCACCAATGGTTTGCTCGAAAAATTTCTCCCAAAATTTCCCAAATTGTTCCTGCAGGTAGGAGAAAGTGTTGTTCGATTGGGTAGAGGATACAAGTGCAAAACTGTGTCGTATACTTGGAATGAAGTTTTCGGTTTCATAATAAAATACATTACTTACGAGGGTCAGGCCTCAACTCTGTTCAAGTATCACTTTAAAATTTTAACACACCTCTGATTTCCACAGAATCAGGTGCGTGCCATAAATATGCCATTTTTCTTATTGAAACAACTATAGCATATGGCACAGTCTTCTTGGCGCTCTTGCCGGATTATTTCAGTACTTTATAACCATGGATTGGTGCGATTATTGGTCATGCATGCAATAGGCAGGATGTGAGTTTCTGGGGTGGAACTCTGTGGATCCTCAGAAGAAGCAGTAGCAGCTATGATTTCTGCTAGAGAAGAAGAACCAACCTCTCTGGCTGGTCAGGTGGAAGAATAAAATTCAGAGGAAATTGATCAAGAGGAACTCGAGGAAATGGAAACAGAAATTAACCAAGAGGAACCCGAGGAAATGGAAACGGAAATTGATCAGGAGGAACCAGAGGAAGAAGAGATGAATATGGAGGAAGTAGTCAGCGAGACAAATAAGGCTACCACAAAGGATCCAAGCTTGCTTGGAGAACCCACAGAGGAAGGAATTATGGATATTGTGTAGGAAATAGATATTGTTATACAGTCATCAACCTTTGTCAATGAAGAACGAAGGAATGGAATTGTGGATAGAGGAATGGGAAGTGATGTTGTTTTGCAAGAAACAACATCACCTGCCCAAATAGACATGGATGTTGATACAGGTGGGGGTGTTACACAAGAACCACCCCCATTTCGGCTAGAACAGGAGGAGTCAACCTGCAAAATCGATGTTGGACCTCAAGAATCATTACCAACTATGAAAACAAAGGTGATTCCTGAGGAAAAGGGGGCTAAATAAGGAATGATTTAGGCAGTCAATAGTATTCCATAAGAATTAGTATCGACCCATGAAGAAGAAGTGGTAAGAAAAGGGCAAGAGGAAAGAAGGGAATTGAGCCACGAAATTGATGCTGCTCCACAAGAACCAGCATCGACTCCGGTTGAGGTAGTAATGCATGAAGTCCCGGTCCAAACTGGAAATGATGATGATGGGTCTGTTCCCTGTTCTCCATTCCATTCCCTGATGCCCAGAGGGGGGAGGGGATTTCACTCGCCCAAACGATTATTGGAAGAAGTGGTTGTTCCCCCGGTACTAAATTTTTTTGACACGGCCAAGATTGGCCCAGACACTACTGAACTGGAACAATTGGAGGTTCACCAGGAAGACAGAGTTCCTGTAGAAACATCGGAACAAAGAGGGATAAATGAAATTACTGACCAAATAGCAGGAGTTTCCAGAAGAAATTCAGAAGAAGAAGGCCGTGTGGATAGGGAGCCCGGCTAGAAGGGCTTGAAAAAATAATCTGTAGAGGATGCCAGTAGCATTCCACTGCCTTTTGAGCCTATTATAGGTCCAGAACTTGAATTCACTGTTAAACATGAATGGGTTGAACAGTGTGAGATAAGAAGGTTACCTCTCAAAAAGAGGTATCAGTTGCAGTTCAATGAAACCATGAGACTGAAAAGGGAGGTTCGGGATTTGAAGAAGAAAGTTTCATGTTTAAAAAGGAAGGTAAAAATCTACAAATGGAGGGAAATAAAGGCAAATATTGAAGTCTCCATTGCAACTACCCAAACCGGCCCAATCGAAGAGTTGTTTGAAGGTCGAGAATTTGTATTGGTCGCAAAAATTCAAAAGTGGCAGTCTGTGGCGAGCGACCATAAGAAATAAAAAGATAGGGTTCAAGAATAGGCTGTTCGAGTCATCACGGGGTACATATATCAGTTATACAAGGCACGGCTAAAGCAGGCCAAATAGAAGGCTAGGATAGAAGAGTTGGAAGAACAAGTTCAGTTGCTAAAGACAGATAAGGAGAAGATATTCTCCCTAACACAACAGGTAATGGCCTGCAGACCTCTTGCACATAGCTATGCCTTATTCCTTCATGAAAAAATTTCTTTTCTTTTCTCTTGAAAGTATATATAAGGATATTTGGTACAAATTTGAGGACCCCATTCAATTTCTCCATATTTTAAAAATTCATGATGTTATAGGACAACACTTAATGCGCAAGCTCTACATGCATGGGTATTATTTAAATCATGATTAGTCCTTTAACCCCGTTCCATTCGTGGGGTACATCCACTTAAGGGATTTCACCTCCTATACCATCAATCAGATTAAATGGAGAAAGGCCTGGGATACATTTGAAGAAAATCAAGTCGGAAGGCCATTAATGGTGAGAAGGGAGCATGGTTAGTCCTTGAAAATTTATAACAAGCATTATACCTTTCTATAGATTGAGGGCCGTAAAGAACACATGGCGGAAATTTAGAAATGGTGTGCTCATCTGTGTGTCGGCCAAATTACGACATTTCGCAAAGAAACACTGGACAGTTGTTAGAAAATATGGATGTTGTGAGAAAATATTTCAGTAAAAATCACATCAAAATAATTTTGGTCGACGCATTTCGAACCAGCCAGTGTGGTTCATCATCAGGACAAGATGAAGAATCTGATCAGATAACCCAATTAAATAGATAAGAAAATCTTCAAGATTTTCTTATCTATTTAATTGGGTTATCTGATCAGATTCTTCATCTTGTCCTGATGATGAACCACACTGGCTGGTGCGAAACGCGTAGACAAAAATTGTTCTGATGTGATTTTTACCGAAATATTTTCTCACAGTTTATGGATCACAGAAGCCAAATTCCTAAGATGGATCTTGTCTTCTTCAGCCGTCGGGGAAAAAGAACCATTTGGGGCACCTAACTTTGCACGTGCCTTAGAGAGAATGCCGCATTATGTGGCCTGCATTGATACCTGTGGGGTTAGATGGATGGGATTAATATTTCAATTTCCCCTTTTATGGCTGCCAGCTACGCAGTATACTCCTTCTTATAACGTTGAACCCGACTGGTGGAAAGACGTTGTTTTGACAGAAGGATATAAGCCACCAGGAACAGAAATGGCTGCAAAATATGACCTCATACAACTCCATGCCAATCATAGTCAGTCCAATCTGGATCTGAGGAGACGATGAGCTTCATGAGGACATGCAGATAGAATAGTTGGGGGGAGATGTCAGGTACCAGATTTGTATAATTTCCTCTCCCATTTTTACACTATCTTTTTATCTCTTTGTGCCATTATTTATTTTAAAAGCATGAGGTAAAACCATTCTTCCTATATTTTATGGGATATCTGATTAATTATGTATTTTTCATGGAGGTTTTACCTTTCCACATATTAACTCTGATATTTCTTCAGATTTGGCTACAACAGGAGCGTTGCGGCCGCAAGTCAAGGCATAGCCCATCATTTCCAGTGTCTTCCTTATTTGTTGCTACAGCATGACAACCATAGGTGTATCAGAACTATCTTGGGATTTCTTATGATTTCTTCCTGGGAAATTCGACTCTCATTGTAACAATATGTATTTTGGTAATGATGGAGTTGTTGAGAGGAATTGGGGGTTTCAGGACTATTGTATAAAGAGGCCTACGGGCTGTGAATCGAGAGACCATTTTTGGATACACAGACTTTGTAATTAATCCTTTTATCATTAATTTAATATACATCAGTTCGTTTTTTCTCCTGTAATCCTTGAGTTTTTGGAGCCTTGATCTAAGAGTTGGGCCCACTCTTGTGATCAGATGTTGTGTTCTTCTTTCTTTTCATTGTAGTGTTGAGTTTGGTGTGATTCTTTACTTGCTGTTACAATTGTGTTCATTGTTGTGGATGCATTTTATTTCTGCAGTTCATTTCATTTTTGTTACAGTGATATTTGTGTTATAGACTAAACCTATGATCTACAACGGACCATTTGCTTGTATCTGCATATACTTTTCCATTTTTTTTGAAATAACTAACACCCTCGGGTTCGTAATTTATGTGGAAAAATGGTTGAATTCTGCTCAATCCTGACACCAAGAGGTAGTAAAAATTAAAGTAAAAGAATTAGATGAAAAATTACACCCTTATACCTCCATAGCTGAAATTTCCTAAACGTTGGAGGCATCTGATGAAGAAATAGACAAAATCATTGGATTCGTGGCACCGAGAGGTGCAAAATCCATATAAAAGTTTACTAATTCTGGCAAAGTGAAAGTTTGGCCCCTCTGGAAAATGGCTCAGATCATGGTTCCACTGGCCTGTACTATTGGATCATGGTTTTGCACCTGCCTACAATAAAAAAATCATTGTCTCCAAGTTCGTGTGCGCTCCCACTCTGCCTTGGCCTGAGCGCACTGTGCAAATGTCAAGTTTATATGAAAGAAACTAGGCGGATTTTTCAAAATGGAGGTCGTTCCCCTAGTGGTAAAGTTGGAAATTGTTTGAGGAGAGGTCGGGGGGGTCAAATCTCAACCCTCCTATACTTGGCGCATTTAACGTTTTATAACAAGCATATTTTAATTGGGGGGGGGGGGGCCCGCATCGGGCGGCTCGCCCAAACTCCTCGCTGGTTTGTTTTTGCGAGTGACATGATATATATAACATATAATATATATGTTATTGATTATGGTGGAGTAGGGTTAGCATGGGTGGGGTCCACTGGAGGTGGCCCTCCCACTCACGACAACACTGAAAACGTTCCACACAAACAGGTCATGGCTTCCAGCCCCTCCTTAATTAACTTTTAAGTTATGATATTAAGGATCTGTTGGGGTGGCATTATTTTTTTTTTATTAAAACAAATGAATACATTTTTTAAAATTCAATTTTCAGGTCGGAGGAGTCATTTTAAGGAGGCCACAAATTTTCCCGGAATCTGGCCAGAGCTGGCTGGAATTCAGTAGTCGGAAAAGGTCAAAATTGCACCTTCCTTAGCCTGCCGAGTCATCCAAGTCAACCTAACACTTTGACCAGCTCTAACTTTCTCATATCACCTTGGTTTGATGGATCATTCGTACCATTGCAATCAGGACGAAGAGATCTATTCTTTGTTCCTAGTTCGAAATAAATCTGAACACTTTGATTTTTCAGATTCTACTTAAGCCACTTACACTTTGGACCTGTACGATTCTCCTGGATCATTCCTCCCCATTGAGGAGATTTTCGACCAATAAAATCATTAACACACAACACACTGTTTGTTCGTTCAACACACTCTTTCAATCTCCTGCACACAAATCTGGTACATCATTTTCAATGATGCACACCACACATGAATCAACAACCCCTCCTTCTTAAGGGTTTATAGCACACACTCATTGGCCAACGATTACATAAAAACAATCAATACCTCAACTACTCATAAGGAAAGCCCAAAAAATCATCGTTACATTTCGAAGTGATTGGAAACACACCATCACGTTTACATTTACTTGCAACGTATGATTTCCAACGATGGCCATAACAAGCTACTACCTCTAAAAAAACCAACTTAATAAAGAAGAGCATCGTGAATGTGGTTGATTCATTTGTTGAACATGTTCAACTTTCATCTCATCTATCGATGCTTCCGGAGCATGGATCATCAACCACATGGCTTGTTGGTGTCCCACTTCATTAAAAAAACCACAACGGATCTTTTTCCTCCAAAATTTTAGGGTCACCTTGGGGCACTTTACCCTGGTGTTCCTCTGATAAGTGTTCATGGAGCCCTCACTATCACTCGACTGTGAGAAAGGGATTTCATCATTTGTCATCAGACGGTCATTGGCTGTATTGGATCTTACTCCCATTTCCTTTCTGGCGTATCCATCTCCTGCATGACACAATAATTTCTCGACTTCAATGGGGTTTACGATGCCTTGGCCATTTTTGTCGAGGCCTTTCCCATGATACCCCCATCTTCTTCAATAGTTTGGATCCGATCCCTATAGTATTTTTTCAAGAGAAGCAAATTCATCATCATGAAAAGTACATGAAATTGAAGGGTTAATTTTTAACTTAGGTTGGTTATGTCGCAAATTTTCCAAGCCCTCATCCTTTGTAACTGACATAATAACCTTTCTTTTTCTTCCTTTTCATCCTGTAGGAGCCTTCTTAGCTCAGTATTCTTTGCTTGGATTCTTTTCTTAATCTCCTTAAGTTATTGGAACTCTGCTACAGTAAGTTTCCTTTCCATATTTTGTATAATATTTGTTGACATTTTTGTTTCATCATCCGAATCAGAACCCAATTCTATGGGTCCTTCTGTTGCGATCCCAAAGGCCGCAAGCTTTATTTCATCTACGAAATGAGACCCTAGGTCAATTGGTCTACCTTGTGTAATTCCTACAGCTGTGACCTTTTCATCTTCCTCGGATTTAGAATCTTGGTTTTGATATATGGTTATGGAAGTCTTATGCTTTCCCTTTTTTTCATTCTTATTAGGAGTCAACTCAGGGTGTAGCTTCCATCAATTTTCTTCTTCATGTCCCACTTTCTCACAATGTGTGCAAGAGGGATTTTCTCCCCTTATTTTGGCTGTTGCAGTTCTTTTTTGGTGGTCACTTTTTCATGCATTCCCCTTCTATCTATGTGCATGGCCTTCACATTGGCCTCATCGATCGTAGGAGGCTCAAACAACAGTAATGAATGTGCTATGTAATTATGCAAAGAATCAATATACTTGGTTATAATATATGGTGAATCTAATGGAATACCCAAATTAAATGCTTGTTTCTACATTCTTTAGTGAAGTCTTGTACACTTTGACCTCTGATTTTCCTTAGGTGTTTCCATTCTAAAGGGTAAAATTGGTTTCTCAATGCAGAAAAAAAATTGACCATGAGGAGAGAATTTAACCCACATTTTGGTTTCCTTGAAATTTTCTCTCCCACTAAACAAGGGCAATGTCGTTCAGTTGAAGAGAGGCCAACTAGATATTTACCTCGTCCTCCTCGATCTGTTGAATCCTGCAATAGACTTTAATCTTCCTAACCCAATTTTTAATCTTTTCTCCATTACATTCACCATGATACATGGGAAGATCAAATTTGACATCTAATTTAAAGAAGGGTTTCTTCGATGCACTTCCTGAATTCCTATGATGATGGTGAGAAGAGGAGGAATAAATTTTTCTCACAAGAGGAGAAGGAGGTGGATCTCCTCCATTATCTTCATGCCCTGACCCTTGTCATTCTAAAGCATTCTCCCCTGCTTTCTCTAGTCTCTCAAGTCTAGAGAATGTTAATAAAGGTTGTCATTGATGTCAATATGGAATTGACTGAGATGTCAATATTATAGAGATGTCTGGTTCCAGATGTTGATGCCATGACTCTTGGTTGACTAGGAGACCATTAATGTGATGTCAAAGTCTATGAAGAAGTATTTTCCTAAATGCCTATTGATCATAAAGCCCTAGAAATCATGATGATGTGCTTACTCTTGATGAAGAAGCCTAGAACCCGGATAATGTCTTTACCCTTGATGTGTAGGACTATACTTAATGAGGTCATGCACGTGATGATGTCATACTCTTGAATGACCACACTTGATAATTGTCTTGATGACATGGTTGAAAGACTACTTTGAAGTTTTCCAAATAACAAATTAATCAAGGCTACATTATGACTTATCGTTGCACAAGTATATGATGACATGAGATGATACATTCATTATTGGATACTATTATGACGTGGATGTCATACATGATCCTATGATGATGAAGAAGCCAAACAATAGAGGATCCAATCATTAGAGAAGCCATTCTATCCCAAATATTTTATGCACAAAAACTTAAGGACAGTCACATTAAAAAAAAATATATTTTTCACCATCTTAGAGGCAAAATTTCTTTGTGATAACTTCAAAATCCTTTAGAGCATAATTTTAGCTTTCCAACAAGCCCTTACTTTCCTCGAAACTCCCAACGATTTGAAAGAAAATGAATTTACAAGTTTGAAAAAATATAATTTCTATGCAAGCCGACATGAGACAACTCATGCAAGTCGGCCTTTTGGCCAAGGGACATGACTCTTCATCAAAAATAAAAATATGTATAAATATGACGTTAAAAAACTTCATTTTGGCTTCAATTTTTGGTGATCATTTCAGAGAGAAGGCACAAAACAACAAGGAGGCCGAGATGACATAAAAGAGACTGTTTGGGCAATTTTTTTGTTAAGGTTTATCCTCCAAAATGAAAAACATTACAATTCAGGCTTGTGGTTTATCCATTATGACAGTCAAACTTGTGGCACTGTGCACTAGAATTTTAACCTATGGACAAAAGGTGTCTTGAACAAGTAATAGATTGTGGCATATCTTGAACTGTGCAATATAGTATTTTAGATGTAAGTTCCTTATTCTGTTTTAAGAGCTGACTTGGATCAGCTTATGAACACATTTTTTACCTATTGGAATTGCAGCCTCAGACTTATTCTCTCTGACTATCACAAACCTGTGTTAGGGAAGCCTTAGATCAGTGAAAAAGAGCTCTGTCAGCCTCAACAACTAGACCCTGTCACACATTTGTAGCCTTGGTTGAAGAAGCTCGGACTACAAAATCCTTTTGAGTTAGAAAAATAATTAACCTATGGTAACAAAAGCAACTCGGACCTTCTTATGTGGTGCAACAGTGAATAATCCATTTCGATTCCTTAACTACAGCGAGGACAGTCTTGTGAAGGATTCGATGAAAGCTTGTATTTCTATGAATGCACCAACATTCAAAGCTTGAAGCCTTAAACTGGAACAGTTGACACAGTCTTATACCTCAAGAATTGGACAGCCACCATTATAGCTTAATTTTGAGAAGCAGTTTGTGAAACTTTAAAGAGACCTTGTGGAGAAAAACCTTTAGAGGCATTCTTGAAGTACCATTGGAGAATTTAGGATCCCTTGTAGCTACGCACCTTGTAGAAAATATTATTGAAGAACTAGAGTTTCCTTGATGATAAGCTTGAAGTGGCTCAAAAGCCTTGTATATTGACTTAAGGATTTGTGGTGCATATCTTGAAGATCTGCAATGGAGACTTGTTGAGGAAAAAAATATCTAAAGGAGATTATAGGAGAATATCCTTTGAAGCAAGCATCAAGACATCTTCGAACACCTATTAAGGAACCTGTGGAAATATATCTTGTTGCGCAAGTATTTTTGAAGACACCTTTCAGAAGTTGGCTTGAAGACAACCTTGGAGACCATGATGCATTAGTCATCAAGAGGTGACTTCGGAGATTTTTGTTTGGGTAACATGAAGAGCTGTGGAGACACCTTCATGTGAAGACAAAGTTTTCATTGATGGGCTAAGCATGTTGGAGATCAATTGAGGGTAGCGTTGGTGAAGATATTGTCATAACTAGTTGCAGAAGATATTGGGAGCCATGAAGAATTAGTGAACCTACCTTGATGAATTGAAGCAAAGGGTTGGATCCCTAGAGGATAGGAGTACTCAAGGAACCAAGTCGGAGCCTATACTAGAGATGGGGTTGAAGCCCTAGAGGTTGTTACCTCAAATTGACAGTGTTGGAGCCCTAGAGGTTGGTGCCTCAAACTGACAAGGTTGGAGCCTTGGAAAGGCCAAGTTGGTTCTTGGCACAATACAGGTTGGAGCCTAGAAGATTGGAGTATTCATCTAGGTTTGGAGCCCTATATCATTATTGTAATTTACTTATTGTAAATAATAAAAGAATAAAATTATTTATTTCATCATTTTTCATTTTGTGTTCTAAATATAAGTGATCTAACTAGTAAAATTAAAAATTGAAAAGAAATACTCATTCACCCCCCTCTCAGTATTTCAAAAAATTGGTATCAGAGCCAGTACCTTCACTCGAAGCCTAACAGCTTGAAGGTTGATCATTAGAACACAAATGGCAAAGCCAAAGAAGAAAGTCTCCAATCCTTTTCAAGATGTGTCTTCCTCAACCATCGAAATTGAAGTCAATCAATTTGTGAAGGCTCCATTGTTCAATGGAAATTTTGATATATGGGAGGCAAGAATGAGGAATTTCTTGAAGACTCAAGGAATTGAATTTTGGAGATCAGTGATTAATAATGACATGATGGATGAAGAATCCAAGGAGTATAATACAAGAGCAATGAAGGAAATCTTGAATGGGTTACCAAATTCTATGAAGGTCAATTTTGAAAAATGTTCGTCAACAAAAGTCATATGGGAAAAAATTCCTGATCTTCACTCAAAAGGAGCATTGAAAATTATCTCTAGTCAAGAAGATGGTGGAAAACAAGAAAGAAGCCCAAAATCCATCAAGCAAGCTGAAGATAAGAGAGATGACAATAAGACTAAAGAAGACCTAGAAGACGATGAGAACAAAGAAGACTTTGATGAAGATCTCCTGAATAAACTTATGGCTTCCATGGAAGAGATTAACAGTTTGAAAAAAAGAAAATGAGGAAATTAAGAAGAAAGAACAAGATGGTGACCAAGACAAGACAAGGAAGGAAGTTAACCTTTTCAAGCTTCAAGTACAAGAAAGAATGAGGAGCTCATCAAAATTAAGGAGGAATTTCAACAAAACAAAAGAAAGAATCACGAATAATTCATATCTATGACAAATCAATTAGAGAAGGAAAAGAAAAGGGAAGAAACTTTGTCAAGCCACCTTGAACAAAGACTTAAGAGCTTGAACAATCTTGAAGTAGAGATTGGTCAATACAAGGAAGAGGTCCTTAAATCTCAACTAGAAGAAGCAAGAAAACAAGCACAAGGAGCCAAGATTTTGATGGAAACTTTGGCATTCATAGAAGGAAAAGTTGATGAAGCAGAAAAGGAGAGAAATACCATGATATGCCAACTAGAATAAAAGGATGAAGAAATCCTCAAACTAAAATCATACATCAATCTTCTCAAGGCTGAAACATGTGAAGCTACAAGAATAAAAGAAGAAATGGAGAGCAGTATAGCAAAGGAGAATGAAGAAGTGTTCATAATGAAATCAAATATCATCTCCCTTAAAAATGAAGCACACGAAGAAACAAGGATGATGGAAGAACTGAATAAGCAACTAGTCATGAAAGATGAAGATCATGAAAAATTGAAAGAAGAAACTGTCTCTCTTAAAAAGGAATTTGACTTGCTAAATAAGAACTTGAAGAGTTCTCAAACCCTAGATGACATCTTAAGTTATCAAAAATACCGCCTTGATAAATCAGGTCTTGGCTATGCAGGTGAACCCTCAAGAAAGAATGATAATGCTTCAAAAAAGGATGTGAGGAAGCCAGGAAGAAATGATACTCTGAATTCTAGCAAAGGCAAGATTCAAGATGACATTAGAGGAAACCCTACTACAAGGAGATTTATAGATGATGTCAAGAATACAAAAGGAAATGAATATCATCATAGAATTCCAAGGAAAAAAGACTTCAGAAGTACTTCAAGGAACTCTTCATCTCCTAGGTACCAAAGTATATTTTTTGGTTATTTCTATTCTTGTAAAAAATTTAGGCATATGGCAAAGGATTGTAGGGCATATCACCATGAAAAATATAATGGTCCCTTTCAATCTCCTAGAAGCATCTTTGCAAGAAGAAATCATACATCCTCATTTATGAGCAGAATGGAATGCTTCAATTTCCATAAAATTGGGCATATGGCTCATGATTGTAACTTGACTATAGTCCCTAAAACTATGAAAACCAAGCTAGAGAATAAACTTACAGAAGTGTGGAAAAGGAAGAAAATTGGATCTGAAAGTCTCTTGAACACTCCAACCAACAACACATGTTGTTGATTCGATGAAGACATCATTGGAAAATATGATATTACAAGGTTTAATGATGAATTTATGCCAAGAAAAAGTCTATGCATAATGTTAGGGGGAGCTTGTGATTCTTGAGCATTATTGTAGAGGCTATCCGTGAATGGGCCCTATGAAAACCTTGAAGAGTCACACTTGAATGGTCATCCTTTGATAGATCATCTCTTGGGAACAACTTCATTGAAGAACATGATCCCTTATTCATCCGATGAACTATTTTTCTTCCACATGTTCACAAGGCAGCAAGTTTTTCTTGAGCTACAAGAGTTTATGAAGGCAGGAGAAGTTGGTTCACCACATGAAGAAATGCAAGCATATCATGGACCACATTGCTAGAAGGAAGAGCACCATGATAAGGGGTGTAACATACCTATGAAGGACTACTATTCATGAAGAAAAGAAGTAGCTTGACAAGGGGAGTACTTGGGCACCCCATTTTCCATTGATGTCAAAGGGGGAGAGAATGTTTGAAGGGCAAGAATATTGCCATCAATGACAAAGGGGGATATTGTTAATAAAGGTTTTCATTGATGTCAATATCACATTGAATGAGATGTCAATATTCTTGAGATGCCTGGTTCCAGATGATGATGCCATGACTCTTGGTTGACTAGGAGACCATTAATGATGATGTCAAAGTCTATGAAAAAGTCTTGTCCTAAATGCCTATTGATCATAAAGCCCTAGAAACCATGATGATGTGCTTACTCTTGATGAAGAAGCCTAGAACCTGGATGATGTCCTTACCCTTGATGTGGAGGACAATAATTAATGAAATCATACACGTGATGATGTCATACTCTTGAATGACCACACTTGATAATGGTCTTGATGACATGGTGGAAAGACTACTTTGAAGTTTTCCCAATAAAAAATAATAAAGGCTACACTATGACTTATTGTTGCACAAGTATATGATGACATGAGATGATACATTCATTGTTAGATACTATTATGACGTGGATGTCATACATGATCCTATGATGATGAAGAAGTCAAACAATAGAGGAGCCAATAATTGGAGAAGCCATTCTGTCCCAAATATTTTATGCACAAAAATTTGAGGACAGTCACATTAAAAAAAAAAAAATTCACCATATTAGAGCCAACATTTCTTTGTGAGAACTTCAACATCCTTTAGAGCATAATTTTATCTTTCCAACAAGCCCTTACTTGCCTCGAAAATCCCAGCGGTTTGAAAGAAAATGAATTTACAAGTTTGGAAAAATATAATTTCTATGCAAGCCGACATGAGACACCTCATGCAAGTTGGCCTTTTGGCTAAGGGACGTGAATCTTCGTCAAAAAGAAAAATATGTATAAATATGACATTAAAACACCTCATTTTGGCATCAATTTTTGGTGATCATTTCATAGAGAAGGCACAGAATAGCAAAGAGGCTGAGATGACATAAAAGAAGGCTGTTTGGGCAATTTTTTTGTTAAGGTTTATCCTCCAAAATAAAAAACATTACAATTCAGACTTGTGGTTTATCCATTGTGACAGTCAAACTTGTGGCACTGTGCACTACAATTTTATCCTGTGGAAAAAAGGTGTCTTGAACAAGTAATAGATTGTGGCATATCTTGAACTGTGCAGTATAGTATTTTAGACGTAAGTTCATGATTCTGTTTTCAGATCTGACTTGGATCAGCTTACGAACATATTTTTTACCTATTGGAATTGCAGCCTCAGACTTATTCTCTCTTAGTACCAAAAACTTGTGTTATGGAAGCTTCGGATCAGTGAGAAAGAGCTTTGTCAGCCTCAACAATTAGACCCTATCACACATTTATAGCCTTGGTTGAAGAAGCTCGGACTGCAAACTCTTTTTGAGTTAGAAAAATGATTAACCTATGGTGACAAAAGCAGCTCGGACCTTCTTATGTGGTGCAATAGTGAATAATCCATTTCAGATCCTTAACTACAGCGAGGACAGTCTTGTGAAGGACTCTGTGAAAGCTTGTATTTCTGTGAATGCACCAACAGTCAAAGCTTAAAGCCTTAAACTGGAACAGTTGACACAGTCTTGTACCTCAAGAATTGGATAGTCACCATTATAGCTTAATTTTGAGAAGCAGTTTGTGAAACTTTAAAGAGACCCTGTGGAGAAAAACCTTTAGAGGCATTCTTGAAGTACCATTGGAGAATTTGGGATCTATTGCGGCTACATACCTTGTAGAAAATATTGTTGAAGAACTAGAACTGCCTTGAAGATAAGCTTGAAGTGGCTCAAAAGCCTTGTATATTGACTTAAGGATTTGTGGAGCATATCTTGAAGATTTGCATTGGAGACTTGTTGAGGAAAAAATCTCTGAAGGAGATTATAGGAGAATATCCTTTGAAGCAACCATCAAGACATCTTGGAGCACCTATTAAGGAGCCTGTGGAAATATATCCTGTTGGGCAAGTATTGTTGAAGACACCTTTCAGAAGTTGGCTTGAAGACAACCTTGGAGACCATGATGCATTAGTCATCATGAGGTGACTTTAGAGATTTTTGTTTGGGTAACATGAAGAGCTGTGGAGACACCTTCATGTGAAGAAATTTTTTTCATTGATGAGCTAAGCATGTTGGAGATTAATTGAGGGTACCATTGGTGAAGATATTGTCATGACTAGTTGCAAAAGATATTGGGAGCCATGAAGAATTAGTGAACTTATCTTGACGAATTGAAGCAAAGGGTTGGAGCCCTAGAGGGTAGGAGTCCTCAACAAACCAGGTCAGAGCCTGTAGTAGAGATGGGGTTGGAACCCTAGAGGTTGGTGCCTCAAATTGACAGGGTTGGAGCCCTAGAGGTTGGTGCCTCAAACTGACAAGGTTGGAGCCTTGGAAAGAGCAAGTTGCTGCTTGGCACAATACATGTTTGAGCCTGGAATAATGGAGTCTTCATCTAGGGTTGGAGCCCTATATCATTATTGTACTTTACTTATTGTAAAGAAGAAAATAATAAAAGTATTGATTTCATCATTGTTCATTTTGTGTTCTAAATATAAGTGATCTAACTAGTAAAATTAACATTTGAAAAGAAATACTCATTCACTCCCCTCTCAATATTTCCAACAACGAACAACTTCTAGACTTGATGTGCCATGGTGTAGAAGGTCTTGTGGAAGTTTAGCTCATCGTCATTTTGAACATCATCATCCATGTGTCTTCTTCGATGTGCATGTCCCAGTTTGGGATCAAAAGACTTTAGTTACCCTTCGCCTCTTCATAACATGTTTCTAGTTAGCATACAAAAATGAAATTCACATGTACAAACACCCACTCTAATACCACTTGATCCAGAATATTTTTCTTGAGATGTGTTAAATAATTAAATGTAAAAGTTGCATCTTAAACAAGAAAATTTAAGGCATAAACATAATAACAAAGAAGTAATTAGAATCATGCAAGAAGACACATAATTGATATCGGAGTTCGTCCAGGAGGGACTACGTATCTAGGCCCTGCGCAATTAGTGGGGAGGCCCTCTTTCATTAAGTGGTAGTAAAAACGAAAGTACAATAATTAAATGAAAAATTACACCCTTATACCTCCATAGCTGAAAGTGCCCAAAATTGGAGCCCTTTGATGAATAAATGGACCACACTATTGGATTCGTCACGCCGAAAGGTGTAGAATCCATAGAAAAAATTCCTGATTCTAACAAAGTGAAAATTTGGCCCCTGTGGAAAATGGTTCAGATCATGGTTCCGCCTACCTATACTTTTGGCTCATGGTTCTGCAACTGCCTACAATAAAAAAATCACTGTCTCAAATTTCCTGCACATTCCCGCTTTGCCTTGGCATGGGCTTACTTTGCAAATGTCAAGTTTATATGAAAAAAACTGGGTGGATTTTTCAAAATGGAGGCCATTGGCCTAGTTGTAAAGTTGGTAATTGTTTGAGGAGAGGTTAGGAAGTCAAATCCCGACCCTCCTATACTAACAAGCACAGTTTAATGGGGGAGGGGGGGGGGCGGTGGCTGGGCCCGCATCCGATGGCCTACCCCAAATCCTCGCTGGTTTTGTTTTACAACTGCCATGTTATATGTAACATATAATATATTTGTTATGGCTAATAGTGGAGTAGGGTTGGTGTGGGCCACGTCCATCGGATTTGGCCCGACCACCCACAACAACACTTAAAAAATTCCATGGTAGCGGGTTTGGCATGGTCATGGCTATTGGCCCCTCCTTAATTAACTTTTAAGTTATGATATTCTGGATCTGTGGGGGTGGTGGGGGTCATGGCCTGCCACCCATTTGTTTTATTATTTTTTTGTTTTAAAACAAACCAATACATTTTTTAAAGTTTGGTTTTTAGGGCGAAGGAGTCAATTTAGGGATGCCACAAGTTTTCCTAGGATTTGGTCGTAGCTGACCAAAATCCGTTGGCCGGAAAAGGTCAAAATTGCGCCTTCCTTAACCTGCCAAGTCATCCAAGTCAACCCAAAACTTTTACCATCTCTAACTTTCACAAACAACCTTTGTTTGATGAACCCTTCATACCTTTGTGATCAGGACGACGAGATCTATGCTCTAGTCCTGGTTCAAAAACAATCCCAACACTTTTATTTTTGAGCTTCTACTTAAGCCACTTGAACTTTGGACCTGTACGATCCTCCTAGATCATTCCTGCACAATCAGGAGCTTTTGGACCACCAAAAGAATTAACACACTCAACACACTTTTTGTTCGTTCAACATGCTCTTTCAATCTCCTACACACAAATCTAGTACATCATTTGCAATCATGCACACCACACATGACTCAAAAACCCCTCCTTGCCAAGAGTTTATACCACACACTCATTAGCCAAGGATTACATAAAAATAATCAATAGCTCAACTACTCATAAGGAAAGTCCAAAACATCATTGTTGTGTTTTGAAGTGATGGGAAACACACTATCACATTTACATTTACTTGCAACGTATGACTTACAATGATGGCCATAACAAGCTACTACCTCTAAAAAAACCAACTTAATAAATCAAACCGCAGTGAATGTGTAATATGCCAAAAGGGGAGCCCAGATGCGGGTTCCCAGAGTTGACAAGATGGGCCACTTAGACGCCATGTGGCAAGGCATTTGTCTGCCCCACGCTCCTACGCATGGTCGCCTACCCATTGATAAATGTAGGAGCATGGCTACCTTAATTATCACCCTCGCTAGCTTTCACGCGATGTCCTTTGGCTTTTGTGCATTAACTCGGCCTCGTCTTGCATCAATGGCTCTTAAATCTGCCCTCTCCGCTCCTCCTACCTCCATTTGGCTCTCCATCAGGCTCTCTGTGTTTGCCTCGGGCACTTCCATTTCGCCCTCGACTCCAAGCTCTACTTAGTCTCAATGTGATTTCCCCTCTTCTCAGTCTCGGTGCTCCTCTGCTGCTCCTGAGAGCATCCCCTCCCTATCTCGATCTTCCTCTTCCCCACTCATCATGCCAAGGTGACATAGAATGCGCTTTCGTCACGCGACGGGTGTGGCCTCCCCTCTAGAACCCCATTGTCGATGGCTATCGGTAGGGAGGTGAACCTCTCCATGGCTTGGGATGAGATGATTTTTCTCGACCCTATAACCCTTTCTGCTCATTTTTCCCTTCACCTCCCAACTCCCCTGCCTAAATCCTCGGGTCTTCATCAAGAAAAGCATCCTCGAAAATCCAAAATTTATTTTGTACCTGTCTCCATTCCCCACAAAATGAAAGCTATGCCTATGTACAATGCCTCCAGCACCAGTCATTGCTCTAGCAGTGGTACAGGTTCTCACAGCAATCGCGGCTCAAGAAGTGATGAGGATGGAAAGGAAAACGTTACCAGCTTACATGCAGCCTCCTCCAACATGCAAGCTACCCAAGAATTTCTTCTTCCTCCATCTTCTATCCACATGTTGAACAGGGAGGAGGAGGAGTCTTTTTATGCTTGTAGGATCATGGAAGAAGCTCCTAGCCCCCCTGAGAAGACTGATGGCCTACCCTAAGATCAATTGTCGGGTGCTCACCTCTAACTCCAGCTATCTTCTGGCATTATCTAGTTTGCAAATGTTTTGTAACTTTTACTATTATGTTACATTTTCAGTCTCAAAACTAGATATGCTAGTTTCCCATCTTGGGAAGCTCTTAATACTCTCTACTCATGGTCTAGTTTCCCCACCTAGGGCATTCCTTATTTTCTTGTTAAACTTTTGAGACTTCCTTGTAGAATTTTCTTTCCAATCTCGGAGGATGAGTATTGTAATGTTTTGTCATGTATAATATAATAGAAGTAGACTAAATTAGAAAAAAAAATATCCTAAAAGGGATAATGCAGTAATACACATAGACAATATTTGAAACAACAGAATATGTACACATAATATTATGAAAAACACAGAAATATATATAATAGGTGAGCCATTTTATTATGTGGATATGGATGATAATTTCAACATTACGTAAAATAGAAGAACTCAAGCGAAAGAAGTGGCCTATAATGATCCTGTAATCATGCCAAAGCAGGCACTTTGTAACTGGAGCTGTTGCAAGTTGTATGCTACCCTATCCCTTCAGTTAATGATGGTCTTACAGCTGTTGGTTGAAAGGGAAAGTGTATATCTATGGTGCTCTAGAGCTCTGATGATGCCAAGATTTCAGATCTGGGCTCTATGTTGGAAACCCAAGATAACTATGAAAGGAAATCCAGATATAAGAAGAGTAGAAATTCACCCTCTTAGGGTTTGATCCCTTGACTGCTGGGTTATGCAGATCTGAAGCATAAACTGATGTAATATGGTTGCAATATGTTGTAGATCAGATCTATTCTTTAAGGGTTAATCCCTTCTTCATAAATCCAAGCTAGAAGCTTGAGATCTAGCTTCTTCTTCCTCCTCTCAAGATGACAACTGCTGCATACACAACTGCTAGAAAAATTGCATTGTATGGGAGGGATATGTTGATTCCTATTGTAAAATATATCTACTTAGCTCAAGAATGATGGAAATAATAAGGAAAAAGTGAGGGGAATATCCCTCATAGGATTTCAAGGTGAATTCCTGGAAACTTCCTTCCTCCTTTGGATCTACAGGAATGGACTACGCAATCCTCGATGGGATTGTTGCTACATGGAGTTATGATATGTGTGGTCTAATGCCTGATATTGATATTAAATGTTGGAAGGCTAATATTGAAGCTCAAGGTGCAAGGATGAATCCCCCACTGGTTCCTCAGATGAAATACTGAAGGACAACCTCCTCCTTTCAAACCATAATGTATAAATGTGTTATTTTTGAATATGTATGGGTTGCAGAAAGTAGGAATAATGTGGCACCAATTACTGATGATGAATGCAACTCAATGGAAACCTTCCCAAAGTAGGCACTAGAAGTCCCCCATGGGTAAGGGTGGGATTTCCTCTCAGAAACAGATTGTGCTAAACGACACTGCAGACTTAGCTAAACAACATAAGCATACATAGAAATGTCAAGTGACAAATATAGATCTAAATAGGTTAGAAATAATAATCCCAAGCCTGCCTCCATTGTTTCCTTCATCTTCATTATATAGATTATGAGCCTCCCCATGCCTTGGCCCACCTCAAAATTGTGTTGCACATGTGGACATAGGTCTCCATGTTGAATGCGTTGTATCTCCATGATCTCCATGATATCTGCATTTAATGTTCACCCTCTCCATCATGTGTACACTAATGCACCACTTCCTTCATCATCTCAACATTTATTTCTCTATGATCTTACTTTGATTTCCCCTATATCTTATTTTCTCCTTCATCTCTCCATTTTCTTTCTTATTAATGATGTTTGATCTCCACTCTTCTTAATTCATTAATAAGTGTTAGGTCCTTATATTATTAGTATAGTCCCTAATTATTGTTAGTGTAACCGCATTATTGTTATTTTTGTACCCCTGTAACCCCCATATTGTTATTATTGTGCCCTTACATTATTACTATTAGGTCGGATAGGATTACATTGTGGCCCCAGTAGGATTACATTGTGGTCCCATGGACTCCTATATATAGAAAGGAGGTTTTTTCATTTGTATCATCCAAGAATTGTTCATTTATGTAATGTATTGGAGGTTGCCCCGTAAAATTGGCTTATTTCTAAGACGTTGATCTCTCTTTTCTTCTATTTTTGGAGCTGGTTTCATAAAATTTGGTATGAGAGCTTTCAATTCTAGGGTTTCATTGCTCCAAACAGGTTATAGTAGCATTTTCACTATAACGTATTTTCTAAGAAGGTTCAGAAGCTAAAATTTTTATAGAGCGAAGCCGAAATCCTGATGGATGTTTTCGAAGAATTTTAGATCTTGTTCCGCAATATTTTTAGAGATATGATTTGTGCAAGTTAAGGATTTGGGCAGGCTCCTAAATTTAACCTAAACAGGTCATCGTGGCATTTTCGCTATAAATTTTTTTATACGAGGGTTCAAAAGCTGTAATTTTCACAAAGCAAATCCACAATCCCTAAGAATGCCGCAGAACAAATTTAGAGCTTGATTTGCAATATTTTCAGAGATATGGTCTATGGAAGTTAGGGATTTTTCAGGCTCCCAAATTTCATTGCAAAGAGGTGACCGTGGGAAAATAGTCATAACTCTCTCTCTGAGCATTGGTTTGGAATTCTATAAAACATAGCTACAAGTACATGGAATTTCATTTCTTGTGTATCAATTTTAAATCCAAAGGAGGAAACGGTGACATGTGGAAAGTCATACAATTTCACTCTACTAAACCAGTCCATAATTAGGTCATCGTAGGAGATTGGGCATAACTTTTCCTTTAAGAATCCAAATCAGGTCATACCTGTGACATTCAAAATAATATTCATAAGGCTAATTTAGGGCCGAATTTCAGATATTGAAGATCGGAAATGATAGAGATAATTCAGCTTCAATATCAAGCTCCTCAATATCAAGAAAAAGGTGTGTATTTTTTTTTCAAATTGCATAAGTCTTGTTTGAAAAATCAGTTTTAAGTGATTCCAAGGGCCTGTTGAGCATAGATATCAGTATTGGGTTCTAAAATGCATCCTAAAAATAATTCCACACCCAATAAACCCTCAAAGTACTCTGCTATGAATCATGAAGACGAAGAATTGCAACGCGATCTATCAAAATTACAAGAGCAAGTGCACCAAATTTCGCTCTCGCAAAGAGCAACAAAAAATGAAATGGATGTTTTGAGGAAAAGAGTGGAAGCTAAGATGGATGGTTTTAAGAAAGGTGTAGAAGCTACGATGGATGGTTTTAATAATGGTACGGAAGAAAAAATGGATGGTATGGAAGAGAAAATGGAAGGTTTGAAGGAAGACATGGAAGGTTTGAAGGAAGGTTTGTCAAAGTTGATACAAGAAATTATTCCTCATGGCAAAAATATAGTAGAGGAAACTCATGATGAGAACAAAATAAATTTTAATTGTGATTTCATAAACTCTAATGTTGGATTAAAGAACCACCATATTCCAAAGATGGATATGAGGAAGTTTGATGGCAAGGATCCCGTAACATGGATACTACAGATGGGGAAATATTCTGATCTCAATAATGTGTAAAACACACAAAAGGTATGCATTGAAACTTTACATTTAGAAAAAAATATATTTGTATGGTATCAATGGCTTTACTCCCGTAAAATAATTGTCACTTGGTAAATTTTTACGGAGGAAATGATATCACATTATGAGGATACAAAGAGCAACACCTTCTCTAGCCAATTTATAAATCTCAAACAAAATGGTTCAGTGGTGGAGCACATTGAGGACTTCCAAAAATTGAATATAAGGGTAACTGATATTCCAGAGGAACACAAGATTGATTTCTTCATAGGGACTTTAAAGGATAACATCCAACATGAAGGTCGCATTTGGGAACTTGATTCATTAGAGAAGGCATTCAGGTTTCCAAGAAAAAATGAATGTAAAATTATGGTGACAAGGAAGCCTACCACTCACATCTATAAAGATGGAAGTGTTGCTACCCCTAGACTTCCACAACCTACAAGGTTGACACCACAAAAATTGGAAGAAAAAAGAGCAAAATGGATTTTCTATAGTTGTGATAGCAAGTACACTAAAGGTCATAAGTGTGCTGAGAATAAATTATTTTACATAGATTGTGAAGAAGAGGAAGAAAGTAAACAAGAAACTTCAAAAGAAGAGGATATACACCAGGAAGCAACCCTAGAATAAGAAGAAATGAGTCTGATCATATCATGTAATTCATTGGTAGGAATTACCACTCCTTAAACTCTCAAGACAGAAGGACATATCAGTGTTAATTGATTTGAGTAGTATCCATAATTTTATTCATTGTAAGGTAGCCAAGGAATTGAATTGTTTCCTATACCCAACACCAGAATGTCAAGTGATGGTTGCAAATGGAGGAACTATAAATTGCTCTAAAAAATGCCATAATATCAAGCTATCCATGGGGGAATACGTATTTAATAGTCCAATGCTTTCCATCCCAATGGGAGGTGTTGATGTTGTACCATGAGTACAATGGTTACAATCTTTCGGGACGGTAGCTTTAACTTTTCTGGAATTTTTTTTCGGAAGGAAATGAAATCGAATTATGGGGTATCATAGGGAAGCCAGGAAAGATAATAAGCTCTAATTTCATGGAAAATATTCTGAATAAAGAACAATGATGCATAATTTCACAATTATTCTCACTAGAAGTTCCAACATCAAAATCATCTATTTCTCCAGATCTCCAAAAAGTCTTGGACAATCATTCCAAGGTGTTTGATACTCGCAAAGAACTCCCACCTATTCATGATCATGATCATACTATTCATTTTATTCCAGGAAGTTTTCCTCCAAACATTCGGCCTTATGGATATCCTTATGTCCAAAAGAGTGAAATTGAACGTATGATTGTAGAAATGTTAGAGGCTAGTATAATTCAACCTAGTCAAAGTTCTTTCTCTGCTTCAGTAGTATTGGTGCACAATAAGGATGGATCACGGCGCATGTGTCTGAATTATAGAGAGTTCAATAAGCTCAATATTAAAGATAAATTTCCCATTCCTATGATTGATGAATTATTGGATGAATTACATGGAGAAATTTATTTCACCAAGTTGGATCTTCGTTCAGGATATCATCAAATTAGAATGAAGACTAAAGATATTCCGAAAACAACATTTCAAACTCATGAGGGTCATTATTAATTTTTGGTCATGCCTTTTCGCCTTACCATTGCACCTTCTACATTTCAAGGGTTGATGATTTCTATTTTCAAACCCCTCTGAAAATTTTTGCTAGTATTTTTTGATTATATACTAATCTACAACAGGTCTTGGAAGGATCATGTTCAACATGTTGACAGGGTGCTCAAACTATTGGAGGAGAAAAAAATATATGAAAAAACATCAAAATGTTTCATTGGAGTACAAGAGGTGGAATATCAGGGTCATATTGTATCTCACGAGGGTGCTAAGCTAGAACCTAACAAAATTAAAGCCATTAAGCAATGGAAAGTCCCCACAACCATAAAGCAGTTGCGCAGATTTCTCAGGTCAATAGGGTATTATCATAATTTTGTTAATAATTATGGGAGAATAGGAGCACCTCTAACAACACTATTGAAGAAAGATGTATTTTCATGGACTCCTAAAGCAACTAAGGCCTGTGAACATCTTAAAGAGGCAATGTTCCTAGCACCAGTATTAGCTACACTAGACTTCACAAAAACCTTTATTATGGAATGTGATGCCTCGGGAAATGGAATTGGTGTTTTTTTAATGCAAGAAGGAAGAGCCATTTCTTTTTGAAGTCGTTCAATCAAAGGAAAGTATTTACAAAAGGCTATTTATGAGAAGGAAATGTTGGCAATACTACATTCACTAAAGAAATGGAGACCTTACCTAATGGGAAGACACTTCAAGGTAAAAATTGACCATGATGGTGTTAAAATTTTTTTGGAACAAAGACTATCTTTAGAAGAGCAGAAAAAATGGGTCACAAAGATGTTGGGTTATGACTTTGAAATCATTTACAAAAAAGGGAAGCTAAATTTTGTTGCAGATGCACTCTCAAGAAAGGATGAAGAGGTGGAAGCATTGCTTTGTGCCATTTCTATTATCCAATGAGATTGGATAACCAAAGCAAGGGATGAATGGAAGAAGGATGAAGAAGTGTGGACACTCATTCAAAAGTTGCAGCAATATGCTAGTACATTTGATGCATTTAGTTGGAAAAATGATTCCTTATGGTATAAATATTTCTTATATATTTGCAAGAATTCCCAACTAAAAAAAGATATTCTTTTGGAATTGCACACTTTTCCTTTAGGAGGACACTCGGGATTTTAAAAAACTTACCACAAGGTGAAGAAAGAATTTTTTTGGGATGGCCCTAAATATGATATTCAAAAGCTTGTGGTGGAATGTTTGGTTTGCCAACAAAATAAAGTTGAGACAATTAAGACCCCTAGTCTTCTACAACCTTTATCCATTCCAAATCAACATTGGGAGGATATTTCAAGGGATTTTATCATAGGTTTACCAAAGTCTGAAGGAAGGAGTGCCATCATGGTGGTACTTGATAGAATTACCAAGTAAGCACACTTTTGTGCATTATCTCATCCATTTAAACCAAGTATAGTTTCTACTGCATTTATTGAAACAGTTAAAAAGCTACATGGAAACTCGAAGATTATTGTAGGTGACAAAGATCCCATTTTTACAGGAAATTTTTGGATGGAATTATTTTCTTGTTTGGGTACTTAACTAACTCATAGCTCATCTTATCATCCTCAATCCGATGGTCAAACACAGATAGTGAATAAATGTTTGGAAGGGTATCTTCGTTGTTTTTTATCTGATAATAAAGCACAATGGGTCAAGTGGTTACCTCTCACCGAATGGTGGTATAACACTTCCTTCCATACTGCAACAAAAATGACCCCCTTTTATGGCACTTTATGGATATCATCCACCATCCATCACATCTTATTTAAGGGAAAATTATAGGGTTCAAGCAGTGGAGGATCACATCAAGCATCAACAAGAAGTTCTCCAACTCTTAAAGGATAATCTAAATTTGGCAAAAAATCGAATGAAACAAAAGGCAGATTAGCATCACAGTGAGAGAATTTTTGATGTGGGACACAGGGTATTTTTACGGCTACAACCATAAAAATTTTTTTCCCTCAATCAAGTTAATAAGAATAATAAATTATCGTCAAAGTATTATGGTCCTTACAAGGTGTTGCAAAATATTGGTACTATGGCATATTCCTGCTTCTTCGCAAGTGCATCCAGTTTTCCATGTTTCATGCTCAAAAAAGGTTATAGGGGACAAACTTCTAGTTCAAAAAATATTTATAGAACTTTATGAGGAAGGAAAAACCATATTGGAACCTGAAGCAGTCACGGAAAGAATAACTTGAAAGCTACGAAATCGATCAATTTCAGAGTATCTCATCAAATGGAAGAACTTACCCACTAGAGATTCTACATGGGAGGATGATAATTTTATACAAAAGAACCCAGAGCTATTCAAGCGTTGAGGGAAACAATTTTTTGAAGGAGAGGAACATGTTAGGTCCTTACATTACTATTATAGTCCCTTATTGTTGTTAGTGTAACCCCCTTATTGTTATTGTTGTGACCCTGTAACCCCCATATTGTTATTATTGTGCCCTTACATTATTATTGTTAGGTCAGCTAGGATTAGATTGCAGCTCGAGTAGGATTACATTGTGGTCACAGGGACTCCTATATATAGAAAGGAGGTTTTTTCATTTGTATCATCCAAGAATTGTCCATTTATGTAATGTATTGGAGGTTGCCCCATCGAAGTGGCTTATTTCTAAGGCATTGATCTCTCTTTTCTTCTATTTTTTGAGCTGGTTTCATAACAATAAGCTTATCCACTATTCTATGATGTAGGTCTAACAACTAGTTAACCATGTTCACACTCTTAGGAGTGAATTTAATCATATTAAGGGGTTATGGGTCCCTCCTCCCATTTATTTACTTAGTTAATAAAAGTAAGTAAGAATTCTAATATTCCAATAAACAGATGTAAATTTGGAATATTACAGAATGTGGTGGATTCACTTGTTGAACATGTTCACCTTTCAGCTACTCTATCGATGCTTCTAGAGTATGGATCATCAGACACATGACTTGTTGGTGTCCCACTTCGTTGCAACAACCACAATGATTATTTTTCCTCCAACCTTTCTGGGTCGCCTTGAGGCGCTTTCCCCTGGTGTTCCTATGATAAGTTTTCATGGAGCCCGCACTATCGTTGGACTGTGACGAAGGGATTTCATCGTCTATTGTTGGCTAGTCACTAAATGTATTGGAGCTTCCTCCCATTTCCTTTCTAGTGTATTTGAGTCCTGCATGATGCAAAAATTCCTCGACTTTGATGGGGTTTACAATGCCTTGGCCATTGATGTCGAGGCCTTTTCCCTGATACCCCATATTCTTTAGCATTTTGGATTTGATCCCTGTAGTATGTTTTTCAAAAGCAACAAATTGATCATCATGAAAAGTACATGAAATTTAAGGGTTTCATTTTTCCTCGGATTGGTTTTGTCGCAACTTTTCCAAGGCCTCATCCTTAGCTTGTAACTGGCATAGTAACCTTTATTTTTCTTCCTTTCCTTCATGTAGGATCCTTGTTAGCTCAGTATTCTCTGCTTGGATGCTTTTCTTAATCTCTTCAAGCTCTTGGAACTTTGCTGTGGTAATTTTCCTTTCCATCTTTGGTACAATATCTGTTGACATTTTTGTTTCATCGCCTAAATCAGAATCCAAGTCTATGGGTTCTTCTGCTGCGATGCCAAATTCTACAACATTCATTTCATCTCTGGAATCATACCCTAGGTCAATTGGTCTACCTTTTGCAAATCCTACAGTTGCGACCTTTTCATGTTCCTCATATTCATAATCTTGTTTTTGTTGTATGGTGGTGCTTATTTTCTGCTTCCGCTTTTGGTAATTCCTCTCACATCTTAACTCAGGGTGAAAATTCCAACAATTTTCTTCGTCATGTCCCTCTTTCTCACAATGTGTGCAAGAGGGATTTTCTCCCCTTCTTTTGGATGTTGCAGTCCTTTTTGGGTGGTCACCTTTTTCATGTGTTCCCCCTCTTTCTATGTGCATGGCCTTCAAACTGGCCTCATCTATGGTAGGAGGCTCAAACAACAATAATGAATTTCATATGTAATTATGCATAGAACCAATATACTTGGTTACAATATCTGGTGAATCTAGTGGAATGCCCAAATTCAATGCTTGTTTTCTAAATTCTTCAGTAAATTCTTGTACATTTTGGCCTCTAATTTTACTTAGGTTTTTCCATTCCATTCATGCCTTTTTCATATAACCTAAAGGGAAAAATTGGTTTCTCAATGTCGAAACAAAATTTGACCATGAGGAGAGAAGGTTACCCACATTTTCACTCCCTTTCAATTTTCTCTCCCACTAGACAAGAGCCGTGTCGTTCAGCTGAAGAGAGACAACTGGATCTTCGCATCCTCCTCCTTGATCCACTAAATCTTACAATAGACTTCAAAATACCTAACCCATTTGTTAAGCTTTTCTACATTAATTTCGCCATGATACATGAGAAGATCAAATTTGACTTCTAATTTAAAGAAGGGTTTCTTAGATGCATTTCCCAAATTCCTATGATGATGATGATGAGAAGATGAGGAAGAACTTTCACTCATGGAAGGAGAAGGAGGTGGATCTACTCCATTATCTCTATGCCCTGACCCTTTTCCTTCTGAACCATTATCCCTTGCTTTCTCTAGTCTCTCAAGTCTAAAGAACAACTTCTGAACCCGATCTGCCATGGTGTAGAAGGTGTTGATGAATTTTAGCTCCTCCTCATTTCTAACATCGTCATCCATGTTTCTTCTTCAATGCACACATCCTACTTTGGGATAAAAATACTTTAGTGTCCCTTTGCCTCTTCGTAGCTTGTTTCTAGTTAGCATAGAAACATGCAATTCACATCTATAAACACCTTCTCTAATACCACTTGATCCAAAATATTTTTCTTGAGATGTGTTAAATAATTACATGTAAAATTTTTAGCTTAAACAAGAAACTTTAAGGCATAAACATAAGAAGAGAGAAACAATTAGAATCATGCAAGAAGACACAGAATTGATATCGGAGTTTGTCCAGGAGGGACTACGTCTCCAGGCCCTACTCAATTATTGGAGAGGTCCTCTTTCATTAAGTGGCTGTAATATCCCTCACGTAAGCCACCGTAAAAAATCTCATAAAATGAGGGTTATTAAATAATTAAATATTATTAATTATTATATTGATATTACATGAAGAATATTCTTATAATTATTAATTATAAGAATATTGGAAGAATTATTTCTTAATTATTTTATTTAGAATAATTTATCTTCTTCTATGGAAATAAATTATATTTCCAAGTTGGTATATTTTATGAGTTTTAAAAATAATGAGTAATAGATTGGAAAAAATATGGATAAGTGATATTTTTATCATAAAGAAAAAACAAATCTAGCTTTAAAAATAAAAGCATGAGAGATTTATGGATTGATTTTGTGATTTAGGAAAATTTTGATTTATGGATGCCTTATGGAATGCTTTTATGATTTAGAAAAGCTGGAATGCTTTTATAATTTAGAAAAAACTGTAATGCTTTTATGATTTATAAAATCTATTCCATTTTATTAATTCTATTTTATTATAAGCCTATGAGCGAAGTAGATGAAGGGGAATGGGAGAATACATGGAGAATGGAGCCAAGGAAGAGGAAGAGAGTATTCCAAGCATGCATCAAGAGATAAGTAACCATATTCTTTTAAAACCCTTTTGTTTGCATATGGGCCATGTTGATATAATGATTGAATTTATTTGCAAGAAAAAGTTCATGTGATAAATAATTAAGATTAATTCTTGAGTAAACTTCTATACAATTTTGTTCATAGAAGAATAAGTGTCTTATTCATTGAATTATGAGATTAATTCATGTGTTTTGAACTGATAAAATATTTTCATGGCTAAATAGTTTTGTGAATTGCATGAATTATTGGAAAATAGGGTCTAAATATGATTTTGTATCTCCCAAACCAAAATAGATATGAAAAAAGTGAAAGAGGTTTTTGTAAAAGAGGATGTTAGGAAAAAAAGCCTCTTTTATATTTGAAAAATTCATTTCCCATGTCTCGAAAACCATGTCCTAAATGGATGTAAAATAACAAGGAATTAATTATTATTTAAATCTAGAAAAATGAGCTCCAAAAATTCATTTGACTATTCCAAACCGTAACACTTGCGTAAAAATCGAGAGAGGTTATTTTTAATGAACCCCTTAGAAATATAAACCTCTTTGGGTTTTCCAAAACTCGTTTCCATTTGGTTGGAAACTGTGTCTAAATTTGATGACAAAACATCAATTATTAATATTTAAATCTGGAACAATGGGAATCAAAGATTCATTCGAATATTGAAAACCATGACACCTGTGACAAAAATGAGAGAGGTTATTCTTATTATGGATGTTCCAAACAAAAAAATCTTTTGGATTTATGAAATTATTTTCCATATGCTCACAATACGCATCCAAATTGGATGACTAAAACAGGAAAAACAGAGTGAAACATAATGCTTCAATTTCATTTTTCAATGAGATAAGAATAATTGTTTATGTACAGATAGACATAAAAATTATGCTGATGATTATTTACAAGGAATTAATTTATACAATTACCAAGTATGTTCTCATGATGCATATTCATTAAAACTTAAAGAGAAATATTGGACTCTTGAAAAGAGTATGTGTTTAGGTGCACATGAATAATTATCTAGTATATTTGATCTACTAGAAATTGTTATGTGATTTTACATGCATGGGGAGTTGCAGTCATGTAAAAAGATCTAAATAACTTGTGTGAGGGGTAGCTCACATAAAACCTTTGCGTAAAAGGCGATTGGTTGTGTTATTTGAGAAGGATTTGTTATTCATGTTGTTTCTTGAGGAAATATTACAAATCTCTCTAATATGTGAAATGATAAGAAAATATTATCTATTTCATGCATAATATCTATTGAGTTTTCTATATTTTGGAAAAAGAATAATTAAGGTGTTAAATTCCTTGCAAAATAAATATATATAATCGTATGCAAGGAAACAATTATTTGGTTACAACTCTTCAAAAAGAATAGAAGAGAAAAATATATCCTTGTATGCATTATTGGATTAGATTCTTAAGGAGGAAAAATAGTAATCTCATGTTTTATTATGTAAGATTATTTAGAGAAACATATATATGCTTGCATGCATGGAAAAAGTTTATTTTTGGGATTAGATATTTTGGATGAGAGGGAAATGTCCCTTTGCATGCATGAAAGAATAAGTGGTATGCGTTTAACCCCTTGGAAAATAAATGTGTTTCTTTTTCCATCAAATATTTATTTAGTTTCTTTTGGAAAGAAATATATGTTTTACATGCAAAAATAAAAAGGATATGTTATTACATGCACAAAATTATAGCTAGTATGTTAACTTTGTTGGAAATAATGCTAGCACTGTTATAAGTATAGCTAATGTGAATAACTCTTATGTGGAAAATATGTCTTCGGAAAAGAACATGCAATCATATGCATAAGTATAGAATATATTGTGTTAATCCCTTTGGAAAATAAAACATAAGAGTAGAAAAAAATGAAATTTCTTGTTTGGATAGTTATTTTGAAAGCTTGTTATGCATTTTCATGCACAATATTATTATATAGTATGTTATCTTTCCTTTGGAATTAATATGAAAGTGCATGCGAGATTTTGTTAGGGGTTGCTAGAAAGATGATGCTTGATAGTGATTTTTTTGCTACTAATGCATGTGAAATGATGGTAAAGAAGGCATGTCATGTCAACTTGGTTATGTTTTATACATGCATAGAAATATTTGTTGAAGTGTCACAAATAGAGATTGATTATTGGTTTATTAATATTTTATCTAATCATGATATCAAGTGTGTTAATGATAGCAATGGCATGAAACAAGTATGACTTGAAAAAAAGATTTTTGAAGTTTAACATTGTGGAAGATAAAGAGTTGTTAGTCTATGCAAGTTTACTAGTTCCAATTGCATGATGACCCACTGAAGGAAACAGTCTGACTACAAAGACAGAGATTGAGGATTCGTGGGTAAATGGTATCATGATGATTGTAAAAGCTTATAGCTAGTTATGTTTCGTTTAAGATTATTTTTCTATGTAATTTTATTGACAATGGTCAAGAGATGGACTCCCTTATAGCCATTGAGTGAGGGGTGACAACCCTCACGAGCATTTAATAATAAAATTAAACGTTTGCTGGTTTTCACCCTACGGGGTTTCCAGGGTATATCGGTGTCTATTTATGTGATTGTTCATTGTGTCATTTTCATGATGTTAATTTATCTCATGATGTGATGTTTATTTTATCAATTACGTGATTTACTAATTGAATTAAAATGATCATGGGATCGATACATAGTTATAGCAGGAAATTTAATTTAATATGCTACAGCAAAGACAATTAATGGTTGTGTCACTCACTATGATTTTTACTAAGTGTTTCTCTAAGTGGTGATGATGGGTATTTAAATGGTTAAAACGGAAATTAAAAAGTAATTTATAAGGTTACATATTCATAAATGTTGAAAACATTTCATAACTCCATGCATTTTCTTCCGAGGTTATCGGGTATGTTACAAATGGTATCAGAGCAAAAGGTTGCAACACTGGCACCTATTGCGAATATTTATGAAAAGAAGAAGTAGAGGTATTATGCTTGTGGGTATCATCTCAAGTATGATTTTAATTAAACTTGTAGTATACTACAATTAACATGAGATGCATGTTTCATGATTAATGACTGCATGAAAGAGTAGACAGTTATAATGTTTCTTTAAAAGTTGTGCTCATGAAATTTGAATATGGATGTGGATAAAAGAAAATAAAACTTCTATTGTACCTATGAACCATCTTGAGCACTCACTGTTTATATTGCAGATTAATTACCAACCTTTGCATGCATAATATGAGAAAAATTATTATGGTGCATAAGAAAAAAAAAATGGAAAAACATGGCTAAAGTTATCATGCACTACCTATAAATAATGAATACATGTATGGTTGGTGTGATAAATAAATAATATAGAAGTTGGGTTTGACCCTGAAGAGGACAATGGAATGTTGAAAACAAAATATATATATACTTGAACGAAACTCTTTAGTTGTTAAAAATAAGCAACGAGTGAAATAGAACTCACATAGTGAACTTAAATTCAATGAAAAAATCATAGTAGCATAATTGTGGGTTCTCTTTCTTCATTTACAGTTGTAATTGCATCCGTGGAAGTTTTGGATGTGATTCATCTTAAAATTAAGGGATATTCATACCTTCAGATCATGTAACCCTCATGTTGATACCAAGAAAAATCTATGTTTAGACTTGGATCCATAATATGGTCAATTTTTTTTTGAATACATTCCTTTAGGGCTTGTTGGTTGTCTTATTGGTATAAATTTTACCATTGATGATATTAATATGATTCATATTATACTATAAATTCTAGTTCTACTATCTCTCTGATAGTTTAAAAATATTTATGGAAATTTATTTCATGACCACTAACTAGTCCCCCAATGCCAATAGAATGTATGCTTGCCAACTATTTGGTAGAATGTCTCATTGATCATAGATTGCATGCTTGAAAATTGTTGTTATAATTCCAAGATGGATGTAGATTGCATGCTTGCAAACTGTTTGTTGGAATGTAGAATTGATTGTAGATTGCATGCTTGCACACTATTTGATAAAATTCTGCAGTGGTTGTAGATTACATGATTGCATATTATTTTCCCAAAATTCCTCAATTTTTGTTGTTTACATGGCTACAAGCTAATGGTACTGAAAGAAAATAAATCACATTTTTTGTTCTAGTGTTCAATGGGATTGTTAGTTCTCTACAATATTGATGGTTGCTAAGGTGAGACCTTAAATAAATTATAATGCTATGGTATGCAAGACATGTTAACGTCTTTTTTTTAAGTTACATGATTATTATTATGTGGAAATTTGGAATGTATACCACCTATATTGAATGTGATGAATTATTGTCAATGTAATTTGACGAATCATGGGATCCATGTTGAGGGTCAAGTATAGATGCATGGTGTACATAAATTTTCCTTTTCCTTAATGATAATATGCAAATGGAAAATTATGTAAATTACAGTGGATTTGTAGACATTGACTATTTTTAGACATTGAATTTTTATTGGATTCAATGGCTATGGAAGCTATGATGGGATTGATGTAATGAGGTAATATTTTATTTTATTGTTGAGTTAATGAATACTTTGGTTGGGGTGTTCAGGAAATAACTCTAGAGTTTTAGAAGACTTCTTGCCAGCTTATGGAAAGCTATTGGTGGTTAAGTTCAACATGGACCTTCCCTAAAAGTCTCCTAAAATTCCCTAGGAGAAAATAATAAAGAGGAAATATTAACATAATGGGAGAGAAAGATTATGTTAATGACTTAGCTGGAGATAAATACTAAGTGGGGTAAAATAAAGCATAGCGGGAGAGAAAGCCATGCTTTAAAGAAAAAGAAGAGGATATTTTTCAAAAAATATAAAACAGAAAAGCCTAGGCAAAAAGGTTGGCAGACCTTAAAGCAGGACGCTGCTAAAAATATGCTGGGAAGAAATCACCAAGGAATCAATGAGGTTGTTGATTCTAGTGGCAAGTAGATTTTAGCTTGGTGGGTAACTATTGGATATAGTTCACGGTTGGGTGAAATATGCTCGGTTCCTCAATAATTCCAAGAAATTAACTACGGTTAGATGAAATTATGTCTATGTTCAAAATTATCTTAGCAACAATTTCGATGAAATAGGTTGTGTTTTTATGAGCAAATGAACATGTCATAAATGACTGATCTATATGCATGCACAGAGGAAATAAATTGCAATATATAGGCATATGAAATAACTCATGTTAGATAAACTAATGAGTTATTGAACTTTAAATTCCTAACACACTAGAGGAAAATGGCTATAGATTAATGCCATGAGTTTGAATTTGATTGAAATTACTGTGGGAGAGAAAGGTAGTAATTTGCAAAGGAAATGGTTGGAGATAAATACCATGAGTTTGAATTTGATTGAAATTATTGTGGGAGAGAAAGACTAGTTTAACTCCTAAATAAAATGCAACGTGCACTTGACAAAGTTTTTCTTATCATTTTGATGATTAAACATTAGTGGGAAAGAAAGACTAATTTCCAAAAACATTAGTGAGAAAGAAAGACTAGTGTAACTCCTAAATAAAATGCAATGTGCACTTGATAGAGTTTTTCTTATCATTTTGATGATTAAAGGGCTAAGTGCTCCTTGAGTTTTTGTGAAAGTATTATGATTTAAGTATTATTTTATATTTCCTAAATCATTGCTAATGAAAATTAAAGGTTAATGTTCCAACAAGAAAAGAACATCGAGGACAATCTTCTCTTTAAGGGGGGGAGTTTCTAATATCCCTCGCATAAGCCACCGTAAAAACTCTCATAAAATGAGGGTTATTAAATAATTAAATATTATTAATTATTATATTGATATTACATGAAGAATATTCTTATAATTCTTAATTATAAGAATATCGGAAGAATGATTTCTTAATTATTTTATTTAGAATAATTTATCTTCTTCTATGGAAATAAATTATATTTCCAAGTTGGTATATTTTATGAGTTTTAAAAATAATGAGTAATAGATTGGAAAAAATATGGATAAGTGATATTTTTATCATAAGGAAAAAACAAATCTAGCTTCAAAAATAAAAGCATGAGAGATTTATGGATTGTTTTGTGATTTAGGAAAAATTTGATTTATGGATGCTTTATGGAATGCTTTTATGATTTAGAAAAAACTGTAATGCTTTTATGATTTATAAAATCTATTTCATTTTATTAATTCTATTTTATTATAAGCCTATGAGGGAATTAGAGGAAGGGGAATGAGAGAATACATGGAGAATGGAGCCAAGGAAGAGGAAGAGAGTATTCCAAGCATGCATCAAGAGATAAGTAACCATATTCTTTTAAAATCCTTTTGTTTGCATATGGGCCATGCTGATATAATGATTGAATTTCTTTGCAAGAAAAGGTTCATGTGATAAATAATAAAGATTAATTCTTGAGTAAAATTCTATACAATTTTGTTCATAGAAGAATAAGTGTCTTATTCATTGAATTATGAGAATAATTCACGTGTTTGTGAACTGATAAAAGATTTTCATGGCTAAATAGTTCTGTGAATTTCATGAATTATTGGAAAATAGGGTCTAAGCATGACTTTGTACCTCCCAAAAAAAAATAGATATGAAAAAAGTGAAAGAGGTTTTTGTAAACGAGGATGTTAGGACCAAAAGCCTCTTTTAGATTTTAAAAATTAATTTCCCATGTCTCGAGAAACATTTCCTAAATGGATGTAAAATAATAGGGAATTAATTATTATTTAAATCTCGAAAAATGAGCTCCGAAGATTCATTTGAATCTTCCAAACCGTAACATCTGCGTAAAAACCGATATAGGTTATTTTTAATGAACCCATTAGAAACATAAACCTCTTTGGGTTTTCCAAAACTCGTTTCCATTTGGTTGGAAACTGTGTCTAAATGTGATGGCAAAAAATGAATTATTAATATTTAAATTTGGAATAATGGGCATCAAAGATTCATTCGAATCTTAAAAACCATGATACCTGTGACAAAAATGAGAGAGGTTATTTTTATTATGGTTTTTCCAAACAAAAAAATATTTTTTTTTTTATGAAATTATTTTCCATATGTTCACAATACGCATCCAAATTGGATGACTAAAACTGGGAAAACAGAGTGAAACATAATGCTTCAATTTCATTTTTCAATGAGATAAGAATAATTGTTTATGTACATATAGACATAACAATTATGCTGATGATTATTTACAAGGAATTAATTTATATCATTATCAAGTATGTTCTCATGATGCATATTCTTTAAAACTTAAAGAGAAATATTGGACTCCTGAAAAGAGTATGTGCTTAGGTGCACACGAATAATTATCTAGTATATTTGATCTACTAGAAATTATTATGTGATTTTACATGCATGGGGAGTTAGAGTCATGTAAAAAGATATAAATAACTTGTGTGAGGGGTAGCTCACATAAACAATTTGCGGAAAAGGCAATTGGTTGTGTTATTTGAGAATGATTTCTTATTCATGTTATTTGTTGAGGAAATATTACAAATCTCTCTAATATGTGAAATGATAAGAAAATATTATCTATTTCAGGCATAATATCTATTGAGTTGTCTATCTTTTGGAAAAAAAATAATTAAGGTGTTAAATTCCTTGCAAAATAAATATATATAATCGTATGCAAGGAAACAATTATTTGGTTACAACTCTTCAAAAAGAATGGAAGAGAAAAATATATCCTTGTATGCATTATTGGATTAGATTCTTAAGGAGGAAAAATAGTAATCACATGTTTTATTATGTAATATTATTTAGAGAAACATATATATGCTTGCATGCATGGAAAAAGTTTATTTTTGGGATTAGATATTTTGGATGAGAGGGAAATGTCCCTTTGCATGCATGAAAGAATGAGTGGTATGCGTTTAACCCCTTGGAAAATAAATGTGTTTCTTTTTCCATCAAATATTTATTTAGTTTCTTTTGGAAAGAAATATATTTTTTACATGCAAGAATAAAAAGGCTATGTTATTACATGCAGAAAATTATAGCTAGTATGTTAACTTTGTTTGAAATAAAGTTGGCATTGTTATAAGTATAGCCAATGTGAATAGCTCTTGTGTGGAAAATATGTCTTTGGAAAAGAACATGAAATCATATGCATAAGTATAGAATCTATTGTGTTAATCCCTTTGGAAAATAAAACATAAGAGTAGAAAAAAAGGAAATTGCTTGTTGGGATAGTTATTTTGAAAGCTTGTTATGCATTTTCATGCACAATATTATTATATAGTATGTTATCTTTCCTTTGGAAGTAATATGATAGTGAATGCGAGATTTTGTTAGGGGTTGCTAAAAAGATGATGCTTGATAGTGATTTATTTGCTACTAATGCATGTGAAATGATGCTAAAGAAGGCATGTCATGTCAACTTGGTTATGTTTTAGACATGCATAGAAATATTTGTTGAAGTGTCACAAATAAATATTGATTATTGGTTTATTAATATTTTATCTAATCATGATATCAAGTGTGCTGATGACAGAAATGGCACGAAATAAGGATGACTTGAAAAAAATATTTTTCAAGTTTAACATTGTGGAAGATAAACAGTTGTTAGTCCATGCAAGTTTACAAGTTCCAATTGCACGATGACCCACTGAAGGAAACAATCTGACTACAAAGACATAGATTGAGGATTCGTGGGTAAATGGTATCATGATGATTGTAAAAGCTTATAGCTATTTATGTTTCATTTAAGTTATTTTTATATGTAATTTGTATGACAATGGTCAAGGGATGGACTGCCTTATAACCATTGAGTAAGGGGTGACAACTCTCATGAGTATTTAATAATAAAATTAAACGTTTGCTGGTTTTCACCCTACGGAGTTTCCAGGGTTTATTAGTGTCTATTTATGTGATTGTTCATTGTGTCATTTTCATGATGTTAATTTATTTCATGATGTGATGTTTATTTTATCAATTAGGTGATGTACTAATTGAATTAAAATGATCATGGGATCGGTACATAGTTATAGCAGGAAATTTAATTTAATATGCTACAGCAAAGACAATTAATGGTTGTCTAACTCACTATGATTTTTACTAAATGTTTCTCTAAGTGGTGATGATGGGTATTTGAATGGTTAATGCGGAAATAAAAAAGGTAATTTATAAGGTTACACATTCGTAAATGTTGAAAACATTTCCTAACTCCGTGCATTTTATTGCGAGGTTATCGAGGTATGTTACAAATGGTATCAGAGCAAAAGGTTGCAACACTGGCACCTATTGGGAATCATTATGAAAAGAAGAAGTAGAGGTATGATGCTTGTGGGCATCATCTTAGGTATGATTTAATTAAACTTGTAGTATACTACAATTAACATGAGATGCATATTGCATGATTAATGACTGCATGAAAGAGTAGACAGTTATAATGTTTCTTTAAAATTTGTGCTCATGAAATTTGAATATGGATGTGGATAAAAGACAATAAAACTTCTATTGTACCTATGAACCATCTTGAGCACTCACTGTTTATATTGCATATTAATTACCAACATTTGCATGCATAATATGAGAAAAATGATTATGGTGCATAAGAAAAAAAAAATGGAAAAACATGCCTAAAGTTATCATGCACTACCTATAATGAATAAATGTATGGTTGGTGTGATAACTAAATAATATAGAAGTTGGGGTTGACCCTGAAGAGGACAATGGAATATTGTAAAAACAAAACAAAAACAAAAATTGAAAGAAACTCTTTAGTTATTAAAAATAAGCAATGAGTAAAGTAGAACTGACATAGTAAACTTAAAGTCAATGAAAAAATCATAGTAGCATAATTGTGGGTTCTATTTCTTCATTTAGAGTTGTAGAGGAAAGTTTGCATTCCATGTGTTCGACAAAAAGTGGTAATTGAGATCCACAATTTTGTTGTTTTAAATAATTGCATCCGTGGAAGTTTTGGATGTGATTAATCTTAACATTAAGGGATATTCATAACTTCAGATCATGTGACCCTCGTGGTTATACCAAGAAAAATGTATGTTTAGACTTGGATCCATAATTTGGTCAAATTTTTTTTTATTAGATGCTCCTGTAGGGTTTGTTGGTTGTCTTATTGGCAGAAATTTTACCATTGATGATATTAATATGATTCATATTATACTATAAATTCTAGTTCTACTATCTCTCTGATAGTTTAAACATATTTATGGAAATTTATTTCATGACCACTAACTAGTCTCCCAATGGCAGTAGACTGTATGCTTGACAACTATTTGGTAGAATGTCTCATTGACCATAGATTTCATGCTTGCAAATTGTTGTTATAATTCCAAGATGGATGTAGATTGCATGTCTGCAAACTATTTTTTGGAATGTAGAATTGATTTTAGATTGCATGCTTGCACACTATTTGATAAAAGTCTACGGTGGTTGTAGATTGCAGGATTGAAAATTATTTTCCCAAAATTTCTCAATGGTTGTCGCTTATATTGCTTCAAGGGAATGGTAAGGGAAGAAAAAAATCACATTTTGTGTCCTAGTGTTCAATGGGACTGTTAGTTCTCTACAATATTGATGGTTGCTAAGGTGAGACCTTAAATAAAGTATAATGCTATGGTATGCAAGATATGTTAATGTATTTTTTTTTAAGTTACGTGATTATTATTATGTGGAAATTTGGAATGTATACCACCTATATTACATGTGATGAATTATTGTCAATGTACTTTGACAAATCATGGGACCCATGTTGAGGGTCAAGTATAGATGCATGGTGTACATAAATTTTCCTTTTCCTTAATGATAATATGCAAATGGAAAATTATGTAAATTACAGTGGATTTGTAGACATTGAATTATTATTGGATTCAATGGCTATGGAAGCCATGATGAGACTGATGTGATGAGGTAATATTTTATTTTATTATTGAGTTAATGAATACTTTGGTTGGGGTATTCAGGAAATAACTCTAGATTTTTAGAAGACTTATTGCCAGCTTATGAAAAGCTATTGGTGGTTAAGTTCAACATGGACCTTCCCTAAAAGTCTCCTAAAAATCCCTAGGAGAAAATAATAAAGAGTTAATATTAACATAATGGGAGAGAAAGATTATGTTAATGACTTAGTTGGAGATAAACACTAAGTGGGGTAAAATAAAGCATAGCGGGAGAGAAAGCTATTCTTTAAAGAAAAAGAAGAGTATCTTTTTCAAAAAATATAAAACAAAAAGGCCTAGGCAAAAAGGTTGGCAGACCTTAAAGCAGGACGTTGCTAAAAATCTGCTGGGAAGAAATCACCAAGGAATCAATGAGGTTGTTGATTCTAGTGGCAAGTAGATCTTAGCTTGGTGGGTAAATATTGGATATAGTTCACGGTTGGGTGAAATATGCTCGGTTCCTCAATAATTCCCAGAAATTAACTACGATTAGATGAAATTATGTCTATCTTCAAAATTATCTTAGCAACAATTTCGATGAAATAGGTTGTGTTTTTATAAGCAAATGAACATGTCATAAATGACTGATCAGTATGCATGCATAGATGAAATAAATTGAAATATATAGGCATATGAAATAAATCATGTTAGATAAACTAATGAGTTATTGAACTTTAAATTCCCAACACACTAGAGGAAAATGGTTGGAGATGAATGCCATGAGTTTGAATTTGATTGAAATTACTGTGGGAGAGAAAGATAGTAATTTGCAAAGGAAATGGTTGGAGATAAATACCATGAGTTTGAATTTGATTGAAATTATTGTAGGAGAGAAAGACAGTAATTTCCAAAAACATTAGTGGGAAAGAAAGACTAGTGTAACTCCTAAATAAAATGCAACGTGCACTTGATAGAGTTTTTCTTATCATTTTGATGATTAAAGAGCTAAGTGCTCCTTCAGTTTTTGTGAAATTATTATGATTTAAGTATTCTTTTACATTTCCTAAATCATTGCTAATGAAAATTAAAGGTTAATGTTCCAACAAGAAAATAACATCGAGGACGATGTTCTCTTTAAGGGGGGGAGTTTGTAATATCCCTCGCGTAAGCCACCATAAAAACTCTCACAAAATGAGGGTTATTAAATAATTAAATATTATTAATTATTATATTGATATTACATGAAGAATATTCTTATAATTGTTAATTATAAGAATATTGAAAGAATTATTTCTTAATTATTTTATTTAGAATAATTTATCTTCTTCTATGGAAATAAATTATATTTCCAAGTTGGTATATTTTATGAGTTTTAAAAATAATGAGTAATATATTGGAAAAAATATGGATAAGTGATATTTTTATCATAACGAAAAAACAAATCTAGCTTTAAAAATAAAAGCATGAGAGATTTATGGATTGCTTTTGTGATTTAGGAAAAAATTGATTTATGGATGCTCTATGGAATGCTTTTATGATTTAGAAAAACCTGTAATGCTTTTATGATTTATAAAATCTATTCCATTTTATTAATTCTATTTTATTATAAGCCTATGAGGGAAGTAGAGGAAGGGGAATGGGAGAATACATGGAGAATGGAGCCAAGGAAGAGGAAGAGAGTATTCCAAGCATGCATCAAGAGATAAGTAACTATATTTTTTTAAAATCCTTTTGTTTGCATATGGACCATGCTGATATAATGATTGAATTTATTTGCAAGAAAAAGTTCATGTGATAAATAATTAACTTTAATTCTTGAGTAAACTTCTATACAATTTTGTTCGTAGAAGAATAAGTGTCTTATTCATTGAATTATGAGAATAATTCATGTGTTTTTGAACTGATAAAAGATTTTCATGGCTAAATAGTTATGTGAATTTCATGAATTATTGGAAAATAGGGTCTAAGTATGACTTTGTACCTCCAAAACAAAAATAGATATGAAAAAAGTGAAACAGGTTTTTGTAAAAGAGGATGTTAGGACCAAAAGCCTCTTTTAGATTTTAAAAATTAATTTTCCATGTCTCGAGAACCATGTCCTAAATGGATGTAAAATAACATGGAATTAATTATTATTTAAATCTGGAAAAATAAGCTATGAAGATTCATTTGAATCTTCCAAACCGTAACATCTGTGTAAAAACCGAGAGAGGTTATTTTTAATGAACCCATTAGAAACAGAAACCTCTTTGGGTTTTCCAAAAATCATTTCCATTTGGTTGGAAACTGTGTCTAAATGTGATGACAAAACATGAATTATTAATATTTAAATCTGGAATAATGGGCATCAAAGATTCATTCGAATCTTAAAAACCATGACACCTGTGACAAAAATGAGAGAGGTTATTTTTATTATGGTTGTTCCAAACAAAAAACTCTTTTGGTTTTTTGAAATTATTTTACATATGTTCACAATACGCATCCAAATTGGATGACTAAAACTGGAAAAACAAAGTGAAACATAATGCTTCAATTTCATTTTTCAATGAGATAAGAATAATTGTTTATGTACATATAGACATAAAAATTATGTTGATGATTATTTACAAGGAATTAATTTATATAATTATCAAGTATGCTCTCATGATGCATATTCATTAAAACTTAAAGAGAAATATTGGACTCCTGAAAAGAGTATGTGCTTAGGTGCACACGAATAATTATCTAGTATATTTTATCTACTAGAAATTATTCTGTGATTTTACATGCATGGGGAGTTGCAGTCATGTAAAAATATATAAATAACTTGTGTGAGGGGTAGCTCACATAAAACCTTTGCGTAAAAGGAAATTGGTTGTGTTATTTGAGAATGATTTGTTATTCATGTTATTTCTTGGGGAAATATTACAAATCTCTCTAATATGTGAAATGATAAGAAAATATTATCTATTTCATGCATAATATCTATTGAGTTGTCTATCTTTTGGAAAAAGAATAATTAAGGTGTTAAATTCCTTGAAAAATAAATATATATAATCGTATGCAAGGAAACAATTATTTGGTTACAACTCTTCAAAAAGAATAGAAGAGAAAAATATATCCTTGTATGCATTATTGGATTAGATTCTTAAGGAGTAAAAATAGTAATCACATGTTTTATTATGTAAGATTATTTAGAGAAACATATATATGCTTTCATGCATGGAAAAAGTTTATTTTTTGGATTAGATATTTTGGATGAGAGGGAAATTTCCCTTTGCATGCATGAAAGAATAAGTGGTATGTCTTCAACCTGTTGGAAAAGAAATGTGTTTCTTTTTCCATCAAATATTTATTTAGTTTCTTTTGGAAAGAAATATATGTTTTACATGCAAGAATAAAATGGCTATGTTATTACATGCACAAAATTATAGCTAGTATGTTAACTTTGTTTGAAATAAAGCTGGCATTTTTATAAGTATAGCCAATGTGAATAGCTCTTGTGTGGAAAATATGTATTTGGAAAAGAACATGCAATCATATGCATAAGTATAGAATCTATTGTGTTAATCCCTTTGGAAAATAAAACATAAGAGTAGAAAAAAATGAAATTTCTTGTTGGGATAGTTATTTTGAAAGCTTGTTATGCATTTTCATGCACAATATTATTATATAGTATGTTATCTTTCCTTTGGAAGTAATATGAAAGTGCATGCGAGATTTTGTTAGGGGTTGCTAGAAAGATGATGCTTGATAGTGATTTATTTGCTACTAATGCATGTGAATTGATGCTAAAGAATGCATGTCATGTCAACTTGGTTATGTTTTATACATGCATAGAAATATTTGTTGAAGTGTCACAAATGGAGATTGATTATTGGTTTATTAATATTTTATCTAATCATGATATCAAGTGTGCTGATGACAGCAATGGCACGAAATAAGGATGACTTGAAAAAAAGATTTTTCAAGTTTAACATTGTGGAAGATAAAGAGTTGTTAGTCCATGCAGGTTTACTAGTTCCAATTGCACGATGACCCACTGAAGGAAATAGTCTAACTACACAGACAGAGATTGAGGATTCGTTGGTAAATGGTATCATGATGATTGTAAGAGCTTAAAGTTAGTTATGTTTAGTTTAATATTGTTTTTCTATGTAATTTTTATGAAAATGGTCAAGGGATGGAATCCCTTATAACCATTGAATGAGGGGTGACAACCCTCACGAGCGTTTAATAATAAAATTAAACGTTTGCTAGTTTTCACCCTACAGGGTTTCCAGGGTATATCGGTGCCTATTTATGTGATTGTTCATTGTGTCATTTTCATGATGTTAATTTATTTCATGATGTGATGTTTATTTTATCAATTAGGTCATGTACTAATTTAATTAAAATGATCATGGGATCGATACATAGTTATAGTAGGAAATTTAATTTAATATGCTACAACAAAGACAATTAATGGTTGTGTAACTCACTATGATTTTTACTAAATGTTTCTCTAAGTGGTGATGATGGGTATTTAAATGGTTAATGAGGAAATAAAAAAGGTAATTTATAAGGTTACACATTCGTAAATGTTGGAAACATTTCCTAACTCCATGCATTTTCTTGCGAGGTTATCGGGGTATATTACAAATGGTATCAGAGCAAAAGGTTGCAACACTGGCACCTATTGGGAATCATTATGAAAAGAAGAAGTAGAGGTATGATGCTTGTGGGCATCATCTTAGCTATGATTTTAATTAAACTTTTAGTATACTACAATTAACATGAGATGCATGTTGCATGATTAATGACTGCATGAAAGAGTAGACAGTTATAATGTTTCTTTAAAAGTTGTGCTCATGAAATTTGAAAGATTTCAATCAAACTTAATGGAAACATAGATGGAGGAAGTCAAGAGGATTTCTAAATATTTGTAAGGAACTATTGATTGTCTTATGTTACTCGAGGAGAAAATATTTCACCCTAAGAACATACACAGACATACATTATGTGGGAGGTGTTTATGATAAGATGCATATGTGGAGCAAAAATGTTCTTGGGAAGTTGTTTAGTATCATGTATGAGTAAGAGACAACCTTCATATCTTTGTCTAGATCAGAAGCGGAGTATATTGTAGTAGTTTCATGTTTCACATAGGTCATTTGGATGAAATAAAATATGAAAGACATTAATGTAGAATAATCTAACCCTATTATAATTATGTGTGCTAGTAAAATTGAAATTCATATTTCAAATAATGATGTTATGCATTTCAAGACAAAGAATATTCCTATTAAATATAATTGTTTTAGAGACCAAGTAGTCGATCACACAGTCAGGATGGAACATATTGATATTAAAGAATAAATTGTGGATTTAGTCACCAAAAATATTTGTACTAAGTCGTTTGAATATCTAATATTATCTCTCCTGTCTCATTAGTAATGTAAGTGTGGGATATGGAAACTCTTCAACACGGGTCAAAACCATGAATATTTTTAGAAATTAATTTGTAGGGGAGGAATATACATAATTGGTATCACTATCCACATTAGAATCAGTCTCCAACTATACATTGGTATCTTAGATCATTATTAGCATAAATTATTTTTTTCTCATGTTATATTAATGTAGGGGTAGGGATGATAATAAGACAAATAATTATTTTAGGGTGAGTTCAACATCATATATGCATATGAGAAGATGTGAACACTAGTTGGTATCAATAATTCATTAGAGGTTGTTCATGTAGCCCTTCTTCAGTGATGTCAAAGGGGAAATAAAATGATGATTGGTGGTGAAATTACAGGTTCACATGATTTTAGATTGGTAGAAGTGCTCACATGTTGGGTCTTTCCATTAATGAAAAAGTGGGGGATTGTTGAATATTGAGTTTTCATTTATGTCAAGTTGAGGGGGCGTCGATCATTAATGGAATGAAGAGATATCAGTGTCCCTAACCCTTATTCATTTTGAGGATGTAGTGAAAACATATAAAAAAATGGAAAGTAAATTAAAACTAAAACCAAATCGACTTTCTTCAAAAAAAATTGTTAAATACCATTCACTAATATGTACTTAAGTTATGATTATAGGGAGATGGATAATTTTGACCATGTTAACCATATGGGGTTACTGAGCATCAAGCTCAACTATTTTATCATTTATATATGAGGATCTAGATATTTGATAACAATGCAAGTTAATGTATTATCGAACGAATCAAATTTTAGACTTTTGTCCTTACTAGCAGGAAGAGCCTAGTCAAGAAGCTAGTGATAATGACATGGAAAATTTGGGATAGATGAATTAGCACTATTGGGTCCTAATACCAAGGCACTCAGATAACGAGCTCCGAAAATATAACAAAAAGTAAAGGCTAATATCCAGTGTGACATGGTTGAGGTATGACGTAGCATCATGTAGATTATAGGTTGCAGATTCAATCACATGGTGGTAGTAGCAAGTGACACATGGTACCTATAAATGGATATTTTGGCCATTGGATTGGATTATTGGTAGGTGACACGTCGCAGGTATATGTTAGCACTTATATACATTATAGATGTTATTTGGTAAGAGTAGATGGCATGGCAAGTGTAGTGGAAAGTGTTAAATTGATAAGTCCCATATTGGGCTACCGAAGCACTAAGCTCTAGAGTCAATTTTTTTATATATAAATCAAGTTTAGTGTACGATATGGTGTGGTATATATGACTTGGCATAAATGATATGTAAAAAGGATCATAATGTAGATAGCGGTTGGTGGATGGTGGATTGATGTGGAAGACCTTGAGGTATCGGGACTCGCATCATGACCATATTTGGTAAGGTTCTCCCATGTATTTAGCTTTCGCTCAAAAAATAATTTTCGAGCATTAATTATAGAAAACCAAGGGGTCAATTCTTTTGGGCCCCATACCAAGGTACCATAATTAACAACAAGCAGTAGTCTGGTATGATGGGGAGAATGTCATCAATTGTAGGAAAGTTGGATAAGTAATAAAATAATTAATAATTATTTAAGTAATAATAGTAATATTCAAATTAATATTGATATTAAAACAATATTAATAATATTGAGAAAAATAATTTTAGTAAATTTATTTAGTAAAATAAATAAAAAGACTATTATAATTAAAAATTAATAATAATATTATTCATATTAGTTAATTATAAACATTAATTTACATTGTAGTTCATATATATATATATATATATATATATATATATATATATATATATATATAATTTTTTTATCTTTTATTTTAATTAAAAAATATACCTTTTCATACAGTCATTATGAATTCGTTATATGTACTACCTTTTATATGTTTTTAAGCTAGATAAAGTTTATAATCATAATAATAATAATGATCATTTAATAATAAGGTCACCACCAAGATAGAAACTACATTAGTGTAGGGGACACTTAAACCAATCTTGTACATATCTTAGGGTTTAAATTTATCTTACGGTTTATATATCTTTGGTTTATAATAGTAAACCCTTGTGTTTAATATTATTCCCTTGGTTTTATAATACCCTAGGCTTTTAATATTAATACCTTAGGTTTATTATTCATTTGGGTTTATAATATCAATACCTTACATTTATTAATAGAAAGGTTGACATTCCTAGCGTATAATATTATTCGTAGGGATTATAATATTAATATGGTCAACTATGGTCCAACATCACATTTAGAAAAATATTGTTTCAATATGAAAATCAACCACGCACAACCATGGTCAACCATGGTTAGTTGTGGTTAGTCATTTTCAACCTTGGTTATCCACGATCCAACTTCACATTGTGAAAAATATTGTATGAATACGAAAATAAATCATGGTCAATCATGGTGAGCCATGGTTCAATGTCGTATTGCACCGTAGATTGTATAAATATGTAAATCAACCATGGTCAATCATGTTTATTTTAGCATTTATAATATTTATCCTAAGGTTTATATACCATGGTTTATAATATTTATCTTAGGGTTTATCATAGGATTTTCTCTATATGAAAATAAATCATGGTCAACCATTGTCCAATGTCGCATTGTGACAAAGATTATCTCAATGATAAAAACAACCATGGTCAGCCATGGTACAACGTTGCATTGTGATAAATATTGTCTTGACATTAAAATTAATGACGGTCAATCATATTCCAATGTCACATTGTGACAAGGATTATCTTAATATGAAAATCAGCCATGGTTAATAACCGTGGTCACATTTTGACAAAGATTATATCTTGGTCCAACGTCATATTATAACAACCACGGGCATCCATCGTTAACCATGTTCCAATGCAGCATCTGACAAATATTGTTTCAATATGAAAATCAAACATTGTAAACCATGATCAATCATGTTCAACCATTGTCAATGAACATGGTCACATTGTGACAAATATTGTCTCTTGGTCCAACATCAAATTGTGACAACATGGTTATCTATAGTAAACAATGGTCAACAATTGTACAACACCACCTTGTGAGAAAGGTTATCTCAATATCAATCATGGTCAACCATAGACCAACATCCCATTGTGACTAATATTTTGTCAATATGAAAATCAAATATGGTCAACCATGTATATTTTAGGGTTTATAATATTTAAATTTGGGTTTATAACAATGGTAAACCATGGTTTACCATAGTAGACCATGGCAACATGGTCAACCATGGTCCAATGTCGGAGTGTGACAAAGATTGTCTCAATATGAAAATCAACTATGGTCGAAGGTCACATTGTCATAGAGATTTTGTAAATATGAAAATCAATCATGGTCAACCATGGTCAACCATGTTTATTTTCAGGTTTATAATATTTATCGTAGGGATTATATACCCTAGTTTTATAACCCATGGTCAACCATGTTCCAACTTCACATTATGACAAAGATTGTCTCAATATGAAAATCAACCATGGTCCAACGTCGCATTGTGACAAATATTGTCTCGACATTAAATTGGGTGATGGTCAACCATGGTCTAATGTTACATTGTGACATGGATTGTATCAATATGAAAAGAAACCATGGTCAACCATGTTCCAACCTCAAATTCTGACAAATATTGTTTTAATATTAAAATAAACCATAGTCAACCATAGGCAATAAGCATGGTCACATTGTTAAAAATATTGTCTCTTGGTCCAACGTCACATTGTGGAAACCAAGATCATCCATGTTCAACCATGTTCCAATGTCGCATTATGAAAAAGATTGTCTCAATATGAAAATCAACCATGGTAAATAACCATGGGCACATTTTGGCAGAGATTGTCTCTTGGTCCAACATCACATTGTGACAACATGGTCATACATGTTCAAGCATGGTACAACGTTGCATTGTGACAAAGAATGTCTCAATATAAAGATGAACCATGGTCAACCATTGTCCAAAGTCGCATTGTCTAAAAGGTTGTCTCAATATGAAAATCAATCATCATCAACCATAGTTTAACATCACATTGTGACAAATATTTTGTCAATAAGAAAATTTATCCTGGTCAACGATGTTTACTTTAGGGTTTATAATATTTATCTTAAGGTTTATATACCTTTGGTTTATAATATTTATCCCTTCGGTTTAATATTATTCCCTTAGATTTACAATCCCTTGGGTTTTTATAATTAATCCCTTGAGTTTATAATATTAATCCCTTGGGTTTATAATATCTTAGGGTTTTAGAATTAATCTGTCATGTTTATAATATCAATCCCTTGGGTTTATCAATCTACGAGTTCATATTCCTAGGGTATAATACTATTCACAAGGTTTACAATATTAATCCAAAGGGTTTATAATCATGGTCAACCACGTACAACCATGGTCCAATGTTACATTGTGACAAATATTGTCTCAATATGAAAATAAACCATGGCCAACCACAGTTAAATGTCACATTGTGAAAAAAATTGTATCAATATGAAAATAAACCATGGTAAAACATGGCCAACCATGTTTATTTTAGGGGTTATAGTATTTATATTAGGGTTTTATATACATAGGGCTTATAATATTAATCCCTTGGGGTTAATATTACTCCCTTGGGATTATAATCCCTTGGATTTTTATTATTAATTCCATGCTATTATTATTCAATTCAGTTTATAATATTAATCCATTAGGTTTTTTAATCAAAGGCTTCATTTTCCTAGTGTGAATATTATTCATAAGGTTGATAATATAAATCCTTAGGTTTAATATAAATCCATTGTGTTTATAATCATGGTCAACCATGGCCCAACGTCACATTGTGAAAAATATTTTCTCAATATGAAAATCAACCATGGTCCAATGTCACAATGTGACAAATATTGTTTTGATATGAAAATAAATCATGATGAACCGTGATCAACCATGGTCCAATGTCACTTTGTGACAAACATTATCTCATTATGAAAATGAACCATGGTCAACCATGTTTATTTTACAGTTTATAATATTTATTTTAGTGTTTATATACATTTTCTTTGTAATATTAATCCCTTAGGTTTATAATACCTCTAGGTTTTATAATTAATCCCTTGGATTTGTTATTCCCTTAGGCATATAATATCAGTCCCTTACATTTATTAATATAAGGGTTCATCTTGCTAGAGTATAATAATATTCAACCATATGAAAATAAATCATGGTCCAATGTCACATTGCGACAAATTTTGTCTCAATATGAAAATCAACCATGGTTAACTATGGTCCAATGTCGCATTATCACAAATATTGTCTCAACATTAAAATCAATCATGGTAAAACATGGTCTAATGTCACATTGTGAGAAGGATTGTCTGAATATGAAAATAAACCATCATCAACCATGTTGCAACGTCATATTCCTACAAATATTGTTTCAATATTAAAATCAACCATTGCCAACCATGGTCAACCATGGTCAGCCATGGTCAGTAACCATGGTCAAATTGTGACAAATATTGTCTTTGGTCCAACGTCACATTGTGACAAGCATGGTCATTCATGGTCAACCATGTTCCAATGTTGGATTCTGACAAATATTGTCTCAATATGAAAATAAAACATGGTCAACCATGGTCACATTATAACAAAGACGGTCTCTTCATCCAATGTTACATTGTGACAACATGGTCATCTATGGTAAACCATGGTCCAACATCGGATTGTGACAAAAATTGTCTAAATATGAAAAGCATCCATCATCAACCATGGTCAATAGTTTTCCAACATCGCATTGCGAGCATGCTTCTCTCAATATGAAAATAAATCTAGTTAACCATATTCTAACGTCGCATTGTGACAAAGATTTTATCAACAATAAAATTAGGCATGGTCGACAATGGTCAACCATGTTTATTTTATGGTTTATATACATTTTTTTTAGAATGTTATCCCTAGGGTTTATAATCCCGTTGGTTTATAGTATTTATTCCTTGGGTTTATTATTCCCTAGCCTTTATAATATTTATCTTGTGGTTTATATACCTTGGGTTTATAATATTAGTCCCTTGGGTGAAACATTATTCCATTGGGTTTATAATACCTTGGGGTTTTAGAATTAATCCATTGGGTTCATAATATCAATCCCTTGGGTTTATCAATCTAAGGGTTCATATGACTAGGGTATAATATTATTCATAAGGTATATAATATTGATCCTAGGGTTTAATATAAACCACTTAGGTTTATAATCATGGTTAACTATGTGCAACCATGGTCCAATGTTAAATTGTGATGAAATTGTCTCAATATTAAAATCAATCATTGCCAACCATGGTCAAATATGGGATTGTGAAAAATATTCTCTTTATATGAAAATCAACCATGGTAAAACATGCTCAAATAATTTTATTTTAGGGTTTATAGTATTTATCTTATTGTTTATATACCTAGCATTTATAATATTAATACGTTGAGTTTATCCCTTCAGTTTTATATTACTCCCTTGGGTTTATTATTCTCTTCAACTTATAATATTAATTCATTGGGTTTATTAATATAAGGGTTCATTTTATTAGGATGCAATATTATTCATAAGGTTTATAATATAAATCCATTAGGTTTATAATCATGGTCAAACATGGTCCAACATCCCATTGTCACAAATATTTTCTCAATATGAAAACTAACCGTAGTCCAACGCCGTGATGTGACAAAGATTGTCTCGATGAGAAAATAAATAATTTTGAACCATGCTCAACCATGGTCCAAAGTTGTTTTGTGAGAAATATTGTCTCAATATGAAAATGAACCATGGTTAACCACAATCAACCATGTTTTTTTTAAGGTTTATAATATTTATCTTGTTGAAAATGGCACCAAGAAATGATTCTAATTTAATTCTCCCTTGGATTAAATTAGAATAAAATTGTAATCCCACATCACAAGAAAACTTATACGAGTTAAATAAGTTAGTAGGACTTAGTTGGTTCATTTAATTCAAGTTGAGGGTCTAACTTGAGTCATATAGAGTTTTTCCTACAAAACAAGAGCCCTGATTGAGTTTATTTTGAATTGGAATTAATTAACTCAATTTGTATGAGTTAAAATAATTTTAATTAGTTATAACTGATGGAGGAATTAGTGAGAGGTCCAAGAGTAGAACTTGGACTTGAACCACATCTAGTGATTAATCATATAGTTAATAATTCACTCATAAATATCTCATGCATGTCAGTTTTGGGAAAGACCCAGTTGAGATTAGAGTTCAAGGGCATTGTACTATCAATTGTATAATCATCCAAATTATACAAGTGTTGCATGCAGTCAAAGGAATTCCCCTAATCGATTTCACAATTTGGATTAGGAATTTCCCTAATTAATAGGGCTTAATTACGCAAGGAAACAACGTAAGGAAATAGGGATCCTGAAGGGTATAAAATTGGTTAAGTATTGAACCAAGCTTGTCTAGGAATTATTGAGACAGTTAGAGATAGTGCAGAGGTTTCTCAACTTGAAGAAAAGAATTTTAAAATTCTCATATTTTCTGACTTATGAAATATACAAATAGAGAGTTTTTTAACTATGGATTTACCCAGGAAATACTTGTATATTGTGCAACTACAATTCTTTCTCTTTCATGTTTTTGTTTTTCATGATCTAAATCAGTTTCCACAATTGGTAGAGTAGATTCAAGTATATTGTTTTAACATATTACAATTATCAATTGAATCTACGTGGATTTTCTACATATGTCTGGGTTTATATACCTTGTATTTACAATATTAATCTATTGGGTTTTCTATTATTCCCTTTGGTTTATAACACCTTCGAGTTTTAGAATTAATCCCTTATGTTTATGAATCTAAGGGTTCATACTCCTAGGGTATACTATTATTTAAAATATTTTTAATATTAATCCTAGTATTTGATATAATATCATTGGGTTTATAATCATGGTTAACCATGTGCAGCCATGGTCCAATGTAATATTGTGACAAAAATTGTCTCTATATGTAAATCAAACATGGTCAAATGTCGCATTGTAACAAAGATTGTCTCAATATGAAAATCAACCACATTAAAACATGGTCAACCATGTTCATTTAGGGTTTATGATATTTTTATTAAGGTTTATATACCTTGGGTTTACAATATTTATCCCTTGTGGTTAATATTATTGACTTAGATTCTTTTTATTAATCCCTTGGGTTTAAAATATCAATCCCTTAGATTTTTTAATATAAGGGCTAATACTCCTAGGGTATAATATTATTCATAGGGATTATAATATTAATATTTGGATTTAATATAAATCTGTTGGGTCTATAATCATGGTCAACCATGGGCCAACATCACACTATGACAAAGATTTTTTCAGTATGAAAATAAACCATCGTCCAACGTCCCATTGTGACAAAGATTTCCTCAATATAAATATTAATCATCATCAACAATGATTGATTTAGAGTTATAATATTTTTCTTAGAGTTTATATACCTTGAGTTTATAATATTGATCCCTTAGTTTTAATGTTATTCCCTAGGATTTTCAATCCCTTGGGTTTATTATCTCCTTAGGTTTATAATATAAATCCTTTGGGATTATTAATGATGCCAGAGACACCTCAAAAAATTTCTAAATATATATAAAGTTCTCACTAAATCCACTTGCACCACCAGAGGAATCAATTATATACTTTTAACTTTCAAATCAAAATATATATACATAGGAACTCAAAGCAATGCCGATATATTTAAAAGTGGGCCATTAGTAAAAATAAATAAATGTAGTCAACTCTTAACCATTATGAACTCGTCCTCCACATAAATGCACCTTCAATCAAATCCTTCGTGAATCATATGGTCATCGTACACTTCCTTTTCTTATCTCTTCAATCCAACGGTCATCACACATAAACTAATATGACTTTTAATACTTCTAAGATGTGCGATAAAAGTGGTTTTGTACATCCACCCTTCAACATGTATCGCTCACTAGGGTGTATCAGATAGGTTTAAACATTACCATAAACCACCAGAAAGATGTGCGATAAACCGTTCGTGGGTTTACAAGACCGGTTTTCAAGATTAATACCCAATTTCTATATTTTGATCATTCACCAGTTTGGCTCTTCTGAAAAATCGATCATAACAAAATTAAAGTGCAGGCTCTCTGTAATGAACCTGTAAGGTATTCATTGCAAACAAAATTACAATTCCTCACTGTTTAACATAATCACAAACTCATAAAATGGAAACGCAGTACCAACATATATAAATTGATTTTCAATGATTTTCGATGAAATGTAACACCCAGAAACATGTTTTTCACAACAAAATTAATCGATTTCTATTAAAATTGAAATCACACGGTCTCGCCCTCTCTAGCCTGATTACATCAGTTTTTGACCTCTTGTTTTTTACTCTTTCAAAAACTACTATATATATTGTCTCACTCCTTTGCTGTCTATCTTCGTCATTACATTCTTTTTCCTTCTTTTATGGATCAAATCTAACAATATAAAAACTCAATCTCTATTATCATCACCTTAATCTATATTCTAAAGTTTTGATTCACACCTATGCTAACACTTATCTCCTATTCTAACCGTAACACAATTGTATGGATTATTACAATATTTAAATAAATGAAGATTAGAGAGGTCCAACCCTCTCGGTAAAATTTGTCTTGACCACTTAGGAAAATTAAATTTATCTCACGCTAACCACAACATGTGAAAATCCATTCACATTGTTGGCTAAGTTCGGATGCATCAGACTCTCGGGGAAAAAAAAATCATTTATCAAACGTTCAGGGTTTACTTCATACTTCTATAATTCTGCTGCTATCAACCAACTGGATCCTCCATTCATTGTCCCTTCCATTTTACTAGATACTGAAAATAAATCTGTCCTCCGGTTTTTTTGGATACTTTTTTCTCTAGAATATCTTCTACCTCTTTCTTTACATTATTTGGCATCTGGTCTTCCAATTTAAAGTTTGGTTTTCCTCTACTGTAGAATCTTCTTGTAGCTCCTCCTCTATTCCTCTATACGGGTAAAAATCTGCAACATTAAAGATGGGTGATATTCCAATCCCTTCTGACAATTCTATTTCATATGCATTTGAAGAAAATTTCCTCAAAATTTTACATGGTCCTATCTTCTTTTTCTTTAATTTACTGTAAGTTTTAACGGGAAATATTTCCTTTCTCAGATAAACCATGAATAGATATCCTACCTGGAATTCCTTTTCTTTCCTCCTCATATCAACTCTCTGTTTGTATTTTCCACTACTTTCTTGCAATTTGTTTTTAACATCTTCCTGTAGTTGTTGCATCTACCTTGCAAATTATTTAGCCTTTTCATTTCTTATCTCTTGTTTTCCCAAATTTCTGAGCTCATACACACCTCTTGGATTCATCCCAAAAGCAATATGGAATGGAATCATCCTAGTACTCCGATTTGGAGTATCATTATAATAAAATTCAGCCTAAGCAAGTGCAAAATCCCATTGCTTAGTATTTTTATACACTAAACTCCTTGGTATATTTCCTAGGCTTCTGTTTACTACCTCTATCTGCCCATCTATTTGAGGGTGATATGTTGAACTGAAACTAAGGTTGGAACCTAGTTTCTTCCAAAGAGTTCTCCATAAATGCCCAAAAATTTTTTTATCCCTATCAAACACAATACTTATAGGCAATCCATGTAACCTTACAACCTCTAGAAAAAATAGATTAGCAATATGTGTTCCCTCACTAGTCTTTTTACAAGCAATGAAATGAGCCATTTTAGAAAACCTATCCACCACAACATAAATGGAATAATTTCCTCTTTGAGTTTTAGGTAAACCCAAAACAAAATCCATACTAACTACATCCCATGGTCGGTTTGGTATTGACAATGGCTGGTACAATCCTATATTTTGGCTTCTTCCCTTAACATACTGACAGATCCTGCACTTCTCAACAAATTTCTTAACATCAGTTTGCTTCTTTGGCCAATAATAAAAAGAATTTACCTGGGAAAAATTCTTGTCTTTTCCAAAGTGTCCAGACAAGCCTCCACTGTGTTTCTCTTTAATTATGTTTTCCCTCATAGAACACTTGGGAATACACAATTTGTTACTTTTGAATTACAAACCTCCTTGGATAAGATAATCCAACAACTGGCTTCTGTTATGAATTGCTGGATTTTCTACAGATTCATAAATATCTTTGAATTATGCATCATCTTTATACATACCAACCATTTCTTCAAATCCCACAATGCCAACTTTTAATTCTTTCACAATAAAATTTACCCTGCTCAAAACACCTGCGACTTTGTTAAACTTACCACTTGTATGTTTAATTACAAAGGTAAAACTCTGTAAAAGCTCTACCCACTTGGCATGCTTCTTGTTCAATTTTGGCTGGTTATTTATGAACTGTAATGAATGATTTTCATAATACAATACAAACTCTTTGGGTAGAAAATAATGTCTCCATTTTCTTAAATCTTGCATAATAGCATAAAATTATTTGTCATAAGAGGAATATTTCTTCTTAGCTTCATTTATTTTCTCACTAAAGTATGCTATTGGTCTTTGTTCCTGACTTAAAACTGCTCCAATTGCAACTCCACTACAATCAGTTTCAACTTGAAAAACTTTTTCAAACTCAGGCAAAGCTAAAACTGGTTTTTCTGTAATTTTCTTATTTAGAAGCTTAAAATTTTGATCTCCTATTTCTGTCCACTTGAATGGTTGATTTGTCTCTTTGATTGTTTCAATAATCGGTGCACAAATTTGATTAAAGCTTCTGATAAATTTTCTATAAAATCTTGCAAGATAGTGAAAGCATCTTACCTTGAATATGTTCCTTGGAGTTGGCCAATTTACAATTGCTTGGAATTTCTCTAGATCCATTTTCATACCTTATTTAGAAACTATAAACCCCAAATAAACTAACTCTTCTTTCATAAAACTACATTTCTTCAGATTTATTAGCAGTTTCTCTTTCTGCAAATTTTTCGGAACCAATTTAAGATGTTCTAAATGCTCTTCTTTACTTCGATTGAAAATTAAAATATCATCAAGATAAATAATTACAAACTTGCCTGCATATTCTTTCAATACTTCATTCATAAATCTCATTAATGTGCTGGGTGGATTAGTGAGTCCAAAAGGCATCACTAACCACTCATACAACCCACTATTTGTTTTGAAGGCAGTCTTCCACTCATCCCCTTCTCTAATTATTATCTAACAATAACCACTCTTCAAATATATCTTAGTAAAATATCTTCATCCACTCAAAAAATCCATTAAATCATCCATTCATGTTAAAGGAAAACGACACCCGATGGTGATTTTATTTATGGCTCTAGAATCTATGCACATGCGCCATTCTCCTCCTTTATTTGGACTGAGTACTGTTTGTACAACACATGGACTAAGCCTTTCTCTTACCAACCCTTTATCCATCAACTCCTGCACTTGTCTTCCAACTTATGCATTTTCTTGAGGGGTTAATCTATATGTTGCTTTATTCGAAAAAATTGCTCCAGGTATTAGATCAACGTGATAACTAATACTCCTGATTGGTGGTAATGTATTTGGAAACTCATCCACAATAATATCAACAAAATCATACAACAAAGTTTTTATTTTTCATATAAATCATCTAAGTTTGTGGAAGTCAAAATTACCTTAGGTTTCCCTATGACAGCAAAATGCATCTCTTCATCTTTTTCGATTTCTTGCAACAACTCTTTTCCACTCATCAGCATAACACTATTTCCTGATGTTTCTTTGTCAGCTTCGTTCTTCAATGGTATCAATTTGTGTTTTTTTCCATATTTCTGCAGGGTAGAAGTGTTTCTTCTGCCATCGTGTATGGATTTTTGATCAAACTGCCAAGGTCTTCCCAAAAATATGTGACGTACATCCATTGGCAACATCAAATAATATAAAATCCTTGTAAGTTCCTATCTGGATCTCTACCTTACATTGTTCTATCACAATAATCTGATGGCCTTTTTGCAAACATAATACCTTATATGGAGTAGGGTATACTGTTTTTTCTAACCCCAATTTGTCTACCATTTCTGTAGAAACAAGGTTGTCAGTGCTACCACTGTCAATTACCACTTTTCAACATTTACCTTTAGACTTGTATATTGTTCTGAATATATTCTTTCTCTGAGCTAGCTCTCCTACTTCTTTTTCTTCTTTAAGAAATACCCGTTTCAATACAAATATTCTCCTGCTTCGGGTGGTTCTTATTTTCCTTTATCTTGAGCAATTTCCTCTTTTGTTTCAGCAACATTTACATTTTTTTGAGTTGTTGATTTATTATGAGGATAGTCCCATGACCCATATCCCCATTCACCACATGTATAGCACCAAATTTCTCTTCCTCGGCCTCTACCTCTCGGTACAAACCTTCCTTGACCAGAGTCTCCTCTTTGTGGTGATCTGCTAATTGAGCCTCCTGCTTCATTCTGGGAGTGCTGAAATCTAGGTTTAAATGCTCCGCTACCTCTCATGGAACCCTTACCTCAGTTCTTCTGATTTTTCTTCCTCTATATCTTCTCTTCTTCTTTTAGGGCTGCCTGATAAGCATCCTCAATTATATTTAGATTTAATAAACCGATCTCATCCTGAATATCATACCTCAGACCGTTTATATACCTAGCTACTTTCTCCACATCATCCTCTACATGTCCAGCTCTAATATTTAGTTTATAGAACTCCTATGTATAATATTTCACTGTCATTCCTTTTTGCTTCAAATTTTTTAATTGCTTAAAGATATTTAATTGATAATCCTTGGGCATGAATTTACCTTTTAATTTTCTCACCATCTTGTCCCATTGTTTTATTCTGGGTTTTCCTTTTCTCTCTCTAGATCGCTGTAATTCTTCCCACCAAATAGTTGCATGGCCTTTTAATCTGGTAGCTGCAATCTTCACTTTTCGTTTGTCTTCGACTTCTTCAAATTAAAAGTACGTATCTAATGAACTGATCAAGTCCATTAATTCTTCTACATTGTGATTTCCCTTGTACATAGGTATATCCACCTTTGGTCTTTTAGTTGATTTTACCAACATTTTCAACACTTTAGCTACTTTATTGTCTTCTTCTTCTTCTTCTTCAAACAATTCCTCTTCATCACTAGCGCCTCCTTCATCAGGTGCTCATCTCTGGGCTATTTCCATAGCTTCCATCCATGTTCAAAAATGTCGTACTTCTTCCAGCAAAACTGCATTTGTTGTAGGTTGTCCCTGGCCTATTCCTACGCCTCGTCTTGGTGGCATTTCGTAAAAAAACACAATCTAGCTATGATACCAAATGATGTCGGAGATACCTCGACAAATTTCAAAATATATATAAAGTTCTCACTAAATCCACTTGCACCACTGGAGGAATCAATTACATACTTTTATTTTTCAAATCAAAATATATATACATAGGAACTCAAAGCAATGTTGATTTATTTAAAAGTGGGCCATTAGTATAAAAAAATAAATGTAGTCAACTCTTGACCATTCTAACTCATCCTCCACATAAACGCACCTTCAAAAAAATCCTTCTTGAATCGGACAGTCATCATACACTTCCTTTCCTTATCTCTTCAATACAACGATCATCGCACATAAACTAATATGAATTTTAATACCTTTAAGATGTGCAATAAAATTGGCTTTGTGCATCCACCCTTCAACACGTGTCGCTCACTATGGTGTATCGCATAGGTTCAAACATTACCATGAACCACTAGAAAGTTGTGTGACAAACCATTTGTGGGTTTACAAGAGTGATTTTCAAGATTAATACCCATTTTCTAGATGGAACGAGGTTTGATCATTCACTAGTTTGGCTCTTTTGACAAATCAATCATAAAAAATTAAAGTGCACGCTCTCTATAATGAATATGTAAGGTATTCACTGCAAACAAAATTACAATTCCTCATTGTTTAATGTAATCACAAACTCATAAAATGGAAACGCAGTAATAGAATATATAAAACTGATTTTCAATGATTTTCGATGAAATGTAACATGCAGAAAGATGGTTTTCACAACAAATTCAATCAATTTCTATTAAAATTTAAATCACATGGTCTTTCCCTCTCTGACCTGATTACATCAGTTTTTGACCTCTCTTTTTTTACTCTTTCAAAACCCAATATATTTATTGTCTCACTCCTTTGTTGTCTATCGTTTTCATTACATTCTTTTTCCTTATTTTATGGATCAAATCTAACAATATTACAACTCAATCTCTATTCTTATCACCTTCATCCCTATTCTAAATTTTCGACACACACCTATGCTAACACTCATCTCCTATTCTAACCATAACACAACTGTATGGATTATTACAATATTTAAATAAATGAAGATTCGAGAGGTCCAACCCTCTCAGTAAACTTTGGCTTGACCACTTAGGAAAATGAAATTTATCTCACGTTATCCACAACATGTGAAAATCCATTCACATTGTTGGCTAAGTCTGGATGCTCGTGCATCAATTAATCTAAGGGTTCATATTCATATGGTATAATGTTGTTCATAGGGTTTTTAATATTAATCTTTTTGTTAAATATAAATATTTGAGTTTAATTAATTAATATTAATTAATATAAATTAAAACACAATATTTATATTAATAAATAAATATAAACAATATTTAGATTCATAAAAATATATTAATAAACAACCATATAGATTCATTAGATTAAGTAGATTATTTGTTTATTTTAACTATTAAAATTAACATGGAATTAGTAGTACTATTAAATAGGTGATATTATAATTATAAATGATTTAAAATTATTGTATTATAAAAAAAAATAAAAAAAAATATTAATTAATTTATAGATTATTAATTTTACGTCCTATCGGCCCTTGTCATTTTCATCTTTCACTATTTATGACCTATGCGTCCTTCTTTCACTCTTCACTCTCATCTTGTCCTGAAGATGGATCCCCGTTGGGATTCGAAACATCGACTAATGTTTTTCGATACTGGGGATAATTCGGAGAATTTTACAATGAAACAACCATAATAATTAGTTAAGTATTATTATTATTACTATTATTATTATTTATTAATTATGAATAATTTATTTATTAATTCATAATGAATTTACTAATTATTTAATGAATTAGTTAATAAAGAATGAAACAAAATTAACTATTTAATAATTAATTAATAATGAGTTAATCAATCAATTAATTATTAATTATTAATGACACACTTTAACTTATAGATGAAACAACCTTTTTCACAATCCTTTTTTTGTTAATTTTAATCAAAATTCAAGATTTTTAAAAACTTCATTTTAAATGTTTTAATATGCATAATTCTAGAGCCCTATGGGTTTTTCACGGTGTTGAATCTATTTATGCATTCAAAAATGTATTTTAAATAACAAAAAATCTTCAAATTATATTACCAAATTTTGTTAAATTCTCATGAAAAAGATTATTTCATTTATAAATCATACTACACCATTATTAATAAATTAATAATGAATTAATTAGTAATGAATAAAAAGATTTATTTTATTAATTAAAAATATTTATATGAGTAAAATAATATTAATAAATAATTATTTAATTATTATTATTATTATTTTTAAATTAATTACTAATAAATGAATCAATTAGTTAATAAATTAATAAATTAATAATGAATAAATTAAAAATAGATAAATAATAATCTGTATACCAATTACATTTACTAAAATACTTTTGTATGTGATTGATATAAACCTTTCACTTTTATTAATCACATTTACTAATATCATTGTGATAGTAAACTAATGCATATTAAAAAAAATCATTTTTTTAAAAATCCCAAATCCCGCAAAACAATAGAACACACATCTAGATCATGACGAGATAGAGGAAAAGGCAGAAATTAGAACATTTACTATTGCACCGAATCAATTAATAAGTTGAAAAGGAACAATAAACTGCACTTCAATAAAGCATTTAATCTAATATGTTTGGACACGTTAATTTCACGTGAAGAGAGAAGGATGCCTATGAATCGAAGTCTATAAATGTAAATCTCTATACAGGTTCTCCTTGCATATTCAAAGTAGTTTTCATAGACTCAGATATTTTAATGTGAGAATAATATATTTTAAATTTAATGTGAATATATTTTAAATAATTGTAAAAATAAAACTCACATAAAGCCAATTTCATCATAAAATTTCAATCAAATTATATATATATATATATATATATATATAGAAATTGTAGTTTTTTATTAAGATAAAAATTTGCATTCATCAAGATGCCTTCTTAAAAAAATATGTAGAACTTGTCTGTTCTAAAAACAATATACATCTATAAAAATATAATCTATGTTATAAAAAAATTAATATTGATTTCCTTATATATAAATAAAAATGGATTAAATCAAAAAAATATAGTAGTATAAGGTGTAAGTATCATCATTTTCATATTAATTTATAATGTTGCTCATAATATATTAAACATTTGGTAAATTATATATTTTATTTATCTTATTAAAATATAGAAATTAACATTAACATCGGTTTTATCTTTTATTAAATATATAGAATATATGATTTGAAAATTGAATGTCTTTCTTTATTGTTTATGCTCTTCAAGTATATTCATTCTTTCATTCATTTTCTGGAGAGAAAGGTATGGTGAGGCAAAGGATACCCTGGTAGTAGTACGCTGATTGAGGGCTCGGGAGTGGCCAGCTATGAAAAGATTACATACAGCTGAGCCTACGGTTGGGTGGAGAGTTGTCCCCAAAACTCTGTTGGGTGGAGAGTTGTCCCCAAAACTCTGTTGCGGTCAGCAGGATTCAACTAGCATTCAACTTTGGAGCCTCAAGTAAGGAAAAGCACCATTACAAGTAAGTGACTTGCTTATGTTTTCTGAAAATTTCATAATAATTAGTTAAACAGTTCTTGAGATGATTATTTGTTTATTATTCTCTTGACTATTTACTTATTTATTAAATTATATTATATTATTTATATATTATATATTATTTTATATTTATTTATTATTCTATAATTATTATGGGACATTACATATAATAATAATAATAACAAATAATATGCATGACATGAAATACAGATTATGGCTTTTTCATGTTGTGAGTTATAACAATATAAGAAAATGGGTCTCATATAAGAAAATATGATATCTCATGCCACACTACTATGTAGTGCACATCTTTCATCATAAATTAAATATCTATTAATTTTATAGTTATCTTAATTTGTTATTATCAATTTGATATAATTATTAATATAACTATTTAAGTAAAATTGGTTAATAAATATTTAAAAATGTTAAACTTGATTACTAGTTTAAATATATAAATTAAATACTTTATAAATGTTAATATGCTTCAATCCATAATAAATAATAAAACTTATGCAAAATTTGTGTGTCCACAATAAAATTTCTAATGTTCACTCATATTTAGGGATCATAATATTGCAGAGTTTTAAATTTTATGGTCCATAAAGATGTATGAAGTGTTCATCCAAATCATCGATCATTGTAGTTTATCGACGCATAGTTTTTTAGAATTTTGTTCTACAACATGAATTCGAACTATGAAAATATACATTTTATGAAGCATCAAAACACTTATTACATGATACACTTCATACTTCTAAAATTTAAAATGTCATAAAACTAACTATATTTTAACTTTATTTTAAATTAATAATAATAATAATAATAATAATAATAATAAATAACTATAAAATTAATATATAATGAAAATCTTATTCTAACTTTTTTTAGCATTTCTTCTAGTGACTTTTTCCAAGATATGCTAGAGATCTTTAAGAATGATAAGTTTAAATTGTTTAATTTTCAAATTTAAAGTACCATCTAAGCTTTTTAGGGCGTTGAATATAGTTTTCATTCAGAAAATCATTCTCATAAATATATGCACATTTAAAAAAACATATGGGTATCTTTAAAGAAACGTAAGTTAAATTTCTCCTCTAGAGAGAAACATATGCACATTTAAAAAAACATGGAACAAGATTATTAATCATGGATATTTAATTCCAATTTACCATGGATATTATTTATCTATAAATAGAATTTTCTACACTAATGTGTGATAATATTATGACTTATCATACCACATATACAAAAAATGATAACTCCATATAATGCTTATTCATATGACAATTTTTTAATTAATTAATTTAATTAAAAAGAAAACATGACATAGTTTTTTTTGGAAACAAATACTAGAATAGATCCATCTTAAGTACATGATCTGAGAGAGATCAAATTCCTTCACGTCCAAAACTCTTTAGAGTGAAAAATACAATGTGTTATTTTTCATTGTTTAAATTAAAAACTTGATATTAAATATTTTACATAACATGTACATTAAGACATTTTATGAAGAAAATGAAAATGGTTTTTTATTATTAATATATTTTAAAGTATATGTGAATATTAATTCATATTAAAATATTTTATTGGGAAGTGAAAAACATACACATCTCCTCATAGTGGGCTATAAAATAATCCTCTTGGCTCAATGAAACTTTGATTTATATATACTATTATGAATATTCTACATAATCCACTCAATTTCCTTATAAATACTATATTAATATACTTTAATTAATCTTGATAAAAAATTCACATAATTTCTAAACTATAAAATTAATAAATTTAATATTAAGATATTCTTGAGAATTTAGATTGAAATTTCATAAATTTACTAATTTTAGTATTAATAAATTCTAAAAAAATTCAAATTAATAAGGGATGAGTTAAAAATAATTTTAATTTGGTTTTTAAAACATCTTAATCAATTAAAAATAAGTATTACATTAAAAACTACATTCCATAAAATAATACAATCAATACAATCAATTATTTTAATTAGTTTAAATGCAATCAACTATTTTAATTAGCTTAAATGAAATCAACTCTTTTAATAATATAGTGGAAACAATATAACTTGTCTCACGTGGTAAAAAAAAAAATTCTCCATAATATAATTAAAATAATAATAATATTACAATCTAGTAATGATTATTTTTTTTCATTATTAAATATCTATACACATATAAACAACTAATAATAATCAATTTAGATTCATTTTAACTAATATATATATATATATATTATTTTCTAAAATATTACATATGAAATCTATATTAAGCGTTGAAAATATTACAAATATCCTTCATACATTGAATTATAAAATAACTATACACTTATTCTCTTAATTTTTCTCTTTCTCTATATATTTCATGTTAAAATATTTTACACAACTTAGTTATTCAAATAATTTTATTTTTTTTTGTTATTAGTATATTATAATTTTAAGTATGCATACATTTAATTATTTTTATTATTAATATTTTGTAAAATATTACATATCAAATCCATATTAAACATTGAAAGAATTACAAATATCCCTCATACATTAAATTATTAAACAATTATTAACTAAATACGTCTTCTCTTAATATTTCTCTTTTGTGTATGTGTTTCATGTTAAAATATTTTACTCAAATTTAGTATTCAATAACTTTTTTTTTTGTTATTCATATATTATTATTTTAAGTATCACATATAAACTGAACTCTTAATCTTTCTCATTTATGTATGTGTTTCATGTTAAAATATCTTACTCAACTTTAGTATTCAATAACTTTTTTTTTTATTAATATATTATTATTTTAAGTATCACATGTTGTAAAAGGTAAATTTTTAATCATCTCCATATTCGAAATTATATTTATTCCTCATACTAAAAAAAAAAAAAATTATGGTTAACAATAATTTCTTTTGTTATTACTATTTTCAATTTAAATTATTATTTTGCTATTTTTAAATGTAATGTTGCATAAAATGTCTCTCATCTCCCCCATATTGGGTTGTAGAGCAGCTCTAGATGCAGTAAAAAAAAGTAATGTTCCTATATAGATATGATTTTATTAATTAGTTTAGATTGTATGAGTACTATCCCTGATAATCAATTATTTTGAGTTTGGTTTCTAGAGCAAGGGATAGTACGCAGATTTCACTTATTTAAGTAATAGTCCCATTGAGATAGGTAAATGTTATATTTGGATTATATATTTCAATTTTATTTTTGTAACAGCTTTCATGAATCTCTAGATAGAATAGGATTTCTATTATAGTATAAGTTAAATTTTAATACAATAAATTAAGTTAAGTATAGTTATTTCAATCATCCATAGGCTGCAAAAATAGTTTACATCGTTATATTTTGTCAATAAGATAAAACATGCAAGTTCTCATGGGTACATCCTTAAAATAGAACCCTCTAGGACTAGAGGGTATTTCATTACTTCCTTCTCCAGAAAGATAGATGTGACATCTGCATTTATTGATAACTAGTTAAAAGAAATTTTAATTATTTGTTTTATGAGAAGACTGAAATTATAAATGTTTTTCTGAAAAAGTTATTTTCATTAGTGATTAATTATGAATAATAAAATCAGTTATGGAAATTGACTCCATAAAAAGTAAAATCTGATGGTAAATGTTTTCCAATAAATGGGAGGTGGTTGGTACAGTTCGAAACAATTACCTACTCCTCTAGGGATAAGAGACTGATCCCGGTGAGGAGTAGGGGTTTTGCTCATGGACTAAGGAGTGAGTGGAGAATTTTCTTGAGCTGGAAGAGACCAGTGGAAAAACACTTAGCAAATCCTGATTAAATTTCTGGTACTGACTCGACCAAGAGTCCTGAGGTCACATGTGAAATTTCCACTTTCAACCCATACCTTTTAGGAGTGGAGCACAGGGGCAAGAGGAGGACGTGATCACCTCTCTTGATGGTTGGGAGGACCACAACTATAAAATACATAATCAGATAAGTAACTATTTGTTTCAGTGAGTTAAGCACTGCATTACTTTTACACTATGTATGTATAGGTATTTATTTACTAGTGACAATAATAGTGGGTGTATGTTAGGAAAGTGCTGAGAGAGAGTGGTACTAATATTTATTATTAATATCTAATTATGTATTTCACCAGAAAAGTGTGGGTATTATGATTATGTGCAGAACTTTCATTACATTTAAATCTTAGTGTTTTTGGTTATGTCAAGAAAGGAATGGAATATCTAAGTTCCATTTTATACAGTAGTGGTTGTCTAGTGTAGGAAATGGGAAAAACAAGATTTCAGATATACATATATACATACATATATACATACATACATATACATATATATATATATATATATATATATATATATATATATATATATATATATATATATATATATATATATATATATATATTTACGGTGAGAAATTCATATACAGTAAACCATAGTTAAGGGAATGAACTATAAACTATGTAAAAAGAAAGAATTTATATTTATATCCTGTAAAGATAAAAAATACACATATACATGCTTAATGAAATTTCTTTTTGATAATACAATAGAGTGGACTATCAGTCGAGGGTACAGGGGGAAACCCTAACCCAAGATGAATTATCCCTCAAGCGCAGCTATATACAAACACTGTAGGTGGTCCGGTCACCGAGGTATTTACCTAAGGTAGAAAGAAATGTATTGTAAACAAAGAAAATTAAAATGAAGTTTTAAATTACTGTAAAGATAGAAAAAAATTATTCCTCAAGAAAACAGAGTTAAGGTTGATTGCCGAGCTTAACTATATATTATCAATACGAATGAAAAAAGGAGAATAAACATAATGAAAATGGGAACTGGAACATGTTCATACTTTTGTGATAATAATATTTGCATACCATTAAATAGCGAAAGGCCACTGTGTGTAAAAATATTATATACAGTCCAAAAAAATAACAACTTTTCCAAAAAAGTAATCCTCACGGAATTCCTCATTTAAATACCTGAAACTGAGTAAGAGTCGAGATTTAGAATTGAGACCCTTGGAAAAATTTTCATAATAAAAGCACAGAGAAATTGTATAGAAAATAGGACTACGAGGAAAAGACTATCCGTGGCCTCAAGGAGCCTGGTCGGTAACTTTTAGATTAAAAATTTAAAACATGTAAATTGAACTGAAACATAACAATGTCGACAAACAACTCTTTAGACAGAGTCGAGAACTGGGTTCCTAAACCCCAAGGAAAAGGCTGAAGTTCACTTGAGATCGTTCAAACTTCTGAGTCTGAGGGCAACATTAAGAGTACTTGGCACTAGCACATTTGGCCCAATTTCCGACTGTCAAATCATCGCTATTCTAACACATAGGCGTCCCAAGAGCGACAGTTTAAGGCAGGGAAAAATGTGGTTAGCCATTACGTCGCAATTCCGACACTTCAATAAAGTGTCAGAAGAGTGACACTTTTTCCAACATTTCCAGACGTCTGTCGCTCTTCTGATGTTATCAGAATCGTCGCTATTCCGACGTCATAAAAAGCGTCGCTATTCTGACATTCTCAAAACCATCGGTCTACCGAAATTATCAGAATCGTCGCTATTCCGACATCATAAAAAGCGTTGCTATTTCGACGTTCTCGAAACCGTTGGTCTATTGACGTTACCAAAAGTGTCATTATTCTGACGTTCAGAGAAACCATCACTCTAGCGATGGCTGGAAATGTTGCATTACCGACGTTATTTTGTCAAAAATAAATTTTTAAAAAATACCCACATGTCGCTATAGCAACTGATGCAAACGTCGCTCCTCCAATGGAAGGAAATTTTAGAAAAAAAACTAAGTGTCATTCTTCTAACAACAGGAAATTTTAGAAAAAAAAACTAACTGTCGCTCTTCCGACTGTAGGAAATTTTAGAAAAAAACTAAGTGTCACTCTTATGATCGCAACCAAGTGTCTCTCTTCCGACAAAAACCAAGTGTCGCTCTTTTGACGGCAACCAAATGTCGCTCTTCCAAAAGAAACGATGTGTCGCTCTTCCAACGGAAACAAAAACATATTTAAATATCGGTGTGAAGGATGTTTAATGGACCTATATGGATTTGTATTAAGGGATTTTTTTTTACATTTCCATACGTTTGATAGCTCTTTTTGGAACCTTTTTTTTTTAAGATAAAATGGCATATTTTTATTGAACTATCCACGAGGCTGCCAACATGTATCAGTAGCATTGATACTGATCTTGGTTTCTAATTCAATCAACAAAACCCTTGCTTGTTGCAACCTTCAATCACCATCATGACAATGATGAAAAGGAAACATCTTAACCCTAGCTCCTAGCATTTTGCTTCTCCTTTGACTTTTGGATCTTTAAAACCTTCTTAACAATCTTCTGTTCTTCCACCAAAAACGCTCTAATAATTCATTCATGGACAGCTAAACCAGATAAGACACCTCCATAGGCTCTGTTATTTGTTCTCCAGTTCCTGCTAAGCCTCGACCTTTTGTACTCAGCAGGTCATAGATGGGGAATCCCATGAATTCTCTTGCATGTAACTGGGCATTTTTGTCTGATGGCCCTCTTCTTAATAGTCTGGTAGATTAACCTACCACCTGGAGTTTTTAAAACCCTAGTCTAGTTAGACTTCATCACATAACTATGGTAGTTCTGGTAAGTTAGTCACTGCACCATCTCTCCCTCTCAAATGGTACCTAAAGCTTGGAAAGCTCGCTCTATGATCTACCCCACAGCTGATTAGGGCCTGAATCTTCAATGGCTGAACTTATTACTCCTATGGAGATATAGCTCGACGAAGAGACCTTCCCATCGCTGCAACGCATTCTCACTCTTTTTGGAACTTATTGTTGATTCATGACACCTTCTTGCAAGACCGATGGAACTATAGTTCATATCTATATATCTCTCTTCAAACTCAGAATTTAAGTATCGTACAGTTGAGACCTAATCACTTTTTTTAACTAACTGTTAGTTTGGGATTGTAACAACTATACCTCAAAGTTGTGGATACACTAATTGTTTATTTTCAGATGTGTGGTGGCTTAGTTGCAGATTTATTGTTGAATGGTTTTGGAGACTTTCATTTGAGCCTATTTTATCTATCTTCATTCTTACACTTCTTATTTTCAATATTCCTCTCTAACTTATGATAACATAAAAATAGTGATGTCCTTTTAGTAATGTTATGGACCTGTGAGTAATGTTTTGGAACTTGAAGAAGCATCCTAGAGCATTTTTTTGTAGACTTATTGAAGAGCCTAGATTTGGCCACAATTTTTTATTGACAATGTACTGCATACATTAAAGGCACAATGTATTTTAGAATTTGGAGGCACAAAATTTTAAAGCAATATTGAACACATTGAAGAAAACATTGTAACAATTAATTCAAGATACCTTGGAGTAGTATACTGGACATAGTTTGGGGAAGGTTTTGAGGAAGCCTTTTGAGTATTCTATAAGCATATTTTAGTAGGCTTCTTTATGGAAAATTTTATCTACCTCTTGAAGTGAATTTGGAGTTTTATTAGCATTTCCTCGAGCATACCTCGAAGAGTTATCTCTAAGTCGATATTACCTTGGAGAGTATCTTGGAGAAATTTGTTGAATACATCCAAGATTGTTAAATAGCTATTGAAGACACTTGTAGAAGGTGATCTTGGAAGAATTATTAGAAATATTGATGTGTTATTAAATCCTCATGGAGTAATCGTGTAGAAAATGGGGTGGATATCATGAGGAATCTGGTGATAGATTATTGATATCAGTGTGAATAAACTGAGTAGAACAAGTAGAAGACTTGTTGATGATAAATAATTCCTTCTATGTGGATTGAGGGGTTTTTCCACAAAAATCTGTAAAACGAGAGAGTTACATAAGAAGGTGCATGGGTACCTTGATTTCAAGAGTGCATTGAAATATCATTGAAGGAGACGTTGGGTTTGCAGGAAAAGTCCACCCGACTGGACCGGACCAGTCTGAAGATTTTGGATTAGTCTGAAGATTTTGGATAAGCTCTGTAATTTAGTGCAAGATAGGACACTGATTCGTTGAGAAGAATTATACTAAAGAGAATGTTCGTTGAACAGAAGAAGAGTGCCTTAGCTAATCACTGGGAGAAGAGAGAGATTGCGCAGGTCCACTCTTTAAGAAATTTAAATTTTTATTTAATAAACTAATTGTACTAAGAGTGAGGGAGTAAACAGAAGGATATATTTCAAGAAATGTTGCCTCAAGGCTATTAGAATTTACCGTAAAAAGAATCTTGTAGATTTAAAGGAATTGGAAAACATGAAAGACTTAATTATCTGAATGTATGTGGTATCCTGATGAAACTGAAGTCTAAGATTGAATTATCTTACATGCTGTAAACCTGGGTGGGTGACATTTGGAATCTCATCAATCAGAGAGTGGGTGTTACCAGTTCAAAGTAAATAAATATTGTGCTCTAGATGAGGCCAAATGGCCACATGGGACACAAGTTTCTCAAATGGTCGTGGTGTACCTCCCACAAGATCCTCCTACAATGTTGATTCCCAAGAGAACCTGTTACTATTGCACACAGAGAACTTGGATGATGGAATTGGAAAAAAATAGTGATGCCTACTATGATATGCATCACATGAATGTAGAGTGTTCACTGCATGGAATTTATGCATAATACCCTAGATGTGATATATCGGTTTCCAAAGAGGTGTCACAAGATCATTCTGGCATTTTTTATAGCATGGTAATACCTGTAAAATTAGACATCTACAAGGGTTATGTAAAGAAGCCATTCCTAATAGTATATAAATATTTATGCAAACTATACAAGGATACGTCCGTGCTGTTTTTTGAACTGTATAATATTGGAATTGATTGTCATCTTAAATGAGTTAAGGTTGGTGCATATGTTTTTGGTCATAGAAAAACATTTAAAACAGATGAAATAGGAGACACTAGATAGTTTTCATTCAGCACCAATCATTTCTTCATTGACTACACGAAGTGATGGCATTACTATTACACCATTTTGTTGGTGATAAATTGTAATAAATAGTTGGTTCATTTTTATTCCCTTTTCCCTTCATGCATAATCGAATAATTTTCCAGAATGAACATGGTGAGAGTGATTTTAAGCTATTTTGTAAAATGCGGCGAGAAAATATAACACTAGATGAATCCACTTTTTCCAGTGAAGTTGGTGCATGTGCCATGCTAGGGCAACTATAGAGAAGGGCAAGGAGCTCCATGCCAGTATCATTAAAACTGGATTTGAGTCAGCTTTCTGTGTGAGAAGTTCACTTCTTACCATGTATGCTAAATGTGGGAGCATAGAGGATGCGAAAGAAGTGTCTGACAGAAAGCCAACATTTGATGTGGCCTTATGGAATGCAATGCTTGCAAGTTATGCCCAACATGGTTATGGGGAATAGGCACTCCAACTTTTTTCACAAATGCAATGTGTAGGTTTGAAGCCAAACTACATGACCTTTGTCAGTGTGCTTTCAGCATGCAACCATGCAGGTCTCATGGATGAAGGTTACCATCTTTTTAATTCCATGATTAGTTGCTACCAGATCACTCCAACGATGGAGCATTATAATTTCATGGCTAATATTATTGGTCATGCTGGGCACTTGAATGAGGCAATGGAATTTATAAATAAAATGCCTATTGAAGCTAATGCTATGATTTGGCAGACCTTGCTTGGTGCTTGCAGGGTACATGGTAATTTGGAACTAAGAAAATATGTTGCACAACATATTCCTAAGCTAGAGCTTGAAGACTCTGCAACAAATGTTCTTCTGTCAAACATCTATATTACAGCTGGAAAATGGCATGATAGAGATGATGTGAGAAAATTGATGGATGACAGGAATATTAAAAATGAGGCAGGACATAGTGTCATTGAGGTCAAGAATCAGGTGCATAAGTTTATTGTCTTAGATGTTGACATAACATAAGACCTCACCTGACTCTATTATCTCAGATGTTGACATAACATAAGTAATGTGATCAATAGTGAAAGTTGTCTTTACCTGGCTAGCTGAGGTTTTAGATGTTGAGGTTTCTTCTTTTCAGATGCTGAGGTTTCTTTTACTCACAATTAATTGAAAGGCCAAATTTCAAGATGCAATGTTCATAGTTTATAACTCAGCCAATTTTCAAATGGCTTTGTTGCAATGTTTTGCAGTAGACTCATGTAAAAAGGGAATGCTTTAATGGAGGAGTCATTGTTATCTTAAAAGTTGAAATAAAGCAAGAGGTCTGGAAGCTCGTCTTAGTTTTTTGCAATAATACTATTCTTTAGAAAAAACAATGTGGTTTAAGTGTGAATATGATTGTTTAAGAAAGTAATTGAAGGTCCTAAGATATCTCAAGAAAGGAATGACGATTGGGTATTTTTTTTTATCAGGTCAACATCTCCAACAATTCCCCTATAGAGGAGTGACTAAGAATTGCACATAACTTCTAAGTTTGGCTTTAGATATTAGAAAAAAATTGACAAATGTTCCAACATTATCACTATTAAACATGATCTATCTCAAGAATAAGTGTATTCCACTTGGCTAGAAATGGTATTCCTCCATTGAGTTGAGATGACATCATCATATCTTGTATGGTGTGTTGAACAAAAGTTTCTTAATTTGCAAAATACGATGCAGATTGGAATTGTGATTGTTGGACAGAGTTTGAGGAACAAACAAAAGGAACTTGAATAGTGCTTCCAAAATAAGTTGTGACACCACTTAAGAGAGTACTCTTCCTAGAGTCCATAGGGTTCTAATGAAGAATCCCTGCTATGGTGCTTGTAGAGCTAGAATGGGAGGTTAAACGGACTAAATTATTTACATTATTAATTATATTATCTACAACAAGCTTCATAAGAGTAGGTCTACCTACACATTGTTCACCACTCGATGTCTGTGAACCATTTTTTTCTTGATTTTAAGCCACGTAATTTTGAAAATTTTTCTCGACGAGGAAAATTGTTTAGATTTTCAAGGGGACCAATTTTATTTTCCCTGCTAAAATCAATTAGATACTTCATGTTGTTCACTACCTATGATATTTGAAGGAATCAAACATATCCTTTTGTATACCCTATATATTTCACCAAGGGAACCTCCAATGCTTTTTCTAATTGATGAGCAGTCACAAAAAACATGTTACAGTTTGATTGTAATTCCCAGGGAAAAATATTTATTTTACCAATTTTCATTGAAGGTTGATACTTATGTGTAATCACACCAAATTTATATACCTGTGGTGTCAACAACCATCGAGGAATCAGATCCTCGTGATTCCTTGCACAAAATTTCCATGAAAACATAAGGTCTGAGAAAAAAAAGACAATTCGGAGTTGACCATCACATATAGCACCAAGTTTCTCCAATACACTTTCCTGTATTTCATTTTCATACTCTAACACAATGTGGCATGAAGGAATAGTATATTCATGAGGCATATCTTTGTACATGATTTATTCCATTGTTCCACTATCATATTTGATTTTGCAAAGCCTTGGTAAAACCTCCACTGTAGTTTCAAAGCCTCTGCTAGGTTTTGTACCAAATATTTCACAATGCCACACATACTGAGGGAAAAAACTAATTTTTGGCGATCAATTCCATACAATGAAACACACCAACACTTTTTTTATTTCATACCAAGATACTCATACACGAATTTTCTCCATAAATCAATTAGTTTGTGACTTACTAAGGTCGCATATTTTCACTACAACAAATTCACATATGTTGGTTGCTTCCCTGAGGCATAAAACATGTGATAATGTGACATGGGTGTAAATTTAACTTGTTGAAGTGATTTATCCACTGAAGAACTGCATGAATCCACTAGAGTTATCTATGACATTCTTCATGCTTTTGACAATGATTCTTCTAGCAACAAAATTTCTCTAATGAACAAAACAAATGAGTCAATGCAAAGGTTATTAGGCCACATTGCTTCAAATTCTAGTCTCCATAAAACTGCTTCATTTTCTTACAGGCTACATAAATTGCAAGAAGAGAGTTTTATGGCATCCACTGTTCAAGCGGGCCTTTGCATGGAATATGGAAAAATGAAATTTAAGATTTATTTTGAATTTTAGATTGACCTAGAATTTCAAGCACCATCTATATCTCATAACCAACATAGCGTAGAAGAAAAAATTGAAATATTTATAGATACTTGTAATATAGCGAATTTGAATGCGGTAAAACAAGGGATTTAAATACCATATTTCCTTTGGAGTATTGTCCAAGTTTGGCAACATCGGCAACCTTAGAACTCAAAATATCTCCACCGGCTAGTATGGCCTTCGAGCCATTAATGGATGGTGGCCGCTTTAGGGTTTTAGAGAGTCCATGATTCCCAGATTTTGCAAGAATCTAGAAAAAAGCAAGCATCATAGGGAAGAATGGAATCATGTAAAAAAACAACAAAAAATTCCAGGAAAAAAATTATAAAGAGTACCTGGGCATAATACATTTGTGGATCAAAATAAAAGCCATCATTCTGTTTAGAGATTGGAAATACAGGAGTAGCTGTGGAATCCATCATTTCTACTCAGGTTTGGTCAGAAAATCAAAAAATATTCCTCCTCTTCTTCTGGAGAATATGGGACACGAGAAAGAAGGAATAAGTGATTATAAAGGGCCACTCGATGATTGGTATTTGGTCCTGCAACTAGGAAGATTCTTCTAGAAGAAGGCTATTCCATAATACCAATCTGATGGGAAGCAAGGTGATCAATGCAATTAGTAGAATAGCCTTCTCCTTCAAAGGCAGCAGACCCTTTCCCACTGTACCATACATGGCATGCCTCACAAATGTAGCATACTTGGCTTCCATCTCCTTCAAAGACTCTGGAGAAAAAGTTGTTGATCCTTGAACAGTAAAACTGAGTGAACAAGCGGAGCGGGAAATTTTTTTTGAATAGGTCAATTAAGATAGAGTAGCCGCCAAATTAAATTTAAATGATTTAAAATGAGGGTCAATTACAAATTAAATGATTTAAATTTTATTTATTGCTAAATTTTGTGAACGTATTATTCTATATACACTCTTAAAATAATAATATCTGTCAGAATGGATAACAAATAAAAATTACTTTAATCAATGTTTGTTTCACCATTATTTTAAATAAATACTTAAAAAATTATATTCTAGTTGAAGAGGTAATAGTTGAATATTATAATACCACTTTGTAATCTTATACTCCGATGTTTTCTATAAGAGATGGAGCGAATACATTGGCAGATAATTTTGGAGTATCAAAAAATGCAAAAAATGGATGATGGGTTTGGTGGGGGACCTAGGAAATTGATAAGCCATTTTTTCTCCTACAGAACTATTTTTTCTACCCAAAATTCCCTGTATAGATAATGAGGTTCAAGATAAAAATCCCATAGACATGAAGAGTGTCATACTCCTTGTTCAAAAATTAGTAAATGAAACCGTGTATCTAAAAAAGAACTCTAGAGAAGATACCTCTATTTAAATAACTTACAAACCATATTGCGGAAAACAATTACTTCTTATCTTATATGTTCTTACAAAAAAATATGAGAAGACTCCCAACGTAATTGGTGTGTAACTGTAATTTCGGGAGTTACTTTAACCAATTTTAGAATATTCAGATCATTTAACTAAGTAATAAAAAAAGGATAGGGGGGTAAATTTATGATGGGCACACTAGTGTTTTTTATGGTCCATTTCCTACATTTTTCGTGCTATTTCGGATTAATAGCATTTATTTCAGTTCTTCAAGTTGACTATCATCTCTTTTCCTTATCTCTTATGTCCATCTTGTTTCATTGGCATCCAAAAGATCACATTACATAAATAGAGAACCTATATCCTGCTTGACAGAATCCCTCCCCACTCTTTATAGTTGAGAAAAACCTATATTATGATAGACATATTGTAACGTACTCAGCTTGACATATTTTTTTAGTATGCCTACATCGCTTATATGTATTTTATTCAACATCGAACAATGAATATATATCTTTTCATTTTCCAACGTTGAAAAATCATTTTTCTCTAGGTGAATTTTCGTAGCAGTGGAGTTAATTTGACTTATCTGGTCATTATTGTTCCAACATTGTATCTAATAAGATCAGGTCCACTGATTGTATTGTAAATTAAAGAATGAAGTTGTTCACAAGTGACCAAAATATCATCTACTATATCATCTAATTTTTCTATGCTTGGTATACGTGGTAATAATGGCATTACCCACAAACACATGATACCCTCATAACCAATGCCTAGTTATATTCAGCCTCAGACACTTAGTGGTTAAGGGCTTCAAGGGTAAAGAGTTAAGTTCCAAGGTATTTAGGGTAAGAGGATTTAGTGGTTAAGGACTTAAGATCTAGGGGATTTAGGTGTTTAAGGGATTAGAAGTTAATTAAGTTGTTTAAGGGTGAAGGATAAATAGGGGTTAAGGGTCACAGGTTAAGAGGATAAGGAGTTATGGCTTACAAGGTTCATGGATTATAGCTAGTTAGGGGTTATTTTTTGAATATTTAATGAGTCAAGGGGTTTATGGGTTATGAGTTATGAATGTAGGGGTTAAGGGAGATGGATTGGGGGTTAAGGGGATATGGAATTCAATGGATATGGGTTAAGGGCTTATGGTTTGTCATCATTGAACTCCTAATCCCTGACTTATCACCACTGTTGGGGGTTCCCCTATCGATTTCTCTCGCTACCTTCCCTCTAGGTACCCTAGCTCCTTATATGAAATTAGGTCCTAAGCCCCCTTCTAGTCATTCTCTAATGCTAGGATTATAGATCATAGTAAACCATGCTTGCACATATAAATTATACCCATCCATGCAACCCTTGTGTCCCCTCGACCCATTATTTCACATTCCCCAAGGCACAAATCAAATATTTGGATGTATCTTGGATGACTTGTCACATTCCATGACTAGATTCATGCATGGCATAGTCAAGGGCCACATTTACAAAAAAAGAGCATTTTATAAGTATATGTTAGATGGATTAAGGACTATAGGGTTGTTGACAAGGAAAAAAATCCACCTTGCCAACAAGGGGGAATTAATCACTCGATCATAGGTCCCAACTTTACCTGCTCTCATTTTGAATGGCCAATCCCAACAGGTTTTAAGGACTATTATAAAGGTTAGGGGAATAAAAGTTAAGGGATTAGGGATTAGGGGCTTAGGGATTCGATGAATAGGTGATGAGGGGTTAGAGGTTTAGGGTTTAGGGGCTAGGGGTTAGCAGAATAATGAGTTAGCGGTTAAGGGGTTAGGGATTGGGGGCTTAGGAGTTAGGGGATTTAGGCACATTTAGGGGCTAGGGGAGTAATGATTTAGCGGTTAGGGGAGTAACGAGTTTCCTATGGCGCCCTCACATGGCACGACTCGACCCGCCCGAACAAAGGGCGTACGAGGGAGAAAACGAAAAATGGATCACACAAACATGCACAAGCAACATGGGTGGTCACAAATCAACATTTTTTATACGACCACCCTCATATGACCCAACTCGACCCAACCCAACCGGCCGGAAAAAAGGGAAAATGAGGGAGGAAACGGAAAAGGGATCGCACAAACATGCACAAGCAACATGGGTGGTCACAACTTAGAATTTTTTATACGACCACCCTCATACAACCCGACCTGACCTGACATGACCCACACAAATGTGTTTCATTGGGTGCCCTCACAGTATGGCACAACCCGACTTGACCCAACCCGAACGCGTTTCCTTGGGTGCCATCACACGACCCATCCCAACCCACCCAAACATTGAAGGAACGAGGGAGAAAACGACAAACGGGTCTCACAAACGTGCACAAGGCACACAAGTGGGGTAGCAACCTAAGTGGCCACTTGTGTGAAAATGGAGTTTTGTAAATGGGGTAGCAACCTAAGTGGGCTTGATTGTGGGAAAAACTCCATAGTTAAGCGTGCTTGAGCTAGAGGATTTCTAGGATGGGTGACCTCCCAGGAAGTCCCGGTTACCCGGTGCAAGCCCCAGAAGTGATGATTGACACTATGTGATTCATTTCACTAGTTTCAATCCCACTTCACCCCTGTGAGCATCACCCAATGCAATGAGTGCTAAGTGGACGATTCAAAAATCATGAGAAATTAGTCAGTTACGACTACCTCTCATGGAAATGGTCATAGATGAATGACTAAATTAACGCAGTTGAATCCCAAAAATGATATCTAATATAATGCACTGCGGAAACCCCTCATACTTAAAATACTAAGAGTAAAGGGATCTCTTCTTGAATGGTTCATGAGGCACAATAGTTGCTAGGGTTTTGAAAATGGGGTAGCAAGCTAAGTGGGCTTGATTGTGGGGAAAAATCCACAGTTAAGTACGCTTGAGCCAGAGGATTTCTGGGATGGGTGACCTCCCGGGAAGTCCTTGTTACTGGGTGCAAGCCCCGGAAGTGATGATTGACGCTATGTGATTCATTTCACTAGTTTCAATCCCACTTCTTCACCCCTGTGAGCATCACCCGATGCAATGAGTGCTAAGTGGACTATTCAAAAATCATGAGAAATTAGTCAGTTACGACTATCTCTCATGGAAATGGTCATAGATGAATGACTAAATTAACGCAGTTGAATCCCAAAAATGATATCTAATATAATGCACTGCAGAAACCCCTCATACTTAAAATAATAAGATTAAAGGGAGCTCTTCTTGAATGGTTAATGAGGCACAATAGTTGCTAAGCTTTTAAAAATGGGGTAGCAGCTAAGTGGGATTGATTATGTGGAAAACTCCACAGTTAAGCGTGCTTGAGCGAGAAGAGTTCTAGGATGGGTAACCTCCCTGGAAGTCCTGGTTACTGGGTGCAAGCCTCAGAAGTGATGATTGGCGCCATGTGATTCATTTCACTAGTTTCAATCCCCCTTCTTCAGCCCTGTGAGCATCACCCGATGCAATCAGTGCTAAGTGGACTATTCAAAAATCATGAGAAATTAATCAGTTACGACTACCTCTCATGGAAATGGTCATAAATGAATGACTAAATTAATGCATTTGAATCCCAAAAGGGATATATAATATAATGCACTGTGGAAACTCCTCATACTTAAACTACTAAGAGTAAAGGGAGCTCTTCTTCAATGTTTCATGAGGCATAATATTTTCTAATGTTTTTCAAATGGGGTAGCAAGCTAAGTGGGCTTGATTGTGGGGAAAACTCCATAGTTAAGTGCGCTTGAGCCAGAGGAGTTATGGGATGGATTACTTCCCGAGAAGTGTTGGTTATCGGGTGCAAGCCCCGAAAGTGATGATTGACGCTATGTGATTCATTTCACTAGTTTCAATCCCACTTCTTCACCCTTATGAGCATCACCCAATACAATGAGTGCTAAGTGGACTATTCAAAAATCATGAGAAATTATTTAGTTACAACTACCTCTCATGGAAATGGTCATAGATGAATGACTAAATTAACGAAGTTGAATGCCAAAAATGATATCCACTATAATACACTACAGAAACCCCTCATACTTAAAATACTAAGAGTAAAGGGAGCTCTTCTTAAATGATTCATGATGCACAATAGTTGCTAAGGTTTTGCAAATGGGGTAGCTAGCTAAGTGAGCTTGATTGTGGGTAAAACTCCATAGTTAAGCGCGCTTGAGCCAGAGGAGTTCTGGGATGGGTGACCTCCCAGGAAATCCTGGTTACCAAGTGCAAGCCTCGGAAGTGATGATTGACACTATGTGATTCTTTTCACTAGTTTCAATCCCACTTCTTCACCCCTATGAGCATCACTCGATGCAATGAGTGTTATGTGGTCTATTCAAAAATCATGATAAATTAGTTAGTTACGACTACCACTCATGGAAATGGTCATAGATGAATGACAAAATTAACACAGTTGAATCCCAAAAATGATATCTAATATAATGCACTGCGGAAAGTTCCCCTCATACTTGAAATACTAAGAGTAAATGGAGCTATTCTTCAATGGTTCATGACGCACAATAGTTGCTAAGGTTTTGCAAATGGGGTAGCAAGCTAAGTGGGCTTGATTGTGGGGAAAAATAAACAGTTAAGCGCGCTTGAGCCATAGGAATTCTAGGATGGGTGACCTCCTGAGAAGTCCTGGCTATCGGGTGCAAGCCCCGGAAGTGATGGTTGATGCTATGTGATTCATTTCACTAGTTTCAATCCCACTTCTTCGCCCCTTTTAGCATCACCCAATGCAATGAGTACTAAGTGGAATATATAAAAATCATGAGAAATTAGTCAGTTACGACTACCTCTCATGGAAATGGTCATAGATGAATGACTAAATTAACGCAGTTGAAACCCAAAAACGATATCTAATATAATGCATTGTGGAAACCCCTTATACTTAAAATACTAAGAGTAAAGGGAGCTCTTATTGAATGGTTCATGAGGCACAATAGTTGCTAAGGTTTTGAAAATGAGGTAGCAAGATAAGTCAGCTTGATTGTGGGGAAAAATCCATAGTTAAGCATGCTTTAGCCAGAGGAGTTATGGGATGGGTGATCCCCTAGGAAGTCTTGGTTACCGGGTGCAAGCCCCGAAAGTAATGATTGAGGCTATGTGATTCATTTCACTAGTTTCAATCCAAATTCTTCACCCCTGTGAGCATCACCCGATGCAATGAGTGCTAGGTGGACTATTCAAAATTCATGAGAAATTAGTCAGTTATGATTACCTTTCATGGAAATGGTCATAGATGAATGACTAAATTAACGCAGTTGAATCCCAAAAATGATATCTAATATAATGCACTGTGGAAACCCCTCATACTTAAAATACTAAGAGAAAAGCTAGGTCTTCTTGAATGGTTCATGAGGCACAATAGTTGTTAAGGTTTTACAAATGGGGTAGAAAGTTAAGTGGGCTTGATTGTGGGGAAAAATCCATAGTTAAGCGTGCTTGAGCCATAGGAGTTCTAGGATGGGTGACCTCCCAGGAAGTCCTGGTTACCAGGTGCATGCCCTGGAAGTGATGATTGAGCCTATGTGATTCATTTCACTAGTTTCAATCCCACTTCTTCACCCCTATGAGCATCACCTGATGCAATGAGTGTTAAGTGGACTATTCAAAAATCATTAGAAATTAGTCAGCTACGACTACCTCTCATGGAAATCGTCATATATGAATGACTAAATTAACAGAGCTGAATCCCAAAAATTATATCTAATATAATGCACTGTGGAAAACCCTCATACTTAAAATACTAATAGTAAAGGGAGCTGTTCTTGAATGGTTCATGAGGCACAATAGTTGCTAAGGTTTTGCAAATGGGGTAGCAAGCTAAGTGGGCTTTATTGTGGGTAAAAATCCACAGTTAAGCGCGCTTGATCTAGAGGAATTTTGGGATGGGTGACCTCCTGAGAATTCCTGGTTATCGGGTGCAAGACCCGAAATTGATGATTGATGCTATGTGATTCATTTCACTAGTTTCAATCCCACTTATTCACCCCTATGAGCATCACCCGATGCAATGAGGGCTAAGTGGACTATTCAAAAATCATGAGAAATTAGTTAGTTACGACTACCTCTCATGGAAATGGTCATATATGAATGACTAAATTAACGCAGTTGAATCGAAAAAATTATATCTAATATAATGCATTGCGGAAACCCATCATACTTAAAATACTAAGAGTAAAGGGAGCTCTTCTTGAATGGTTCATGAGGCACAATAGTTTCTAAGGTTTTGCAAATGGGGTAGCAATCTAAGTGGGCTTGCTTGTGAGGAAAATCCACTGTTAAGCACGCTTGAGCCAGAGGAGTTCTAGGATGGGTGACCTCCTGGGAAGTCCTGGTTACCGGGTGCAAGCCCCAGAGGTGATGATTGATGCTATGTGATTCATTTCACTAGCTTCAATTCCACTTCTTCACCCCTCTGATCATCACCCGATGCAATGAGTGCTAAGTGGACTAGTCAAAAATCATGAGAAATTAGTCATTTATGGCTACCTATCATGGAAATGGTCATATATGAATGAGTAAATTAACGCAACTGAATCCAAAAAATGATATCTAGTATAATGTACTGTGGAAACCCCTCATAATTAAATACTAAGAGTAAAGGGAGATATTCTTGAATGGTTCGTGAGGCACAATAGTTGCTAAGGTTTTGCAAATGGCGTAGCAAGCTAGGTGTGCTTGATTGTGGGGAAAACTCCACAGTTACGCACGCTTGATCTAGAGGAGTTCTTGGATGGGTGACCTCCCCATAAGTCTTGGTTATCGGGTCCAAACCCCGGAAGTGATGATTGACGCTATGTGATTCATTTCACTAGTTTCAATCCCACTTCTTCACCCTTGTGAGCATCACCCGATGCAATGAGTGCTAAGTGGACTATTCAAAAATCATGAGAAATTAGTTAGTTATGAATACCTCTCATGGAAATGGTCATAGATGAATGACTAAATTAACGCAGTTGAATCCCAAAAGTGACATCTAATATAATGCACTGTGGAAACCCCTCATACTTAAAATGCTAAACATTTTCATATGCAAACAAGAACTATGTTAAAACATTAAGGAATTGATAAGGAGATTACCTGTGGAGATGAATTTTCCACAGAATTCTCTTCCTAGCATGATAATCCTTCAAACAGTGAGAACAATGTCAATAAGGAATTCAATTCGAAATATTAAACCCCAAAAAAAAAACTCAGTATGCTCGAGAGGAGAAAATTTATTTATGACAAGAGGGCGAAGTTATTTTACCTGAACTATCGTGAGAAGCATAGGAACCAGAATGGAAGGAATAGCTGCGGCTACGAAGGATAAATTCCACCGGAAGTTCATTGCACTCGGCAACTGGGACCTCCATTTCCTTTCGCCGCAAAGCCAAGGGCGTATCAACTCTGAGTTTTTCATAAGCTAGAATGAAGGATTAAAACTGATGGAGCTAAAGCTTAGATAGAAGAACACAATGGTGACAAACCCATAGAGCGAAAGAACTACACAATGCAGACGCAAATACAAATTTCGGTAACGTTTAGGGCTAGCGGGGTTACCAAATGCAAACTCCCACCCAACGTCAACCATTGATCTCCCAATATTCGATAGTGAAGATCTCAAACCAAATTCATTGAAAGATGCAAGAGATCACGGTGGATATTATAAATTTCTGTTGAATTTATTAACCAGTACTATTTGCATTAAATCACCATGACATGCCAGATTCAAATCGAAAAAAACAGAGATACAGATTTTACCAAATGCGGCTGTAAAAATATATGCTAAAACTAGAGTTTCGAACTAGCGGAATAATAAACATAAAACAAATCGTAGTTATTGTAAAAATGTATCATGTGAAAATCAGTAAATAATAGTAAGTTTAGCTTTGGTTAATAAGTTAAACTAATTTTTTATTTTTTTTACTTTGGTTTGTGTGTGTGTCACAAGTGGTGTCAGAGCAGCGTTCATATGCTGGGACCCTAACGGTCAACTAATGATTAAGCCTTGTGTATACTAATGCAGAGAAAAGAAGCATAACAGGAAACATCATGAGAAGGGGAACAATGCAACAACCACCCCAATACACCGAGGAACCCCAAACATGACCGGTAGTGAGCCCGAAGATGTGGGTTCAACTCAGTGTGGATCAGCACCAACAAACAAGTAGACTGCTGGAGGAACAACAACATCAAACCAGCATATTTTTGAGTATGGTACAGAAACTACAGGAAGAGATGGTGCGAGTTTGAAGTGATAACAAGGGTTTGATGCAAGAGCAAGAAAATATACTTAAGATCCTATTAGACAAGCGAAATCAGGGAATGGAGCACCCTAGTGCTGATAGGGGCATGCAAGAAGGTGATGAACAACAAAAAAGGGACAACACCACTGACAGAGTGGAAAAAAGCCCATCCCAACAAAGCAATAAGAAAAAAAACTACAATGAAGCAGAATCTGGCAATTTGTTAGTTCAACAAGAAGTTAAGAAGCATAAAGTAGAGCTTCATGGGGAGTTTCGAAAAATAAAACCACAAACATTTTGTGGTGAAGTTGAGGAAGTGGCAGAGGCATGGTTAATAAACATGAACAACTATTTCCAGGTGTACGAATACAACAACAACCCAAAGGCCAGATTGGCCATATATCAGTTAAGAGAGAAAGCCACTCTATGTTGGGAAGAAGTGAAGAATGTTCGCAGCATTGAGGACCAAGATGTTACGAGGGAATCATTCCAGCAATACTTTAAAGAAAAGTATTTAACAGAACATTTCTACGATGAGAAATCTAAAGAATTTCATGACTTGAAGCTGGGATAGATGACTATGGATGAGTATATCACCAAGTTCACCTCCCTGTTAGGATATGTTCCATACCTCTGAAATGAAAAGGCTAAGGTACAAAGGTTTCTGAGCAGCTTGCCAACACATATGAAGGAGCGAATTGAATTTGTAAATCCTAGAACCATGGATGAAGCCATTTGTAAGGCATGAATGTGCTATCAGCAGTCTAAGGCTAAAGGGGAGGTGGAAAAAGTTGGCAGCGAAGTAAAGTACAGAAAGGCAGCTCAAACTTCAAAAGCACCAAAAGCAATAATTTTAATAATTTTGCACGAAGTTTTTTCAATAAAAAATTTGTCAAAAATCATCAAAGAACACGATGGCCAGTAGAAGAGAATCCTACAGAGGTATATATCAAACCTGAGCAAGGGCAAGTGACCAAGCCACCTCTACAGTGTTGGGGATGTGGTGAGGAACACTATTATAAAAACTGCCTACAGCAAGAAAGAAATGACACAGTTGCAAACTTGCAAGAGGCTTCTACAGTAGGTAATGTGGTGCGAAACATTTCTAGTATCAATGCAGCGTTGGAGGATCGACGGGAAGATTATCAAACAACAATAATTTAGTTGGAAGCTAAATTATTGTCTCAATCTGTTCTATTTTTGTAGACCCAGGTGAAAATCTAAGTTATGTTAGTCCCAAAATTGTGGAAATTTGTAAATTAAAAGGGCAGAAATTTAAAAATCCTTGGCTAGTACAGCTTGCCACAAGAAAAAAAGGAAAGGTAACTACCAAAATTCGAAACTGTACTTTGGAATTTTCATAACAGTAGTTAAACGTAGACCTGGACATACTGCCATTAGGATCCTATCATGTTTTGTTGGATATGGATTGGTTAGAAAAACAGTGGACCTTAGTGGACTACAAGGAAAAGATCATTTATTACAGAATGAAAGATGGAACACCCAAGGAGATTCAGGGAATCAAGAAGCCACTACAGCTACGTCCAATTATAGCATCCCAAATGAATAAATATATGAGGAAGGAATGCCAAATATATGCTATTCACATGGGATATGCTAATTCCAAGGAAAAGTTGCCTATGACGAAAAACATACAAGTGGTACAATATTTCATGGATGCTTTTCCAGAAATATTCTTGGATTAACTCTAAGGTGAGATATTAATTCCAAGAGCATCACCTGTGTCGAGGGCTCCTTACAGAATGACTGTTCTTGAATTAACATAATTAAAAATGTAGTTACAAGAACTATTGGACAAAGAATATATCTTTCCAAGTGTGTCTCCTTGGGGAGCACCAGTGTTGTTTGTTAAGAAGAAGGATGGAACCATGAGAATGTGTATGGACTATAGATAGCTCAACAAGTTAACAAAAAAAACAAATATACCTTACCAAGGATTGATGACCTGTTTGATCAAGTGAAGGGGGACACGATGTTTTCAAAAATAGATTTAACATCTGGATATCACCAGATCCGAATCAAGGATGAAGACATTTGCAAGACTGCTTTCCATACAAGGTACGGGCATTATGAATTTGTGGTGTTACCCTTTGGGTTAAAAATGCACCAGAAACCTTTATGAGGTTAATGCATGGTATATTTCATCCTTTCTTGGATAATTTTGCACTTATATTCATAGATGACATTTTAATCTATTCCAAAAACCAGGAAGAACATAGAGAGCATTTAAGGATTGTGTTGGTAATGTTAAGAAAACACCGGTTGTACGCTAAGTTCAGCAAATGTGATTTATTTAAAACATAAATCCAGTACCTAGGCCATGTCATTTTAGCAGAAGGGATTGTTGTTTATCTAGAGAAAATCAAGACAATCATGGAATGGTGAGACCACAAAATGTGGCAGATATTCGATCCTTTATGGGATTAGTTGGGTACAATCAGAGGTTTATAGAAGGATTTTCTAGAATTATTTTTCCCATTACCTCCTTGGAGAGAAAAGGAAAAGTCTTTAAATGAGCTGTAGAGTGCCAAAATAGTTTTGAGAGGCTTAAGCAGCTATTGACCACTGCGCCAATGTTCAGGGTAGCTGACCCCAACAAGGAATTTGAAGTTTGTACAGATGCTAGCAAATAGGGTGTTGTAGCATTTTTATCTCAATAAGGAAAGGTAGTGGCTCATGAGTCAAGAAAAGTTGAAGGAACATGAACACAGATATTCGGCCTATGATCTGGAGTTAACAACAGCAGTACATGCGCTCTGGGTATGGATACACTACTTGCTGGGTAAAAATTTTGTGCTAAAGAGAGATCATAACAGCTTGACTAGTTATTTCAAACAAGCTAATTTAAACTCTAGATAGGCAATATGGAATGCCTTCCTAAGTGAGTTCGATATGGACATCCAACATGTGAAAGGTAAGGAAAACCGAGTGGCTGGTGCTTTAAGTAGAAAACTGCATTGTGTTTATGAGATTTACTACAATCAACTTGAAAGTAAATTCTTAGATCAAGTAAAATAAGAAGCACAAAAAGATCCAGAATATCAATTGCTATGGCAGAAAATGGAAGAGATGAGAAAGTAAGGAAGTACTTCTGAATATGGAGTAAATAATGATGAGATTCTAACCTTTAATGGAAAGGTGTATGTACCAAACCGTGTGGACCTAAAAGAGTTGATCATTGATGAATACCATAGAAGTAATTATGAGGGTCACCCAAGATACCAGAAAATGTTAACAATTATTAGAAAGTATATTCTTGGCCTCGTATGCATAAAAATATTGTTGAATATCTAAATAATTTTTTTAGTGTGAGAAGGTTAAGGTGGAGCATCGACATACTGCCAGATTGTTGCAACCCATACCGGTACCTGAATGGAAGTGGGAGGTCATATCCCTGGACTTTATTACAGGTTTATCGCGGTCAAAGAAGCACAATGACTCCATCATAGGGGTGGTTGACAGATTGAATAAATATGCACATTTTATACAATTGCAGTCTACTTACAAGACTGTACAAATAGCGGATATTTTTATGAGAGAAATATTCTGGCTACACGGCATTCTGAAGATGGTTATCTCAGACAGGGATGTTAAAATTACATCAGCATTTTGGAAGACTTTTTTTGTAGGTATAGGGGCCCAAATAAACTTTAGTACTGCTTTTCATTCCCAGAAAGATGGTCAAATAGAGTGAGTAAACCAAGTGTTGGAAGACATCCTGCATATGTACATGATGAGACAGCCAACCAAATGGGAAGACTACGTGCATATTTTTGAATTTTCTTACCAATGGTTACCAGGAGTCCCTTAATATGAGTCCTTTCGAGGCCCTATATGGGAGACAGTGTCGTACACCCATAAATTGGAGCAGTCCCGAAGCAAAACTAATGTTGGGGCCAGAAATGCTAGCTGAAATGGAATCAGAAGTAAAGAAGATAAGAAAAAATTTGAAGGTTGCACAAGATTGGAAGAAGATCTATGTGGATAAGAAGAGGAGTTACCGGGAATTCGAAGTGGTAGACCATGTGTATGTGAGGATCAAACCCAAGAAGAGTACCTTGCAGTGGACCTCTTGTGCCAAGTTAGCTACCAGGTTCTGTGGACCTTTCCAAATTTTGGAAAGGGTAGGACCTGTGGCCTATTGGCTAGCTTTACCCAGTCGCATACGAGTACACAATGTGTTTCATGTGTCCCTATTGAAGCGTTATGTGCATGATTCGAAGCACGTCATTCATTGGCAGAATATACAGGTAGGATAGAATTAAAAATCCTAACTTGAAATATGATTTCTTTATGAGAATTTGATAAGGAACTTTTATGTTTGTAGGTAGAGCCGGACGACGAGTTTCTGGTGGAGCGGAAATGCATACTTGACCGAAGGGAAATTATGCTCCGGAAGAAAGTCATCACCCAGGTTAAAGTGCAGTGGAAGCACTTCAGCATGGATGAGGCTACTTGGGAGGATGAAATATTTGTGCGTGAGGCTTACCTAGAGCTCTTTTCTAAGCTAGAGTGAAACACTGAGGATTTTGTTACTTCCATGGGGGGAAGTTGTGACAGTTGTATTTAATGATAACTAGTTGTTAACTAGTTAAAAGACATTTAAATTATTTGTTTTAAGAAAAGACTAGAGCTATTAATGTTTTGCTGAAAAAGTTATTTTAATTAGTGATTAATTATGAATAATAAAATCAGTTATGGAAAGTGACTCCATAAAAAGTAAATGTTGATAGTAAATGTTTTCCAAGAACTAGAAGGTGGTTGGGACAGTTGGAAACAGTTACCTGCTCCTCTACAGATATGGGACTGATCCCAGTGAGGAGTAGTGGTTATGTTCATTGATTAAGGAGTGAGTGGAGAATTTTTTGAGCTGGTAGAGACCATTGGAAAAACAATCAAAAAATCCTGATTAAATTTCTGGTACTGACTGGACCAGAAGTCCTGAGGTCACCGTGGAAATTTCCACTGTCAACCTGTACCTTTCAGGAGTGGAGCACGGGGCAAGAGGAGGATGTGATCGCCTCTCTTGATGGTTGGGAGGACCACAACTATAAAATACATAATCAGATAAGTAACAGTGTGTTTCAGTGAGTTAAGCACTGCATTACTTACACTATGTATGTACAGGTATTATTTACTAGTGACAGTAACAGTGGGTATATCTTATGAAAGTGATGAGAGAGAATGGTACTAATCATTATTATTAATATCTCATTATGTATTTCACCAGACAAGTATGGGTATTATGATTATGTGCAAAAATTTTATTACATTTAAAGTTTAGTGTTTGTGGTTATGTCAAGAAAGGAATGGAATATCTAAGTTCCATTTCATACAGCAGTGGTTGTCTCCTATAGGAAATGGGAAAAACAAGATTTCATATATATATATATATATATATATATATATATATATATATATATTACATCGAAATTCTTATACAGTAAACTATAGTTAAGTTAAGGGAATGAATTGTAAACTATGTAAAAAGAAAGAATTTATATTTATATCTTGTAAAGATAAAAAACACACATATACATGCTTAATGAAATTTCTTTTTGATAATACAATAGAGTGGACTGTCGGTCGAGGGTACAGGGTGAAAACCTAACCCAGGATGCATTGTCCCTCAAGCGCAGCTATACATGGACACTGTAGGTGGTCCGGTCACTGAGGTATTTACCTAAGGTAGAAAGAAATATATTGTAAACAAAGAAACCTAAACTGATGTTTTTAACTACTGTAAAGATAGAAAAACAATTATTCCTCAAGAAAACAAAATTTAGGATGACTGTTGAGCTTAAATATATATTATCAATGTGAATGAACAAAGGAGAATAAACATAATGAAAATGGGAACTGAAATGTGTTCATAATTTTGCGAGAATATGGTTGTAATACCATTAAATAGTGAAAGGCCACTGTGTGTAAAAATATTACATACAGTCCAAACAAATAAAAATTGTTCCAAAAAAGTAATCCTTACAGCATTTGCCATTTCAATACCTCAAACTAAGTAAGAGTAGAGATTTAGAATTGAAACCCTCGGCAAATTTTTCATAATAAAATCACGGAGAAATTGTACAGAAAATGAGACTATGAGGAAAAGACTATTCGAGGCCTCAAGGAGCCTGGCTGGTTACTATCAGATTAAACCTTTACAATGTGTAAATTGAACTAAAAAAAAAATGCCGACAGACAGATCTTTTGACAGAGTCAAGAATTGGGTTCATAAACCCTAAAGAAAGGGCCAAAGTTCACTTGAGACCATTCGGACTTCTGAGTCTGAGGGCAACATTAAGAGTACTTGAAGGTGAGCTATTTCAATTAGCAATTTCATTGAAGTAATTGGCATTCCAATTCATAATTCAAGGCAGGAGAATGGCTAACCAGTGAGAAATATGACTTATAGTAAAATCCATGGAAGATAGATCCATAAGAAAAGATTTAAGATACTAAAAATTTTCATATAAAAACAATAAATAAGTTAAAATAGTAAGGATTTGATAAGGAGATTACTTGTGGAGAAGATTTCGCCATGTCATTCTCTTCCTAGCACTATAATCCTTCAAACACTGAGAACAAGGTTAATAAGGAATTCAATTTGGAAGATTAAACCCCAAAAAAAAAAATCTCGGTATGTTCGAAAGGAGAAAAATTATTTATCACAAGAGGGCGGAGTTACTTACCCGAATTGCAGTGAGAAGCATAGGAACTAGAACGGAAGGTATAGCCACGGCTACGAAGGACACATTCCACTGGAAGTTCATTGCGCTCTGCAACTGGGACCTCTATTTCCTTTTGCCACAAAGCAAAGGGCGTTTCAAATCTGAGGTTCTCATAAGCTGGAACGAAGGATTAAAACTGACGAGGTTGAAGCTTAGACAGAAGAACACAATGGTGACAAATTCACGAAGAAGAAGAACTACATAACACAGATGCAAAGAGAAAGGCTGGTAACGTCTAGGGTTTGCGGGGTTAACAATGCAAACTCCCGCTCAAACATCAACCATTGATCTTCCGAAATGCAACGGTGAAGATCTCAAACCAAATTCATCGAAAAATGGAAGAGATCACTGTGGATCTTACAACTGTCTGTAGAATTTATTAACGAGTACTATTTGCATTAAGTCGCCATGACGTGCTAGCTTCATCTCGAAAACAACAGAGATACAGATCTTACCATATATGGTTGTAAAACTATATGCTAAAACTAAAGTTTTGAACCAGCAAAATAATACATTAATCCATAAAAATAATAACACATATGTGACGAGTATTCCATGATGGCGGTAAGATTATAATTATATGTGTTTAGAGTTTAGAAGTTTTATAGAAAAACGATGGGTTGGTTATGGGTTTATAAAGGTAAAACAAATCGTAGTTATTGTAAAAATATAACATGTGCAAATCAGTAAAGAATAGTAAGTTTAGCTTTGGTTAATAAGTTAAACTAAAAAAAAAAAAATTACTTTCATTTGTGTGGGTGTCACAATAGATAACTGGGAAATAACTCGGAATAGCATTAAATCCAAACCATTGTTGTAACTTACAAGAAAATAATGATAACCTAGTTACTTACCAACATAAATAAGCCAAGGTCTCCAGTTTTTTCTACACTTTTTACTTAATGGATGCAATACATGCTAGTAATTGAACATATAATGTGATAGTATTTCCTTCATATAACATCATTAATGTTTGAACAATATCCACCCAATCAAAAACATCTTTACTAGTAGTGTATTCTCAAGGAAAATCATCAACGACTTAAAAAATTCTTCTCAAATTAAGCCTATCCAAATAATGCTATAGAAAGTAGAAATTTTATACTCACCAAAAGAGCCAACCATAATAAACTATTTGGCCTCTTTCAAAATCTCTAAGAATTACTCAATATCCCATGATTTATCATATAAAATTAAAATGGATAAGTTATCCATCTCCTTAGTGCGATAACCCTCTAAAATTTATTTAACTATTTTAGTTCCCGTCTCTACGTTACACATCTATGCCACCATTCAGAAACATTAAGTTTACAATGAAATTGTAGTCCCCACTTGTATTTGCTACCATGACTTTGCCTATGTTACCACTTATCTCTCTTATGATAACACAAATCAATGACGCATATGAGGGTTCCAAAAAAATTAAGCTCTCTAATTAAATAAATTTATGAATTTACCAAATTTTGAGAATGAGTGAATCTTTTGATATTTAAACCATTTTTTCAACACAAAACTCACTAAAATATTTTATCTCTTTATATTTAATAAATTAAAACTTAAAATATATATAAATTAATTATAATAAAACATTTTATAACTAAAAATATATATAAAAATAATCAATAAACTAAGTTAGATGAAATGATCTTTTTTCACCATAATCATGCAGTATAATTTGAAGAAAGATTGTGTTTTTTTGTTGTTGTTTAAGATACCTTTTTAAATGCACTATCATAGATTCATCTTAAGCATGGATCTAACATGAATACCTTTCTAAATGCACTATCATAGATTCATCTTAAGCATGGATCTAACATGAACTCAGAGAGAGATCAAATTTCTTCATGTATAAACTTATTTTAGAGTGCAAAAAACAATTTAGTTTTTCCAGCATTGGATATTTTATTTTATTCAACATACTATATATATATATATATATGAAAATTAATATAGGGTCTTCAAATATTTTTGAAAATTATAATGTTTAATCATTTTACTCACATATTTTTAGAAATTATATTAGGCTATATAGACAACTAATTAAACATACATCTTATTTTTTTTCTTTTTTTTTATGACATTGATTTTCTATTTAGAGAATATCTTATTTTTATTTTAAGAAGGACGCATGAAAACTCCAAATTGTTGACTCGCATACTTACCCATCCAAATTGTGGACCAACATATTTACCCATCGCCTTCACACTAGGTTGTACAATGACCCTATCAACTCAATAATTAGATTCAACCCTTTGAAACTCTAACAACTTAAATTCACCCACATTCAAATGTGTTGATGATGAACAACACTTATTGATTTAAAACATAAAAATATAATGATCATTAATTAAAAAAATTCATCCAAACTTAAATTCAAAATTTTAAAATCTTTTAACAGATTTATATTAAAATTAATATATATATATATATATATATATATATATATATATATATATATAATTGAAATAATTAGAATATGTAATAAACTAATGCATTTGGACAAAAGAATGGGCCCAAAGAAAAACACCTTTTTGACGAAACTTCTAAATTCCACAAACTACTAAGGCTCACGCTTGCCGATCATGACGGGATAAAGAGTAGTGTGGCCGTTAAAATATTTGATATTGCACCATATCAATTAATAAATTGAAAAAGAACACTGAAACGCAAATATTTGATGTTGCACCAAATCAATTAATAAATTGAAAGGAACACCAAAGCGTTTAATCTTAAATTGTGGGGACACATTTATTTCACGTTGGATTCAAGATCGCTTCCTCCACCGCGTAGGCTCCGACTGAATATGCCTACCAGTCGAAGTCTATAGCTGTAAATATCTGTACATGCCTATGACTCGAACTCTATAGCTGTAAATATATACATGCCTATGACTCGAAGTGTATAGCTGTACACCTCATCACAACTTCCCTGCATGTTCAATGTCGTTTTCATAGTCTTACATTATTTTAATATTATACTAATATATTTCAAACTTAATCTGAACATATTCTAAGTAGTTTTTCAATATTAAATAGTTTTTTGATATTAAATATTTACAAAATAGTTTTTTTTTTCAAATTTATTTAATGTTATAAAATATTTGTAAAATTGAAAAAAATTCAATTTCATTATAAAATTTTAAAAAATAGATGTATTTTAATAATATTGGATTTTTTTTTTTTGAGAAATAGTAATTTTTTATTATACATCAAGTTATATTTTAGTTTTTTCTTTTACATCAAAAATAAATCTAATAAATATGTAAGGTTGGTATATTATAGTTCTGTGATAAAAAAATATTTATTTATTAAAATATAGTATTTGTATGAAAAAAAAAACATTATATATCAATAATAATAATAATAATTCAAAAATTTATATAAAGAATTTTGCTAATTTATATGATGAATCACAGAAACTTAGATTCCAAAAATTTATAATGTTGCTCATAATATAATTAAATATTCAATAAATTTTATTAAAATATAAAAGAAACTGTATTTGGACCTTGCTCTTTATTATTATTCATGAATAATAATATATTAAACAAAGACTATTTCCTCTTCACGATGTTTTTTCCAAGTTGTAGGTTATAAAAATATAAGAAAATGGATATCGATGTAAGAAAATATGATATCCCAGGTCACACTATTATGCAGTGCACACCTTCCATGATTAGATTAAATAATTATTATTTGTATAGTTAGCTTATTTTCTTATTATCAATTTCATATAATTATTAATATAATTATTTAAATAAAATTAGTCAATAAATATACAAATGTTAAGCATGATTACTAGTGTTATTATATAAATTAAACGCTTTATAAATGTTAATACACATCTATCCATAATAAATATCAAAACTTATGAAAATTTTGTGTCCAAAAAAAATGTATGATGTTCACTCATATTTAGGGATCATAAGCTTGCAAAATTTTCAAGTTTATGGTCCCTAAAAATGGGTGAAGTGTTTTTCCCAAATTATTGAACATCGTAGTTTCTAGACACATTTTTCCATAATTTTTGTCTCTAGCATGAATTCGAGCTATGGAAATAGACATTCCAAGTACTATCAAAATAAATTAAACTAATTATAAGAGTACTTTAAATTATTATTATATTAATTATATATATATATAGTCTATCTAATAAACGAAATGGCACTTTTTCAAGCATTCTTATGGCTAATTTTGTCAAAATCTCATAAAGATCTTGAAAAATCATAAATTTAAATAGGTTAAATTTCAAAGTTAAAGTATCTTTCTATTTTTTAGGGTGTGGAATCTATTTATGAATTCAAAAAATTATTCTAATAAATATATGTACATTTAAAAAAACATATGTAAATTTAAAAAAAACATAATTTAAATTTCCCCTTTGAGAAACATGTACATATAAAAAAATATGAAACAAGATTCTTAATTATGGAGATTTAGTTCCACTTTACAATGGAAATTCTTAATATGTAAATAGAATTTGTTACAATGCTATGAGCAATAAGACGGTTTATTATACCACATGTCCTAAAAACCATAACTCCATATATGACACTTATTCATATCCCATTTTTTTAATTAATTAATTAAATTAAAAAGGAAAAAATGGCATAAATGAATATTTTACATAATATAATTGATAAAATCTAATTGAATTAATCATTGATAAACAATTCACATAAATTATCCATTATAAATTTAGTAAATTTAATATTAGAAGATTTTAGAGAATTTATATTAAAATAAATTTATTCATTTATGTATTGATAAATTTTAGAGAATTTGAGATTGATAAAATTGAGTTAAAAATAATTTTAATTTGGTTATACATATATATATATAAGGAGTATGCTACTTTAATAATAAATTGTAAACAATATCAAATTGGTGTACTCATGGCTGACATCAGCTTTCTTTTGTGTTTTTCGTAAAGTAGTTAAAATAATACTATTCTAAAAATGATGATTATTTTTTTTTATCATTAAATATCCATAGAAATATAAATTGATAATAATAATATTTACATTATTAAATACTCGTATATATCCATAAAGATATACACAACTACCAATAATAATAAAATAATGTTCATTTTTCTTATCCTTCAATGTCCATTGATAACAATTTACAAATTCTTAGATAGAGACCAACAGATTATGAAGCAATTAGAATCTAGCGACCCTATGCTGGAATACTTATTGCTCACAAGGTGCTTGCCAATTTGGAATAGAGTTATTTTTAGTGTGATTTTTTGAAAGTTTTTCAAGTAGATTTTTCTGATCTAATTTCTCTAAAATCAGACAGAAATTCATTGAAAACAGAAGTTTGATAGATAATCTTGCATAATTAAAATAATTCATTAAAAACAAAAGTTTGATAGATAATCTTGCATAATCAAAATACCCTAAAAAATTATTATATTGAAATTAGTTTCATGTTAATTCCTCTTAAAAAAAAATCCATTATACATCAGAGAGAGTTCTTCAACATAGTAAGGCCATGCAAAAGACCAATCAAATACGTAAAAGGCTTATAACTGTATTATGAGTTCATAAAATAAAATAAATTTTTGTGACAAACAGGACAATGGCCCCGAAACAATACCGATAAGAGGTTGCATGCAGTACAACCCACTGCCACAAATTATTTTCAGCCTCCTCCACATTTGGACCTCTTGGTTAATAGGGTGCATCTCTTAACCACTTCTGGTTTATCTTCAAGCAGTTTGGTCCGCATTTCCACGTTCAACGCTGTTAGAATTTGTTTCGTCTGAATTGGGAATCTCTTTCAATCCAATCTCTGGGTCGAGTCGGTTAAGTACTTTCTGTTCTTCAAGAATTGGTTGCTTCCGGTACATACAATACAGCACTATCTGACTTATTCCCAATGGTAGACCAACGATATTTGGACACTGCATTGACCCAAACACAGTATGAAACTCAGTTTTTATAGATAACTTTACTTACAATTCCATAAAAAAAATACAAGAAAATATGTAGAAAAGGCTGCTGTATAGTGATGTTACCGCCAAGATGAGGTCTTTGTCCAGAAGGAAGTAAGTCATCCACAAAAAACTGTTAATGGATGCAAACAGAGAAATGGATGGGCATAAACTCCACACTCTTAGTCCGTATCACCAATTTCTGTGCACGTTCAAGAATGGGGTACTCGTCACGACTCACAAGGCATTTTATTCAAATGTCATATTATAAATTCCACTGCTGAATGTAACAACGCCGTGAAATATACTTACAATGATGGAAAGTGGAGAAGCATACATAACCACGGTGACGATCATTCCCGAAGTCCCTACCAGCGTTTTTCTACTCTTGTCATGATTATGAAGAGCAAGCTGAGAAGCTGCTGCTATAGAGGCAAACACAATCATCACACCCAGGAGTATTGTCCCCATTGCTAACTGAACAACAAACAATCAATTCAATATATTCAAGTCAGTCCATGCTTCAGCTCTTTGCTCGACATTTAGCGGTCCTGTCATATATAATGATGATTTTTAGGAGAAGCTCTGCGATCATTTGTTCAACGTACGCACTAAAGCTGATGGATAAACGGATGATTATTACTAATGAGCTGATAAGAGAATATGAGACTTAAATCCTACCTTGGATTGGCGTGGAGCGAATTTCAGATAGATAACAACGAACAGAAGCTCGAGAATGATTCCAACGCCATTGACAGTCAATACCAAGACGTTTTCGAAGCCATTGCTGATCAGGGGTGAACCATACCACGTGTAAAGGATACAATTTAGCAAAGCTATCGCATAGGGGAAGCCTGAGAAATCCTCTGTCGATCTTTTCTTAATTACTCTCCTAAAAGTAATGCTGCATATAAAATTCTAGTTAGAATTATAGTTCAATTTAAACAACTTCTTTAGTTGATCTCAGCTGAAAATTTTGTTAAGATGATACTTAAAAAAACTGAAATGCCTTACATTGGGGCTCCATAAAGCAGTAAGGAAGCTGCGTTTCCTGATACATAAAACAATCCAAAGCACTAGTGTTTTCAGACACTGTTCAAATCTATCCTAGTGAAAATGAACTGAAACTAAAATGTATCGAATGAAACCTTTTTAAGTAGTAAAAGTGAACAAGAATGAAAGAGAATTGTAAGCACCTAGAATGCCAACCGAAAACTGTACGTAGTTTGCCATGTTTCCTCTATCAAATATCTAAGAAAATGAAAAGATCAAGTACCAAGATTGCGGAATGGAGGAAGCTAAGAGAACGGAGAAGATAATGATGGCATTTTTTTCCTAGATGGTGGAATTCTCGAAGTGTTTAAGGGAAATTTATAGTCACAAGACACACATCCTCTCGGTTTCGTCACCGTGCACATGGGATCATCAGATACTGAAGCGTCCTGGAAAGCAAGATATGTGTATCTCCTTTTTTTTTCTATTGAGTTGAGTAATTAAGGTGTGACTCGTGTCATATCTATTCTAAACAACATGACCACGAGACACAAACCTAAAATCATAGGGTTTCATACTCTACTATCCACTGAAATCCATGTCAAATAAAAGAATCTCCAAATCTGATTCTTTGGCAACTGCGTGGAATAATTTCTGACGGGAAATGATGAACGCTGCCTGTGAACATTTGAATAAACCGTAGTCTAAAGAGCCCGCGTTTTGACCCAAAATTCGGGAACGATTTTCAGAAAATCAGGCAAAGATTTGCCCAGAAACTTGTTTTAAGTTGTTAAACATTAATATTTTGAGTGCCCCAGGGGTTTTTGATAGTGCTGAATCCATTTCCACTATCAAAAATGGATTCCAAGCACTGCAACTACCTGATTTTTGCAAATTTAGTTGCCCGGATTCTGGCGGATTTCTGCCGTCCGGGCCAAAACGCTGGCTCGGTAGACACGTCCTTTGAATAATATAAACGGCATTGTATTGGTTGGTTGACACATCTTCCTGACCGACAAAGGCCTGATGAAGAGTCACGGAAGCTGTGAAAGGCTGCTGTGTGGTGTGCAGCTGTAAGTGAAGAAGTGAGGTGATAGTGGAGTAGAGGCTGTGCACCATAGAAAAGATAGAGATACCGTGGGCCTGGGCAAATTCATAAAAAAAAAACCTACTCACCATGAAAAGACTCTGTACAGCTGAGATTCCAACAGCCCTCACTATTTAAATACTAAATAGTATTTAAATAGCTGAAATTTTGGAACCATTTTATTTAGATAGAAATTTTGGGAAATTTAGATTAGGATTTTGGATGTTTCAATGGTTTTCGATAGTTATCTACCGAGGTCAAATAAAAAAAATATATATATTTGAATAGTCTTATCAATTATGTCTTTTCAATTATATTTTATATGTTTCAAATTCCAACTAAAAATAATACTAAATCCATTTCTATCATTAAAAAAAATATTTAAACAATACTATTAATTATCTTTAAAAAAAAACTGGATTCCAGCTCTGGATTCCAGCTTAAACTAATTTTGCGTGGGAAATATTTTTTAAGCATCCCGATGCATTAGAATATCAGTCACTGGTCCTTTTGCTTTCCAATTTTTTTCATATTCAATTAGTTTACTCTGTACTTGGAAGTTCGATTATCAACCTAACATTTAGATGACAGAGGTACGGGACAGCGTTGCCCGTGCTTTTCACAAGTTAAAAATGGGCTTTCTGTTTTCCTGTAGGAAAGGATTCCTTTCGTTGGTCTGTGCGATAACGTTATAAAACCGATTAACTAAAAACATCTACAATCCACTCTTTATATGTTCTGGCTCATCTCCATCGATTGCGCTTCAAGTCGACTTGCGTGCTCAGATGAAACGACTGACCTGATATTTCGATATCACCAAATGGGTGCCAAAAACGGTAGTGTAACCAGGCTTTAAATTAACTATGAAAAATATGGAAATACCAGTTAATTTTTAATAAAATCTTGTAATGTTTTTTTTTTATAAAATCTTGTAATTTTTTGTAAATTTAAATTAAGGTTGTCAAATTTCAAGTGTCTTTTATTTATTTTTTAATATTGCTTAATCTATTTTCAACTTAAAAAAAATTAAGATTCAAACACTTTTCTTACTCAATTTTTTTTATTTTTTAAATTCAAGACTTGAAAAGTTGAAATAGATAAGATTCAAATACTGGTCATACCAAAAAAATTTAATTTATTTATTTTTTAAATTCAAAACTTAGAAAATTTTCTCTCTCCCAAAATGTTATCACCAACTCGCCATGTGTAATAAAAAAAAGTTGCAAATTGTAAATGTTTGTCTTAGTATATTACCAAGTTGTTTGCATGTACCATTATTCTTCACATATTTTTTACCATTATTTAGTTTTCACAAATTTTTTAACTACTATTTATTTATTTATTTGGGCTCCTTTTGATATATTTTGCAATCAATTTTCTCCTGTAGATTTTTAGAATCACAATATTAACTTTTACTGCATTAGATCCTAACATCTTTATTGAACCATTATTTAGTTTTCACATATTTTTTTACTACTATTTATTTTGGTTCCTTTTGATATATTTTGCAGTTAATTTTATCCTGTAAATTTTTAGAATCACAATTTTTAACTTTTAGCCCAAGATCTAAAATCCTAATATCTTATTTAAAAACAAAATTATATAATGTTTATTAAAAATTTTAAATAACTATAATAAAGTATACATTAATATCTTGTATAATTGTTAATGGAGATAATGAAAATAGAGTTTATAATTTTATTAATTGTATAGCTATTATAATTATATTACTTTTTTGATATTTTAATATGCTTATAAATAAATAAGATGTATTTTAATATTTACAATTTTTTTATTTAATAATAATTATAGATAAAATGTTGAATTTTTTTTAAAAAATGAGTATGTTTTTTTTTTCTTTTTTCTTCTCAGTATTGAATTAAATTAAAAAAAAAAACATATTATAGATATTTTAAGTGTCATAAATTATGTTTTGTTTAAAATAAGTTTGTCTCTCAAGAGATTTAATTTCTTTTGGATTTTTTGGCAATTTGACTAGCAAGTTTAAGAAGACATACATATTTGACCCCTTCCAATTTTGAACATGTGACCTCTTGGTGATTTGAGAGCTAAGTCTAAGAAGAGATACATACTCTACCCCTCTAGTCTTGAACCTTTGACATATTAGAAAGACACTTGGTCTTAACCATTAGGCCTAGGCCCACTCAAACTATATCAGTTATATATATTACATACTATTAAGATAGATTTAGGGTGGTATAATATACATATGTAGTTGATATTGAAATATTTTATTTGTAATTTACACTTTCCATACTAAAATGTTAAAACATGTCTCATCATATGTTTTTTTTTTTTTTGTATAAATACATGTAATTATTTTTATTACTAATATATTTTAAAATCTTATATATCAAATGTATATTAAAAATAAAATAAATTACACATATCCCTCATTATGGAAAGTGAAAATATAGGAATTACACACACACACACACATATATAACTTAGAATGAATGTAATTTGGTCTATGATAACAAGAAGATGTATCTTCTTATAAATATTTGGGTACTGATATGAATTATAGCATTGAGAAAAATATTATTGGAGGTTCCAAAGCTTATTATGAATTTGACAACAATTGTAAGGATACTACTCTTTTTATTTGGAGTAAATAAAGGCTGCTTATTTGGACCCTCTTCACACTTGTTGTGTTATACAAATGTGAAGTTAGGAGTTGTAGTATATCCATTTATTTGTGGAGAAATATTGAGATCATGCAAAAGCAATTCATAACCAACAATCTCAATATCAAGAGAAATAACCCCTATCCTATCCTCCTCATCCAAGTTGGTCTTTCCCGTATTGAAAGAAAAGTTATGTTTAAGAATCAAAGGTATAATAAGAAGCTTTAAAATATGGAATCCAAGTGGCTTCTCAAAATTGCTTCTAGTAAAAAACCTCACTCCCCTCTCAAAAGTAGGTGGCATATGGATGTTGAGTCTTGACTCAACCATTGGGATATTAATGAGGAGATCATCCTCCCAAGCATGGATAGGGTCAAAGATACTATAACCTACAAATTTAAGGATAAGCTATGGGATGATAAGGAGCTTGAGGGTAAAATGAAGATAAGATATAAGGAGGTGATCAACCCCACCCATGATAACAAGAATTATTTTTCTCATGAGGTTCTAAGTAGAACCTCTCAAGCCTCAGTGGGACTATAGACTTTAGGTTTGCAATAGGAATATGGTGGAAGATGAAAATGACTTTCTTTTAGATTTTCCTGCTCCATAGGCTCTCATTTCCCTAATATCTGCCACACTTACAATCTTTTTGACTTATTAAATCAACTCAATTATAGATCTTCTAGGCTTCTTTCCATTCACTTTTATTATAGAAATAAGATTTTGAAGAATCACAATTATATTATTTTTCTTCTTAAAATATAATACGCTGCATTGGTTTTAGTGACCATTAATCATTATCATTATCACATTATATCTCTATATAAAGTTACGTAAGATTAAATTGAAAATTGAAATATTTTAATTATAACTCACATTATTTTCTTGAGTTGTCTAACGAGAGGAGGAATTGTTCAAACGGCAAAAATTGGCCGGAATACAGTAACAGTGTTTGAATCATCATTTTGATGGAGGAAATAGATTCAGCACCATAAAAAACCTCTAGAGCACCCAAAATATTAAAATTTAATAATTATAAAGTGGGTTTACAAAAATTCCTACCAAATTTTCTTAAAATCTTACCTCAATTTCCATCATTTTCAAGAAAAAAAACAATCTAATTAAACTATGGCCTTTTTAACTAATTAATTTAAATTACTATTTTATTATTTTTAGATAAAATATTACATCAAAATATCTATAAGAATGAGCAACACCACATGTAAAAGTTTCTTAATCGAGACAGTTCTGATATATAAAACAATACAAAACGCTCATGTCAACACCGTTCAATGAGCCTTACAAGAAGTCAAGTTCAAATCTATGCAAGTGAGGAGGACAATAAATGAACTGAAACTAAAATTGAAAGTATTTTAAATAGTAAAAGTGAAAAATAATGAAAGAGGATAGCGAGCCAACCGAAAACTGCACGTAGTTGCCATGTTTCCTATATAAAAAATCTAAGAAAATCAAAAGCTCAAGGACCAAGATGGCGGAATGGAGGAAGCATTTCCTTCCTCGATGGTGGAATTCTTTCCTCGATGGTGGAATTCAACTGTTTAAGGGGAATTTATAGTCACTAGGCACATATCCTCTCCCTTTCCTCACCGTGCACATGGAGTAATCAGATTCTTAAGCGTCGTATAAAACAAGATAATTTGTCTTAGCCTGTTCCGTGGTAAATACTACAGGGTCAGATATGTATATCTTCTTTTTTTATTGCGTGGAGTAATTAAGGTGTGCATCGTGGCATATCTATTGTAAACAAAAGGAATGAAAAAATATGACCAGAAGGCCGAAACCTAAAACCTTACGTAAAACCTTACGATTTCATTCTCTACTTTCCACGAAGATCCATGTCGAATAGAAGAATCTCCAAATCTGATTCTTTGGCAACTTGGTGGAATAATTTTCTGACGGTAAATGATGAACGCTGCCAGTGAACATTCCAATAATATAAACGACACTATATGGGTTGGTTAACATATTTTACTGACCGGCAAACGAAGGGTCCTGGAAACAGAGGAAGGGTCCAAAACGGATTTTTTGGCAAGTGGGTGGAATAATTTTCTGACGGTAAATATTGAACGCTGCTTCTAATAATATAAACGAAATTATATGGGTTGGTTGACATATTTTACTGAGCGGCAAAGGAAGGGTCCTGGAAATTTTGAAAGGCTGCTGTGTGGTGTGCAGCTGTAACTGAAGTAAGAAAGGTGATAGTGGAATAGATGATGTGCACCATATAAATGATAGAGACACAGTGGGCCTCCGCATTATTCATAAAAAACCTACGCACCGTGAAAAAACTGTGTACAGCTGAGATTGCAGTGGCGTTTACGTCGTGGAAAATATGTTTGGCGAATATCTTTCACGCATTGTTGCAACTGAGTTACGACGTGGATATGTCTTTCACGCATCTCAATGGGATTAGAATGAGAGGCACTACTTTGCTTTCCCTTGTTTTCATAGTCAATTCGGTTGAACTGCACTGGTGGGTTGGAAGTTCGATCGTCAACCTAATATTTGACTAATACAGGGACGGGGCACCGATGCCATTGCTTTCTGTTTGCCGGTATTGTGTAGATGCAATAACAAACGAACCTGGCCATCAAGGATTAGGTTACCTTAATTAAAGACATTTGCAATCCACTTTTTATACGTGTCTAACACCATTGGTTCATCTCCATGAACTGCGCTCCATGTCATTGCTCTGCTACTTGCGTGCCAGATTTTTCTTGCTCACATGAAACAACTGCCTGATTTTTCTTCCTCACATGAAACAACTGCCTGATTTTTCTACTGACGTCAAAGGTAACAACGAGATCGTGACGGGAAAAACCACCTGGTCGGTGCCAAAATCTTATCACCAACTCCCCCATTTGTGAAATAGAAAGGCTAAAAATGTAAATGTTTGACATATTATATTACCACGTTGTATTCGAATTTCAGTAACATGAAGTGCTTAACTATGAAGGGATTAAATGATAATTAAAACATTTTCTTTGAGTGCAAATGTGTCTATATTTGAATATGTCTATATCTAAGGCATTGGATCAAATGTTAGACAATTGAAATGTTTTAGGCCATTACATCCACAACTAAATAGTTATATATATTTTTATAATGTTAGTTTTTTTTTTTTTTTAATAAGTTAGATTGATTTTAGGTGTATAATTGAAATGTTGTAATGTCATGTTTAACATTTTGACTATGTCAAATTACACAAAAATAAAAATAAAAGTAAATTAAATAAAAAGATTGACATAATGTAATGAAGATTTTAACTAGGTCAAAATATAATAAAAATTAAAAATAATAAAATAAAATAATAACAAAATATAAAAACAACCCATGGTATTGACCCAAGGTCAGGATCTGTCAAGAGCCAAGATGGATCAAATGTCTTCATATGCAAACCTCTTTTAGAGTGAAAAAAGAATTGATATTATTTTCATTATAACTATTTTATTATTCCAAAAAGACATGGTATTTTTGTTATATATTATTTATGTTACAACTTTTATTATTATTCATGAGTAGTATTTCTTTATATATAAAAAATCAAATTAATAATGAATTTTTTTAAAATACGTGAAATTATATTATAAGACATGATTTATCTTGATCAATAATGATGAATGTTCATAATTCTTATTTCTTAAATGACACTAAATTTACATTTAATTACTTAATTGTAATAGTTTGTAACTACATACATACTCTTTCGATTTTTTTTAAATTATGACTATGTAAAATTACACAAAAATAAAAATAAAAGTAAATTAAATAAGAATATTGACATAATGTAATGAACATTTTAATTGGGTTAAAATACAATAAAAAATAAAATAATAATAAGCTATAAAAACAACCCATGGTATTGACCCATGGTATTCATGTGGAATATATTTTATTTTAAGGGTGAAATTATTATTTGAAAACAACTTCCCTAGCTGCCAATGTGTCCATGTTTGAGCCATTGGATCAAATGTTAGATGATTGAAATGTTTTAGGCCATTAGATCCACAAGTAAATAGTTTTACACTTTTTTTTGTTAATGAATATCAAATTTCTTCTATTTAAAAAAAAACTATATACATATATTTAATTACCTAATTGTAGCTAAAAAATATTACATCACATTAGCTCACAAAATATATCTAATGCTATAAGGATTTGAGATGGTAACAATGTTTTGAATCATGATAACTAGGTGACAACCAAAAATAAATAATGATGAATGTTCATAATTCTCATTTCTTAAGTAACAATAAATTTACCTTTAATTACTTAATTGTAATAGTTTGTAACTACATACGTACTCTTTCCGATTTTCTTAACATTTTGACTATGTAAAATTACACAAAAATAAAAATAAACGTAAATTAAATAAAAATATTGACATAATGTAATGAACATTTTAATTAGGTCAAAATACAATAAAAGATAAAATAATAATAAGCAATAAAAATAGCTCATGGTATTGACCCATGGTATTCATGTGGAATATATTTTATTTAAAGGGTGAAATTATTATTTGAAAACAACTTCCGTAGCTGCCAAAGTGTCCACGTTTGAGCCATTGGATCAAATGTTAGATGATTGACATGTTTTAGGCCATTAGATCCACAAGTATATATATATATATATATATATATATATATATATATATATATATATAGTTAATGAATATCAAATTTCTTCTATTAAAAAAAAACTATATACATATCTTTAATTACCTAATTGTAGCTAAAAAATATTACATCACATTAGCTCACAAAATATATCTAATGCTATAAGGATCTAAGATGATAACAATGTTTTGAATCATGATAACTAGGTGACAACCAAAAATAAGTTTTAGCCACAAGAAAAAATCACAACAACTCACAGAATATATCCAAGGTTGCAACGAATCCCATACATAGTGATGGACATCATGGGAATTTTAGTGAACATAGAACACCACCCTAAAAATTATATACTCTTAATCAATTTAGAATAAACTAAGATGTCTAGATTAGATTCAGAGGTGGGTGGTACAATAATTGAGGATGCTTCTTAAAGGGCAAGGGAATTTAGATACTCTATCCTTCCACCAAAACTATAAAAAGTGAGACTTGTAGATTATAGTTTTACAGAATTGACACTATCTGATTAAGAATAAGTTACAAACATTAAGTATTTTAAAAGGTATTTAAAAAGTAATAGGAGGAAGGTACACAAGGGCCATGGTAATTAATGTGATTCTTTGTACTATTTTTATTTAAAATAGTAATTTGTATTTGTATTTTTTTAAATGAATATTGTTAAATGTGTTCTAATATTTTTATTTAAAATAGTAATTTATATTTGTATTATTTAAAATTAATATTTTTAAATGTGTAATTGAGTAAAATGTATTAAATTGATACCTAGTAGCCACAGCCCATCGTGCTTCTGGAGAAGGGCCTCTGCCCTCATGGCCTCCCTAAATCTAGATCTGAAATCGCCTTCCCCCTAACGCAAACGCCTCACCATCGAACAATGCTCAACTTGATGCAACAGTGGTTGCCTTCGCATCTTTGATTGACTCATTGGGTCCTCAACAGGCCAGACTGACGACCTCTAAGTTTGTAAAAAAATTTGACTCTATCCCTGAGATCTCATTGTCACCTACTCTGTCACGAAGGCAGAAATATCTCTTGCCGAGAAAGCACTGGTTTGCCAGTTCACAGGCTTGTGGCCTTCCCCCAAAACCATTCAGAAATGGGTTGAAAGTAATTGGGTTTAGCTCACCCAAGCGAAAATCTCCATCCGTTTCCATGGTAGAGGTTATTATACCTTTCATTTCGAATCCAAGAGCGATCAAGATCTTATTTTTCGTAGTGGACCATACTTCATGGACTATATTTAAACCTCTGGACTCCAAATTTTGATCCCCAATTGGACGTCCCAAATGTTGTTCCAGTTTGGGTCAGATTACCACACCTCCTGCTGCACTGCTGGGGAGATGAATCGGTGCATGCAATAGGAAACAAAGTTGGAAAATATATAGACAGAAGCGAACCTAAAGACAACATGTAGGCTTGTGCAACAATCTGCGTCGAGGTGGATCTAGGAAGGGGTCTCCCGGAAGTCGTCAAGCTCAAGATCGAGAATTGGACACACATACAATAGCTGGATTATGAGAAAATCCCCTTCAAATGCAAAGTATGTCACAAGTACGACCATTTTGAAAATATATGTAGTAAGATAGAAGAAACCGAAAAATATCTAGAAGAAAACCTCAATCCAAAATGGGAACAAGTAAAAAAAAAGACGGCCACAAAATCTCAACCTGCTCCTCAGCCTCCACCTTCGCCTGGTCCTACCCCTGCCCCGACCTCAAAACCCACCTCTCAAACCTCCTCCTCAATCCCAGATTCCTTCTTGGGAGCCAACCCTTTTGACATTCTGTGCAATGCCCTCATCCCTATTGAGCCTCCTATCTGCACTATCTACCCTAACCTCATCCCTCTGACCTCTCACTCCCCTCCCCCTACAGTCGCCCCCACCCCCCCCCCCCAACAAGGTTTATTCTCCCAGCAAGAGGATCCTCTCTCCCTCTCCAACACTCTCCCCCACATATTGGATCAAGTTCTCACTTAGAACCAATCAAAAGAAACTCTTCATAACACTAAAAACATAAAGAAAGTTGGAAGGGAATCAAACAAGGAAATAACGGATGAGGCAACAGTCAAATATATATCTTTGGGAATGCAACAGGGTCTTGAAAGCTTCCTTGAAAAAGGTCCAAAGAATAAAGAGAAAGCATAATAGGCTCACAAAGGGAAGGGCCCCTCATCCACCACCAACAGTAAATAATGATAGTTGTCTCTTGGAATTGCAGAGGGTTGGGTCATCCCTCCAAAGTAAATTTCCTAAAATACATCATAAAAAATGAAAAACCAAACATCCTCTTAATCCAAGAGACAAAAATTAGCAGTTAAGAAGTGGACACAATAATAGCAAAATCAAAAAATTATGAAGGGCAAGAAATTTCAGCAAATGGAGCATCAGAACGAATTTTTACTCTATGGAAAAAAAGAAAATCGCACAAGCACCATACCACTAAAAAAGAATATTGGATAAACACAATTTTTGAAAATGCAAAAAATGGAAAGAAAATCAGCATTTAAAACATTTATTCTCCTAATCTTTACAAGGACAAAAAGACATGCTGGTGAACACTAAGAGAAAATACAATGGAGGACAAAGAAAAGCTCATTGTAGGAGGAGATCTCAACCTTATTCTCAAGGCGGAGGAAAATAGAGGAGGCACCTTCCTGCCTGATCCAAACAGAGAGACTTTAGAAGAAATTATGGAATAGTGCAACCTTCTGGATATCCCTCTAAAAAATGGAAAATACAGATGGGACAACAGAAGAATAGGGAATGCAAACATCAAAGAAAGGCTAGATAGGATTCTCATTCGGGACAGAATGGTGGCCAGCTACAATAGAGTATCTTCAAGAATCATCCCTTCGGCAACTTGAGACCATAAACCTGTTCTAATTGAACTTGGAATGGCTGAAAACTATGGCCTCTTCCCTTTCAGAGATAATCAGCTTTGGGGCAGCCATGAAGAAGCCAAACAAGAGGTGGAAAATGGGAGGAAAAATATCAGCGGTTCACCAACATACATATGGGAATCAAAGCTAAAAGTTATCAAAGCCAAATTGAAAGATTTGGCTAAGACCAACTACAAGGAGCCTCACAAAGAGAAACATACCTTAAAGCATGATCTAACAAAAATCCAAGAGGAACTGGAAAACACTGATAGCACAGTTGAGAAAGGAAAAAGAAATCCAATGGAAAATCTACAGGAATAAAAGACAGGAAGAAGAAACATGGAGGCTAAAATCCAAGAAGCTTTGGATACAAGATGGAGATAAGAACACCACCTTTTTCCATAACTCAGCTAAAACAAGAATGATAAAGAACAACATAGAAAAAATAATTGGAGAAGGAGGACAAGAAATAAAGGGCCAAGAAGAAATAAAAAATGATGTCTTTAGACACTTCAAAGCCCTCTTGACAGCAGTGGATAGCCAGAAAAACTCAAAGGACATTTTAAATCACATACAAAAGGTAATTGATATGGAAACAAACAACTCCCTCACTAAAGAAGTCACACAAGAAGAATTTAAGGCAGCTGTGTGGGATTTGTAGCTAGATAAGGCACCAGGTCCAGATGGCTTTCCCATTTCTTTATATCGCACCTTCTGACATCTCATCAAAAAGGATTTAATAAAGATGATAAGATATGTTATCAGGAAGAAAAATATTGGGGGATTCACCAACTCCACATTTCTAGCCCTCATTCCAAAAGATCCGCGACCCTCCACCCTTAAATTATTTTAGCCAATTTCCCTCTCTAATGCCTCCTATAAGATCATATCCAAAATTACTGCCAGTTGGCTTAAACCCCTTCTCCACTCCCTTATCTCAAAAAATCAAGGTGGTTTTGTCCCTAACTGGTAGATTGTTGACAATATTATCCTAGTGCAAGAAGCTCTTCACACTAGCCTCTCCAGAATTGTAAAAGGGTTCATCCTCAAAATGGATATGGCTAATGCTTTTGACAGAGTAAACCTCACTTTACTTGCAGATGTTTTAAAAATATATGGTTTTTCTAATGACTTCATCAATTTAATCAAGGCATGAACAAGAGGCCCTTGGATAGCCCCACTCATTAATGGCAGACCCTGTGATTTTTTTCAAAGCTCAAGGGATCTTAGGCATGGTTGTCCCTTGTCCCCTTTCCTTTATATTCTTATGGTTGACTCCCTTAGCAAAAAACTAGAGCACAGTAGAAGAAATTCCACTTTAGCAGGCCTCTCTATCAGCAGTGGAACCAAAAGAATAAATCACTCCTTATTTGCAGATGACACTCTCCTTTTGGGTGGAGCATCCTACATAATTGCTAGAAGATTCAAAACCATCCTTGAAAACTTCATGGATGTATCTGGTGGACTGGTTAAAAATGGAAAAAGTTGCATCTACAATTGGAATACTCCCATTAGAATTATTTAGCAGATTTCCCAAATAATGGAAATTCCTTATAAGAACAACTAGGATCACTTTCAATACCTTGGGATGCCCATCACCAAGAAAAACATGAGGATAGAAATCTAGATCAAAAATGCTGAGAAGATGAAAAAAAAAATTCAAGCTTGGGGCATGCTTTGGTTAAATCAATCAGGGGAATTATCCTCATCAAATACATTCTTGCAGCCTTGCCTTTATACCAATTTTCTCTCATCGCAGCTCCTACAAAATCCACAAGAAAATAGAAATTATAATCAGAAGCTTCTTGTGGCAAGGCGGGAAAAGAGAAAAAAAAAAAATCAGTCTAGTAAACTCGAAACAAGTTATAGCTCCTTACAAATCGGAGGAATATCCATAAAATTGCCTGGAATAATGAATCTGGCCTTGGGAAATAAGATTGCATGTAGGTTCCTAACAAGAGAAAAATCTAGTGGAAAGCAGCACTAGAGGAAAAATACCTCAATGCTCCAAGAATCTCTATTCTGGAAAAAATCCCTCCAATAAGACCCTGCGCTCAAATATGGAAAGCAATCTCCGGAGAAATTCATTTAATTAATGACAACATCTCAATGAGACTAGGAAATGGGGAACATATATATTTATGGAAGGACAACATTATGGGACATCCTCCCTTAGACAATAACCCATAAATCAAGGATATAAAGAGATGGACGATAAGGGAAGGATACAAAAAATTGGAAGATATTTCCAGTTGGGAGTTAGATGGTGTATAGAAACAATGGGCCAAACCCAATCTGCCCAATGAACTAGCAAACCAATGGAATTTCATCACTTCTCTTCTTGCTGGCGCAACACCAATCGACCAAAACATCAAAGATGCCTACTATTGGAAACCAACATGAGGAGAGTATTCAGTTAATACTGGATATAAAAAAGTCCAAGAGCATCAGAGGCAAGAAGAATGGCAATACTAGAGGCAGGCCTGGAAGGTGGAAACCCTCCCCAAGATAAAAATATTTTTATGGACATTACAACATAGAAAATCATTAATAGCAAAAAATTTAAAGAAGAGAGGAATACGTGGACCATTGCAATTCTCTCTCTATATGAAGGTAGAGGAAAGAATCCAACATCTCTTCCTAGAGTGTTCCTTTTCTAGAAATTGTTTGGAGGTGATGGTGGCACCTATTGAAGAAAATTTGAAATATAGGGTTCCTCTAAGTTAGTTCATTAAAAATGGAAAAGCAACTTCCCACACTCATTCAAAAATAAATCAAAAATTCAGAGATTTTGGAGTAGCCATCCATCCTTTCTCTGTTGGCAAATTTAGCTAGCCAGAAATGGGAAAATTTTCAAAAATAAAACTCCCACAGTAAACACAATAACCTCAAAATCTTGGGGATTGATGATTGAGTCTCTCTCATTCAAAGGGATCTATGGAATATACATGGCTCAACTTCAGGATGATGAAAGAAGCTAGATTGGTTTTGCCTTCAATAAGATCAACTTTAATCTTCATCAAAAGAACACAAGGGTTCAACAAATCTGGAAAATTAGAAAGACAAAGACAAAGTTTCAGAGCTAGATACATTCTCTCAATAGAGCCTGCCTTTTCTTTGACAGAGTGTCAAAGGAAAATATGGGCAAAGAAGGATCAGGAGGCCTCATTATCCCTCCAGAAAAAACTAATCAGATAGATTACAATTGGGGATTAGGGCAAATGTAAAACAATAAAGCAGAGGCTTATGGATTAATTTTAGGCCTCAACATCCTAAGGGACAGGAAAATAAATAATGCAATTATTTTGAAGATTATTTTCTCATCATCCAAGTAATGGTGAGCAAGTCCCCTCCAAAAAACGCAGGCCTCAACCAAATCCTGCACAGAGAAAAAAATTTATCAAAGCATATAGGAAAGATTGAATATTATCACATTCTTAGAGAAAAAAATAAGAAAGCAGATCTTCAAGCAAATGAGGGAGTACAAAGAAATATTGGACAAGTCATAATTGATGGCTTCACATCTCATATCCTTATTCCATGATTTTTCTTTCCTAATCCATTGAATTTAAAGCACCTCCATCCTTTCATAGTTCAGAAAAAAAATAGATATACCATGATTTCTTTGAAATATCTCATCTCATTCCCAAAAATTATACCAAGCTTGATTTCCCAAAGATCTATCATATCTCTTCAATTTGTACTCTCTTCTTACACTCCATGCCAACTCTTGTGACTCCCCTCAACAAAGATTCCTATCTATTGTGATATAAAATATATGCCTTAGTTTGGTTTAACACATTGTTCGTTTTCGCAGTGCCCTCATTCCAGATTCTGCGGCGCTCTCCTCTCTCCCTTACGCACTGCCCTCATTCAATATTTTCGCAGTGCCTTCCTCCCTCCCTGCTCCTCCTTCCATTCGTGTGGAGTGTTGGACATCTCTACACTCCTGCTGCACCTTATATTCCCACCCTTCCCCTCACGTCATCCTCTATATTCTCACTCACTCCCATCTTCTGGAGCCCTACTACACCCTACATTCAACCTTTCATTATTTTCTCTTTCCAAATTGCAACATCTAGGATTTTCTCACTGAATAAGGCAAAAGCGTAGCACAAAAAAAAAGAGGAGTATCTAATCAGAAGTCAAAAAAGTGTGCAACAACAACAAGAATAGAAACAACAAACAGAGAAGATTTCAAAGCAAGTGTACACACTCTTCTTCAGCCAATGGACCCCTTAGAAGACAGGCAACAGCCTTGTGCATTTTGAAAATTCCACAAAGTGGTGATAGAAAGCTTGAGAAGCCAAATTTAGCAAGACAAGGCTCGAACTAAAGCAGAGATTTCCATCCTTCGCTCTCAATGGGACACCTGCACTAAATATGTAATGGTAGTCAAGAATTGATGCAATCATTTGGAAGAGTCTCTCAAATTCATAAGGGAGGGCCTCAATAAAAAATCAGAACAAGGATCTACCTCTCAGGACCAAGGAAGCAGATACAGAAGTGGTGAGAACACTATGAACAAATGATCCTTCACATCATCTGATCCTTTATGTTTATGTCTAGAACTATAGCAACAAATCTAGTTTAAAAATGAAAGTTGAATGTATTTTTCTCGGCAATATAGCACAAATGTAATAGCCTTTACTCCAAAAAAGAAGGAAAAAAATAGTAGCTCTAGTAGCACTCATGAGCTATTTTGTATCAAGAGTGGGGAAATTTTGTAATGAGGAATTTATTCCCCTCCTTTTTAGATAATACAATACAACCGAATTTGTGCGAAAAAAAATGTATTAAATTGATATTCTAACTTTTAAGATATTTATTTAAAAAATTCAAAGTATGGTGAGTTTTGTTTTATTAAGCTTTGAATCTAGATGTGCAAATAATGAATCTATCTCAAGTCCTTGACAAGATTCTCATGTCCAACACAAGATTCTTCTTTCTCTTCATATTCTAGCTTGCACCTTGACACTCCTCTCCTCCTCTCTGCACAAATTTAAACTATGAGGCACAAGGTAGTTGTTGCATATAGAAACATTTAGATATGACAGGAAAAATGTGATACTCTATTGTAATTTTCTCTACAAACGTGATGGAAAGTGTGCTCAAAATGTTGACAACTTCATGGTTAATGTAGTATAAGATACATGCAAATTTACAATCTTGTATACAAGATCAAGAAATATATGCCCAATATCCAACACCATAGAGCAAGACATGTTCACCAATTCAAGAGTTGCATATGCCCAATATCCAACACCATAGAGCAAGACATGTTCACCAATTCAACATTTTCGTCCAAATCTCTCTAAGTGCTAGAGTTGTTTTCTCAACAAACTTGTTTTTACTACTCTTGAACTGATGAAAGCCATCATTGTTTCATATAGGAACATTTAGTTCTAATAACAAAATTGTGATACTATCTATTATCCATTTTTAGTTTTTTAATGATTCAATTATGATTAACATTTGTATGTTGTCATGAGGAGAATTTTTATTTTTCATGTCAATTACCTTTTATAACTCTAGGAGGTTCTTAATATTTCCTTTGTTTTTAATAAATGGAACTCAATTAAATATTTAAAAATATGATTAGGGAAGAGAATTTTAGGATTATAATTTTTTTTTACAAGTTGACAATGTGAATGTTTATTTACCTAAAGTTGGATCCCATGTTCAATACCTCTCCATGGGGTTTGAAGATAATAGGTAATGGATATTCAATGACATATAAAACAAATAATTTATATATCAAAAAATCAGTTCTATATATTATAGTAGTTCTCGTTTGAGCAATCTTTCAATTTTGCATTCAATTATTTAATAATAAAGTTGTTTTACTTAGTAGGGAGTAAAATAATTTTGTAATCAAATAATAGGAGAAAAAATATTCACAATATAATTTATTTTAATAAATAGAGTGTGTAATATAGTTTAATAAGAAACTAGATATGTAATTATAAAATATAAAACTATAACTTAAAATTGTGAAATTACTTTGTATTTTTTGTTTCTTATGTATATAGAAAAACAATATAAACCAAGTTTGGAGATAAGAAAATAAACATAACATAAAGAACAATATCTCCTTCCAAAAATTTCTCCATATTAAAATGACATTTACTTTCTTGTATACCAATACTATTGTTATTCATATACAATATACAATTTCTCACAAGCATGAAATTAACGCTAGGATATGTAGATGAACTTGGAGTAAACTCTATTTTTGTTAATAAAGATTATCTTTATTTACATCTATGCTAGATATATTGTACTTGAATGTATTTAAAATATTTTATTTGAGTTACATGCTCAATTCATGCTTATTTCAGAGGATTATTAATCACCAAAGGATTTTCACCCCCAATTTTCTATTTCAATATCTATAATTTTTTTTTTATATATATGTGAACATATTATGTTGGTTTATATATATGTTTTCACCCACAATTGCCTATTTCAATATCTATAACAAAATTTTTTGGTTGATATCTCTTATCATCAATATTTTTGAAACCTCCATGCCCTCCTTCAATGGAAGAAAAAATTGTGTTTGCATTTCAGTCCTTCACGATGGCTCCTTCTCTACAACAACCTATTTCTTCTATGCTACTATTTCCTATGGTATTTCCTTACGTCGTTTCTTTTGCAACATGTGGTGCAATTACTAGTTTTACCATATTTTGATCATAAGGTTGTTTTCTGCCATTCCGATATTGTATAACATATTATTAAAAGTTCAAAATAACCATGATATAATAAGCTATATTGATGACATCCCTATGTTGCACATTGTAAATGCATGTAACCAAAATATAATTTATGATCCCAATAATGAAAGTGAAATGTGTTAATGAATGTGTAAAAAGGGGTTTTCATAATTTTTATTTAATTAATAATAATTATGAGGTGTTTTTGAAATATTTATTCTTGATAAAAATATTATAAATTAGCACAATCATATTTACTACTATAGGCATATATCCACCACTCATGACATTAATATTAATATCAATATTAATATGTCTATTAACTAATATTAATATATCAATATCAAGATCAATATTAATATTCATATTTATATTGAACATGTATATCTTCATAGACTTAGCATTGAAATTGTAGATGGAAGTGGGTCACTTATCCCACAAACAACGCGGTATCATACACCAATTAGGTGTGTGGTTTGGCCATGACCTTAAAATTGGATATTATATATATATATATATATATATATATATATCATTTTGTTTTTAAATCCAAAAATCAATATTATAAACCCAATGGAATAATAAACCCAACTAATAAACATTATAAATCCAAGAGATTAATATTACAAACCCTTAACATTGATTTTATAAACTGAAGGATTAATAAACCGATTTTTAATATTAATATACCTAAGTGACTATTAATATTTATAAACCTAAGAGATTAGTATGACAAGCCCAAGGGATTATTAATATTATAACCCCAAGAAATCAATAAACCCAAGGGACTAATATTAAACCTTAGCGATCAATAAGACCTAGGATTTAATATTTTAAACCAAAGGGATTAATAAACCCAAAGGATTATCACCCACGACCATGGTGTGATATGGTAGAAATTATCTCTGTAGTTTATTGATGTGGGTCATATCGAGGAGCCCCTACCTCCCTCCACATGCATAAATCACATGGAGCAGTGCCTCTCTACATGTGTGGATTTAATGTCCTCGTAGAAGGTGGCAAAGGTATTTGTGAATGGAATATTTCCAGGGAATTTTGGGGTGATTTTTAGGAAATTTTTGGTGTGGGGTAGTTGTTTCCTGTGGTAATTGTTCACTCTATTCAGAGGTGTAGAGTAGGATCAGTAGGATAGGACTCGCTACACACAGGTTCAGTCATGACCATTCCTCATTCTGGTTAACGGGTATGTGTTTATCTCCTTTAACGATGCCCCCATGGAATCGAACTCTTTATCTATTTCCCTTTAGGTTTCTTGGTTCCGATTCTTTGGGGTTGCAGAGGAAGGTGGTTTATGCAGAATTGTATGTGCTTGAATTGGATATAGAGATGGTCTTCATTCTTCCTAGTCTCTCTATCTCTATGATTTTCGGAATTTTAATATCTTGTATGGGTCTATATTGTTGGTGGCTTTATCTTTGATATTATATTTGCATTTCTCGTGCACCCCGCCTTTGGGGTTTTTTTTGTGTCTATGGGTTAGTGGTCTTCTTTTAGCACCTTAGGGCTCTGCCATGAGAATTGTTTAGTGTATATTTATGCCCTTCGGATCCTTGAGAGGACTGGGTTGTTTTTTGGTTTCACGTGGTCATTGTATTTATGGTTTTCTGTCTGCACCGTGAGTCTGAATTGGAATTTTAAATGGGTGATTTACAGGGTTTCTTTCTTATAGTATTTGGCGTATTACCCATGTCCTCTAGCAAGAATTCGACTCAGTAGAGGCCCCTAGAACCTATACTCTCTTGGGTTTTGGCTACTATCAGAGTCGGTTAAAGGTTTGTTGTTAGTTTCTAAAAGTAATTTTAGGTACTAAAGTATGGCTCACTCAACGTCTGGAAAAGAAAAAGGAGCCCAAATCTCAAGGGGTTGAGGTAAATAATCTTTGGGGTCTCTAGAGACCAGCTAGCCAAGCTCCTCTGGGGGCAGAGCTCGGGGTCGCAAACCAGTCACAAGTATCATCAATGATGCGACCACAAGATACCATGAGGGTACCTCGAATGAAGTTCACCAGTTAATTAAGGAATGAGAAGAATATTTGAACAAACAGGTTGGTGTGATGGACATTTATATGGAAGATTTGCACGTCTTGGTGCCAATATAGGTCTCACCCTGGGCAAAATAGCCCAGTTAAAAAAAAACTTGTACCTGTATTGGTTGATGAAGATCCTTCTCATTAAAGCCCTAGAGATGATTTTTCTAGGTGTTGTTACAATAGATTAGGGTTTTCTAGAATACAGTAACGAGTTTCATAAAATACAGTTCCAATTGGAGAACCAGAATTGGCGTATGTGTTGTATTGAGGAGAATATCCCATGCATTCCACAAACTGAGCTTCTGGGTTCCAGTGCTAAGGACCCGGCTCCGGTCGAGACTGCTGATGATGACTATTTTGCTAGTTGTTTCTTTTGTTTGTCCTTTACTGTAAGTAAGAAAAATAATAATAATATGTTTCTAGTTATTTTTTCAGGTATCTAAACAAGGGAAAATTTTAAGGATGGAAAATTATCCTAAAGTTTAAAAGCGTTGGAAAATATCAAAAGTCCCTAATATGAAAACTATAAAATATTTACTGATGTTTCCGTAAAAGTATTCAAATTTAGAATGATTTATGTATACTATCTGTATAATGTTGGTAATTTTCAAGGTAAAATAATTTTATATTGTAAAATTTGGGTGAATCATTTACATAAAAATGAGAAATTGACGAATCTTTTTTTTTGGAAAAATCATGGAAAATTAGCCCACCTGCGAATATTATCCCCTAAAATTTTCCATGACCTAGATTTTAGGCAGTACAAAGACATTTAGACCTACTTGGCATGGTTGATTAGACTTATTATTTTTTGTTTCTGGATGGCTTATCAAGTTGTTACGTGGCCAACACACTTTGTTTCCCTCTAGGAAAGTTGAGGTCACTTAACCATCTGCATATCAATGTTACTTTCCATTTTTTATGATTAATTAAAAATAAAAGTCCTACCAAGCTTACAAAAAATAAAAGTAAACCCAAAGGATTAATATTATAGGGACCAATAAATAGGTTTAATATTCTAAACCCAAGGAGTTAGTAAACCCATGGGATAAATAATATAAAAACCAAAGGGATCAAAAAAACCAAGGGATCAATATTAAATACACAAGAGATTAATAAACCCCAAGATTAATATTTTAAATCGAACGTATTAATAAACCTATGGGATTATTAATATTATAAACCCAAGGGATTAATAAACCCTACTGATTGTTAATATTATAAACCCAATGGTTTAATAATACCAAGTAACTAATATTAACCCAAGGGACCAATAAACCTAACGGTTTAATATTCTAAACCCAAGGAATTAATAAACCCAAGGGATAAACATTATAAACCCAAGTGATCAACAAACTTAAGGAATTAATATTAAAAGCACAAAGGATGAACAAACCCTATGAATTAATAGTTTAAACCCAAGGGATTAATAAACCCATTAGATCATTAATATTATAAACCCAACTGATTAATATATTATAAGGATTGTTAATATTATAAACCCAACGGATTAATAAACCCAAGGGATTAATATTAACCAAAGGGTTTAAAATTAACCCAATAGAATAATATTAAAGAGCCAAGGGATTAATAAATGCCAAGAATTAATATTTTAAATCCAATTAATAAATAAGCCCAAGGGATTTTTAATATTATAAAGCCAAGAGTTTAATATTATAAACCCAAGGAATTACTAAACCCAAGGGATCAACAAATCTAATGGATCAATATTGAAAACACAAGGGATTAAAAAATCCCACGAATGAATATTTTAAACCCAAGGGATTAATAAAACCTAGGGATTAAACTAAAGGGAATATTAATATTATAAACCCAAGGGATTAATAAAGTCTAGCGATTAAACCGAAGGGATTATTAACATTATAAATCCAATGTATTAATATACCATATGGAATGTTAATAATATAAACCCAAGGGATACATATTATAAATCTATGAGATCAATATTAAATCCTAAGGCTAATATTAAATTGTTCGATTAAATTCAATATTATAAACTAGAATATTAAACCCTAATTGTTTCATTGTTGCAATGTAAACATCAAATAAATTACAATGTAATTTATCATTGTGACATTGATTAACACATTTTGAAGATGCTTTTCAAACTCCAATGTTGAGTAGTGTGATAGTTCAACAATAATTGTGACACTATAATGTTGGATAGTGTGGCAATGCTTTTAATAGGCTTAATATGAACCCTTAGATTAATAAATCTAATGAATTGATATAATAGACCCTAGGGAATAATAAAATCAAGGAATTAATACTAAAAACCAAGGGAATATTATTAAACCCAAGGAATTAATATTAGAAACCCTAGGTATCTTTACCCTATGATAAATACTATAAAACCTAAAAAAAACATGGTTGACCATGCTTGGTTTTTAATCCCAAAACCAATATTATAAACCAAAGGGATTAATAAACCCAAGGGAATACTAAACCCAACAAATAAGCATAATAAAACCAACCAATAAACATTATAAGCTTAAGAGATTAATATTAAAAACCCTTCACATTAACATTATAAAGTGAAGAGATTAATAACCCCAAATCATAAATATTATAAACCCAAGGGATTAATAAACAAAATGTATTATTAATATTATAAACCCAAAATATTATTAATATTATAAACCGAAGGGATTAATAAAATCTAATGATTGTTAATATTAATAAACCCAAGGGATTAATATACTCAAAAAAATATTAATATTTATAAACCTAAGGGATTAATATGATAAGCCCAAAGGATTATTTATATTATAAAACCAAGAGATTGATAAACTCAAATGACTAATATTAAAAGCCTTGGGCATAAATAAAGCCTAGCAATTAATATTTTAAACCAAAGGGGTTAATACACTGAAATAATTAGTAATATTATAAACCCAAGTGCCCAATAAACCCAATGTTTTAATATTTTATGTTGAGATTGCAACAAGATGATGAGCTTAGTGAAAAGAGTTGCCTTCACTAAGTGGGACCACAGGCTATTTTTGGCGCAAGTCTATTTTTAGACTATGTCTATTTTTAGACATGTCGATCATATTCTATGAGTTGTAGGATGCTATTTGTGGATGGTTGGTCAAGTTGGAAAAATAGATGGACTTCTATTTTTAGACATATTGGGCGGAATCTATTTTTAGATTGCAAGTCTAAAAATAGATATGTCGAATATTATTAGCTCTTAATAATATTTGGACTATAAACATTATCTTATTCTCTTGGAGCACTTCAGTTAAGTGCACAGATGTGGCACAGGAGCTGACAGAAGGAATTATGCTATTCCTGAGGGTTAAGTGGAGCTATTTTATGGAGACTTCAATAAGAACTCATGTGACAGAGTTTGGTGGAGTTGTAGAAGTAGTTGGTGGAGTTGTGTTCAGTTTAAGTTAGTTAGACATAGTTGAACTAGTTGTATCTAGTCTAACTGATTGATACACTAGTGAGAGTGGTGTGAATTAATTAATAATTAATTCAATAATTATTAACTCATTAATCAACTGAAGAATACATCGGTTAACTACAGTGCATGGACAGTTTCACTGGAGACCAGTGGAGAGATAGGTGAAAGGGCAAGATGACTATCAGTTGTGACTATAGTGATGCATTGATTGCATCCAACACAGAGTAGAGTTTCCAATGAGGATTGCGTGAAAAATTCTGGACAAATTCGAGTTAATTCAGAGCCATTCTTCAACAGGGATTGTACAGTAGAGGCAGGCTAGCAGGTGGCAGAGATCGGTGCATGGATTTGCTAGATCAGGACCTGATTAGTGTGTAGCGATTGTATTGTATTGAGAGCTTCATATGATCAGCTTTGTATGAGGATTGTTACATGATCTCTATGACATATATTATATACAGATATTTGGGGTTTTAGCTTCAGGCTTTCCCATTAAAACACTGTGTTCATATGTGTGAATTTTTATGGTTTCAATGTGTGCATGCAATTGATTTAATTTCCTCATATGATGATCAATAGTAGAAGAGATTATGTATTGTGCATGAAGTGAAATAGTGTGTGATCATGAGAATCTTGGATGTATAACACATTAGCTATATAATTTATACATGGTATCAGAGAAGTATTGATCATTGGAGCAATTGCAAATCATTGAAGCAGTTGAGTTTTGTGCTGGTGGAATTCAAATTTGCAGCAGTGTTTTCTTGGTGTCGAAGTTGAGATGTCTTTCAACGGATTGTGATTGGAGTATGCCCTTGAGGGCGGCTCGAATTATATTTCATGCAAGGACAGTATGGAGACGGTGCTGGAGGGTAATGGGTTGAAGGAGTTCATAGATGCAGAAATTCCAAAACCTGCTTCTAGCGATGCTGCCGCACTTGACACATGACAAAAGAAGACAGCAAAATGTCGAAGGATTCTATTGGAAGGTGTGAAGGATCACATAGTGTCCAGCCTTCATGGTAAAGCTTATCCATTCTTGATGTGGAAAGCTTTGAAAGACTTGTTCCAAAGAAAGAGCAACCAGAGGAAGTTGGCGCTCAAAGATAAACTCAGGAAAATAAAAATTGAGAAAGGCGACAGTATACCCAAGTACCTCATGAAGTTATTCCAGTGCAGGGATGAGATGGGAAGTGTGGGGGTTGCTGTAGATGAAGAGGACTTGGTGAGCTTGTCTCTTCTTGGGCTTCCGAAGAGTTGGCATTCCTATGAGGACTTTGTCAATGGTCAAGAGAAACTGTCGGGCTGGGAGCGACTTTGGTCGGATCTTGTGTAGGAGGAGATAAGGCAGAGTACCAGGGATGAATCTTCATTGAAGAATGAAGATGAAAAAAATCATGCTTTGGCTACCAAAGCAAGGAAGGGGAAGGGAAAGAAAAATCCTTCTCAATCCGATGTGAAAGGCAAGAAGCAGCACATGTCCAAGGTGAAGTGCTTTCACTGTCACCAACATGGATAGTACGCCACTAATTGTCCACAAAAGAAGAAAAATAAGCAGGTTTCTAGATCTACAGCTGGAGAGGCCTTAGCCTCGCAGTTTGAGCTAGATTTTTCACTGATCGCATGCTTGGTCTCAAGTGTGATGGGATCAGTGTGGTTTCTTGACAGTGGTGCATCTTTCCATATGACCAGAGACAAAGATTTGTTTGCTGATCTGAATGAGAAAGATCTTGGAGTGCACATCGAGATGGGCGATGATGGTAGATACAGTGCGACTGGTATTAGGACCATTTCCTTTGAGAGGGATTCTGGCAAACCTTTCATCTTGAAGGATGTCATGCATGTTCCTGGATTGAAGAAGAATTTGATCTCTGTGGCGATGTTGGAAGACAAGGGATATGATGTTGTCTTTAGCGAGGGAAAGGATTTCCTGCGCAGTAAGGCAACTGGTGAAACCTAGAGGATAGGGGTTCGAGTTAAGAAACTTTATCAATTGCAGGTAGATGGCTGTGCAGCAATGACAGGAAAAGCAGAAAGAGTGGTAAGCTGGGATGAGGGTGAACTTTGGCACAGGAGATTGGGCCACCTTCACAATGGTGCTTTTAAAATTTTTTAGTAGATTTATACTGGACTTCCCAAAGGTACACTTGTACAGTGAGATTAGTGCAAGGGATGTACTTTGGGAAAATTTGTGAAAGCCACTTTTCATGAGAAGGATAGTCGTGCCACGACGATCCTTGAGAGAATTCAAATAGATGTGTGTGGGCCTTTCTTAGTAGCTTCGACAGCAAAGCACAGGTATTATGTGATATTTGTTGATGACTTTTCTCGTAAGTGCTGGATCTTCTTCATGCAGAAGAAGAGCGAGACATTCTCAAATTTCTATGAGTTCAAAGCACTGGTGGAGAAAGAGTCGAGGAAGCAGGTGAAGGCTCTTAGGAGCGATAATGGTGGTGAATTCATCTCTGGTAAATTCAAAGAATTTTGCAGCGCAGAAGGAATTCGAAAAGAGCTCATAGCACCTCATAACCCACAACAGAATGGGGTCGTGGAGCAAAATAACATAACGATAATGGGTGTTGCACGGGCAATGTTACATGATCAGGGCCTTCCCATAAACTTGTGGGCTGAAGCTTTTAACACTATGGTTTATGTGCAAAACCATTGTTCTCATAGAGTACTTGGCATGAGTACACTCGAAGAGAAATTTTGTGGTAAGAAGCCTGATATTTCTCATTTGAATGTTTTTGGCTCACCTGTTTACAGTCATGTGAAGAAGGATGCTAGGAAGAAGCTGGAGCTGACCGCAGAGGTTAGGATATTTTTGAGGTACATAGAAACACCCCAAAACTATCGTGTGTATTTTCCAGACAGTCGGAAGACTATTGTGTGACAGGATATCAAATTTCATGAGGAGAAAGCCATGAAGTGTTCGCTTGAGAGGGAGCCACACTTGCATGCAGATGAGGAGCTATTAGCTCCTAAGGATGAGCCTCAGGATGTGGATCATCCACAAGAGGAGGTTCATGGAGTGGAAGTGCACTACAGAAGATGAGCGACTGAATCTTGATGCAGAGAAGATTCTAGGAGCACCTACATCACAACGCAGATAGAGACAGTCACTTGACCGATATACTAGATACATGGCTCTGATGAGCAAGTGTATCGTGACAGAACCATCTTCTTTCAATGAAGTTGTGGAGGGCCCTGCATGGGTAGATTCCATGGTGGAAGAGTATGATTCGATTGTCAGAAATAGTGCATGGGAGATTGTCGCAAGGCCGGAAGGGAAATCAGTGGTAGGTTTGAGATGGATCTACAAAGTGAAGCAAGTTGCTGACAGGAGTGTCGAGAAGTACAAGGCAAGATTTGTTGCCCGGTGCTTCTCACAGTTTGAGGGGATCGACTATGAAGAAACCTTTGCACCTGTCGGAAGGTATTTTTCCACACGGAGTATCCTAGCTCTCTCAGCGCAGATGGGATAGCACATTCATCAGATGGATGGGAAGACTGCATTCCTCAATAGAGTCATTAAGGAGGAGGTTTACATAGAGCAGCCCCAAGGTTTTGAGATCTTCAGCAACGAGTCGCATGTGTGCAAGCTCAAAAGAGCATTGTATGGGTTGAAACAAGCACCTCATGCTTGGTACACACAAATAGACAGTTATTTCACCGGTCTTGGATTCAGAAAGAGTGAGGCGGATCCAAACCTATACTAGATTGTGGTGGAGGGTAAGTTTTTGATAATTGTACTTTATGTAGATGATTTGATACTAATGGGTGATGAACATTTGATACTCTCATGCAAGGATGATCTTGCAAAGGAGTTTGAGATGAAGGACTTGGGCCTCCTTCATTATTTCCTGGGATTGGAAATTTGGTAGCACAGTGATGGACTGTTTGTGTCTCAAGGCAAGTATGCCTGGGAGATAATGGAGAAGTTCAACATGGTAGGCTGCAAGCTTATCGACACTCCTCTTCCTGGTGGTTGGAGGAAAGAGGATGCTACATCGGCAGAGGTAGTGGATGCCACTGTTTACCGACAGTTGGTTGGTTCGCTCATGTATCTAGTCAATACATGACTGGACATATGCTATGTTGTTAACCATATTTCACAAGCTATGGTTAAGCCTACCATGCTCTTTTGGAAGGCGGGGAAGCATGTATTCAGATATCTCAGAGGCACATCGGGATATGGATTATGGTACAGATAGTCGGATGAGGTGAAGCTACATGGCTTCACGGATGTAGATTGGGCAGGGAGCCCAACGGACAAAAAGAGCACATCTGGAGGGATTTTCAGTATCACGTCTACAACAGTTTCTTAGTACAGTAGGAAACAGAGATCCGTGGCAATCATTTCAGCGGAGGTCGGGTACATGGCAGCAAGTTTGGCTGCATGTGAGGCTATATGGATGAGGAAGATCCTGGTTAGGTTGTTCGGTTCACACTTAGATCCTACTATGATATATTGCGATAATCAGATTTGCATCAAACTCTCGGTTAATCTAGTATTTCATGATATATCTAAACACATTGACATCCGGTATCATCATATCAGAGATTATGTGCAACGAAAGATCATGTTACTTTCTTACATTCCTACAGAGGATCAGGATGTTGATATCTTGACGAAGGCACTCACCAGGAGCAAACTTGAATACCATACAGGCAGGATTGGGGTGGCAGATAATCCCTATCTTGTTGAGAGGGAGTGTTGAGATTGCAACAAGATGATGAGCTTAGTGAAAAGAGTCTCCTTCACTAAGTGGGCCCGTAGGCTATTTTTGGCGCAAGTATATTTTTAGACTTTGTCTATTTTTAGACATGTCGATCATATTCTATGAGTTGCAGGATGCTATTTGTGGATGGTCGGTCAAGTTGGAAAAATAGATGGACTTCTATTTTTTACATATTGGGTGGAATCTATTTTTAGATTTCCAGTCTAAAAAAAGATATGTCGAATATTATTAGCTCTTTATAATATTTGGACTATAAACATTAACTTATTCTCTTGGAGCACTTTAGCTAAGTGCACAGATATGGCACAAGAGCTGACAGAAGGAATTACGTTATTCCTGAGGGTTAAATGGAGCTATTGCATGGAGACTTCAGTTAGAACTCATGTGATAGAGTTTGGTGGAGTTGTAGAAGTAGTTGGTGGAGTTGTGTTCAGTTTAACTCAGTTAGACACAGTTGAGCTAGTTGTATCTAGTCTAACTGATTGATACACTAGTGAGAGTGGTGTGAATTAATTAATAATTAATTCACTAATTAGTAAATCATTAATCAACTGAAGAATACATCAGTTAAATACAGTGCATGGACAATTTCAGTGGAGACCAGTGGAGAGATAGGTGAAAGGGCAAGATGACTATCAGTTGTGACTATAGTGATGCATTGATTGCATCAAACACAGAGTAGAGTTTCCAATGAGGATTTTGTGAGCAAGGCTAGACCAATTTGATTTCATTCGGAGCCATTCTTCAGCAGGGATTGCACAGTAGAGGCAGGCTAGCAAGTGGCAGAGATTAGTTCATGGAATTTCTAGATTAGGACCTAATTAGTGTGTAGCGATTGTATTGTACTGAGAGCTTGATATGATCAGCTTTGTATGAGGATTGTTACATGATCTCTATGAAATATATTATATACAAATAGTTGGGGTTTTTAGCTTCAGGCTTTCCCATTAAAACACTGTGTTCATATGTGTGAATTTTTATGGTTTCAATGTGTGCATGCAATTGATTTAATTTCCACATATGATGATCAATAGTAGAAGAGATTCTATATTCTGCATGAAGTCAAATAGTGTGTGATCCGGAGAATCTTGGATGTATAACACATTAATTATATAATTTCTACATTTTAAACCCAATTAATTAATAAACATAAGGGACAAATATTATAAAATCAAGGGATCACCAAACCTAAGGGATTCATAAGCCCTATGAAATAATATTTTAAACCAAAGGGATTAATAAACCCATGGGATTATTAATATTATAAACCGAGTGGGTTAATAAACCCTGCGAATTTTTATTTTAAACCCAAGGGTTTAACCATGGTTGATTATACTCAAGCAGTTTTAACCATGGTTGACTATTGTCCACAAAGGTTGATAACAATTGACCATGTTTGGAAATGGTTGGTTATGGTTGATAATGGTTGACCAACAATGCCATCAAAGATTAACATTATTATAATAGTCAACCAATGTCTACAACATCAACCATAGCCAACTATGATCAACCTAGGTCAACAATAGTCAATTATTCATAAATGAGTCAATTATGTTAAAGCATTATGGTTAGTCAACATCAACATGGTTAGAATGGTCAACCATGGTCAACCATTATGGTCATCCGTAATGAACAACCAATATGGTTAGCCATAATGGTTAACCATAATGGTCAATCAATATGGTGAGCCATAATGGTAAGCCATTATCAACCACAACCAACCATTGTCTAAACCCAATGGTTTAATATTCTAAACCCGAGAAAATAGTAAACCCAAGAGATCAACAGACAACATGGATAAATATTAAAAAATCAAGGGATTAATAAACCCTAGGAAGTAATATTTTAAACCAAAGGCATTAATAAACCAATGGGATTATTAATATTACAAACCCAAGGGATTAATAAGCCCTAGGTATTTTTAATAGTGCAAATTCAATGGATTAATAAACCTAGGGGACAAATATCAACCCAAGGGATTTATAAACCTAACGGTCTAATATTAGAAACTCAAGGGATTAATAAACCCTAGGAATTGATATTTTAAACCCAAGAAATTAATAAACCAAATGGATTATTAATATTTTAAATCCCAGCCCGGATTAAATTATAATCCCAAGGGTTTAACCATGGTTGAGTATATGAAACTAGGTTTGACCATGGTTGACTATGGTCCAGAAAGGTTGATAACGACTGACCATAGCCGTAAATGGTTGATTGTTATCAATAATGGTTGACTGTTATCGATAATGGTTGACCAACAAGATCATCCAATATCAACATGATTAGAATGGTCAACCATAGCTGACCATGATCAACATAGGTAACAATGGTCAACAGTCATGAACCCTTCAAAACCATAATGAACCATAATGGTTAACATCGCGAACCATTTTTTTCATAAATGGGTCAATGATGGTTAACTATTGTGATCAATCAATATCAACATGGTTACCATGGTAAGAATGGTCAACCATAGTTAACCATGATGATACAAGGTTAACCATAATGGGTATCCATGGTCAACCTTAATTGTCATCCGTGATCAACCATTATCGTCATCCATAATGGTCAACCAATATGGAAAACCATATTGGTTAACTATAATGGTCAACCATTATCAACCACAACCAACCATTTTCGCCCATGGTCAACCATTATCAACCATTGTGGACTGTAGTCAACCATGGTAAAAAATGGTTGAATAAATTGAACCATGGCCATAATTTATCAACGAATATTATTGAACATAATGGTTGACCATGGTTGACTACGGTTAACCATAGCCGACCATAAACCCAAGGGTTTATTAATATTGTAAATCCAAGGGATTAAATTATAAATCCAAGGGTTAAACCATGGTTGAGTATATCTAAAAAGGTTTGATCATGGGTTATTATGACCCACAAATGTTGACAATAATTAACCATGGTTGAAAATGCTTGAATGTGCTCGATAATGGTTGATCAAAAATATTATCCAAGATCAACATGATTAGAATGGTCAACCAATGTCTACAAGGTCAACCATAACTAACCATGATCAACCTAGTTCATCAATGGTAATGCAGGATGAACTCTTGACAACCTTAATGAAATATAATGGCTAACCATGTTGAACCATTTTTTTCATTAATGGGTCAATGATGGTTAACCACTATGGTCAATCAATATCAACATGGTTAGAATGGTTAGAATGGTCAACCATGGTTAACCATGGTGAGACAAGGTCAACCATAACGCTAATCCATGGTCAACTATTATGGTCATCCATAATGGTCAACCATAGTGGTTACTCATAATGGTCAACCATTATCAACCACAGCTAACCGTTTTCGACCATGGTCAACCATTATCAACCATTATGGAATGTAGTCAATGATGGTGAAATATGGTTGAATAAACTCAACCATGGTCATAATTTATCAACCAATATTATTGAACGTAATGGTGGACCATGGTTGAGTATATTCAACCAGGTTTGACCATGGTTGACTATGGTCCACAATGGTCGATAATGGAATCCAAGGGATTAAATTATAAACCCAAGGGTTTAACCATGGTTGAGTATATCCAACCATGTTTGACCATGGTTGAATACGATCCAAAAAGGTTGATAACGCTTGAACATGGTTGGAAGAGGTTGACTATCGTCGATAATGGTTGACCAACAAGGTCATCCAAGTTAAACATGATTAGAATGGTCAACCAATGAACCATAATAGACCATGATCAACCTAGGTCAACAATGGTCAACCATGATGATCCCTTAACAACCATAATGAACCATAATGGTCAACCACGTGGAACCATTTTATTATTAAATGGGTCAATGATGATTAACCATTATGGTCAATCAATATCAACATGGTTAGAATGGTTAGAATGGTTTACCTTGGTCAACCATTAGGGTCATCCATAATGGTAAACCAATATTGTGAGCCATTATGGTTAACCATAATGGTCAACCAATATCAACCACAACCAACCATTACCAACCAAGGGACTAATAAACCCAATGGTTTTATATTCTAATCCAAAGGAAATAGTAAATCCAAGGGATAAATATTAAAAACCAAAAAGATCAACAAACCCAAGGGATCAATATTAAAAACGTAATGGATTAATAAACCCTCAGAATTAATATTTTAAACTCAAGGGATTAATAAACCCATGGGATTATTAATAGTATAAACCATATGGATTTTATATATTATAAACCTAAGGGACTAATATTAACCCAACAGATTTATAAAACCAATGGTCTAAAATTAAAAACCCAAGAGATTAATAAACCCTAGGAATTGATATTTTAAACCCAAGAAATTAATAAACCGAAGATATTACTAACATTGTAAATCCAAACGATTAAATTTTAAACCCAAGGTTTTAACCATGGTTGATAATATTCAACCAGATTTGAACATGATTGATTACGGTCCACAAAGGTTGATAACAATTGACCATGGTAGGAATGGTTTATTGTGGTCAATAATGGATGTCCAGGAAGCTCATCTAAGATCAACATTATTAGAATGGTCAACCATAGTCAACCATGATCAACCTAGGCCAGCAATGGTCAACCATGGTGAACCCTTAATAACCATAATGAACCATAATGGTTAACCACGGGGAACCACTTTTTTCATAAATGGGTGAATGATGGTCAATCATTATTGTCAATCAATATCAACATGGTTAGAATAGTTAGAATGGTCAACCATGTTTATACAAGTTCAACCATAATGCATATCCATGGTCAACCATTATGTTCATCCATAATGTTCACCCAATATGGTCAACCATAATGGTTAGCCATAATGGTCAATTATTATCAACCACAACCAACCATTGTCGACCATGGTCAATCATTATCAACCATTGTGGATTGTAGTCAACCATGGTCAAACATTGTTTAATAAACTCAACCATGGTCATAATTTATCAATGAATATTATTGAAGATAATGGTGGACCATGGTTCAGTATATTCAAATAGGTTTGACCATGGTTGACTACCATTCACATTGTGTGATAATGGAATCCAAGGGATTAAAATATAAACCCAAGGGTTTAACCATGGTTGAGTATATCCAACCAGTTTTGACCATGGTTGGCTATGGTCCACAAAGGTTGAGAACTGTTGAACATGGTTGGAAATGGATAATTGTAGTCAATAATGGTTGATGAGCAAGGTCATCCAAGATTGACATGATTAGAATGGTCAACCAATGTCTACAAGGTCAACCAGAGCCGACAATGATCAATCGAGGTCAACAATGGGCAACCATGATGAACCATTGACAATCATAATGAACCATAATGGTGAACCATGGGGAACCATTTTATTCATAAATGGGTTAGTGATGGTCAAACATTATGTTTAACCAATATCAACATGGTTAGAATTGTTAGACTGGTCAACCTTGGTCAACCATTATGGTCATCCATAATGGTCAACCAATATGGTGAGCCATAATGGTTAACCATAATGGTCAACCAGTATGAACCACAACTAGCCATTATCAACCAAGGGCCTAATAATCCCAATGGTTTAGTATTCAAAACCCAATGAATTAGTATACCTAAGACATCAATATTATAAACACAAGGGATTAATAAACCGTCGGAATTAATATTTTAAACTCAAGGGATTAATAAAACAATGGGATTACTAATATTATAAACCCTAGGGATTATTAATATTATAAACCCAATGGATTAATAAACCCAAGGGACTAACATTAACTAAAGGAATTTATAAACCCAGTGGTCTAAAATTAAAAACCAAAGGGATTAATAAACCCTAGGAAGTGATATTTTAAACCCAAGCCATTAATTAACCCAAGAGGTTATTAACATTGAATATCGAAGTGATTAAATTATAAACTCAAGGGTTTAACCATGGTTGAGTATATTCAACCAGGTTTGAACATGGTTGAATATGGTCTACAAAGGTTGATAATGCTTGAACATGGTGGGGAATGGCTGAATTTGGTCGATAATGGTTGATCATCAAGGTCATCTAAGATCAATTGATTAGAATGGTCAACCAGTGTCTTCAACCATAGCCAACCATGATCAACCTAGGTCAGTAATGCAAACCATGATGAACCCTTGAAAACCACAATTAACCATAATGGTTAACCATGGTGAACCATTTTGTTCATAAATGGGTAAATGATGGTCAACCATTATGTTCAATCAATATCAACATGGTTAGAATAGTTAGAATGGTCAACCATGGGAGAAAATGTCAACCATAATGGATAGTCATGGTCAACCATGATGGTCATCCATAATGTTCAACCATAATGGTTAACCATACGAGTCAACTATTATCAACCACAACCAACCATTTCCGACCATGGTTAATCGTTACTAACCATTGTGGACTTTTGTCAACCATGATCAAACATGGTTGAATAATCTCAACCATGGTCATACTTTATCAACGAATATTATTGAACATAATGTTTGAGCATGGTTGAGTATATTCAACCAGATTTGACCATGGTTGACTATGGTCCACAATTGTTCATAATGGTTGACAATGGTTCTCTATGGTTGATAATGGTTTGCATGGGAATATGAAACTATATGGATTTTTCAATTCTTATATATATATATATATATATATATATATATATATATATATATATATATATATATAAGTAGAAATTCTATTCATTCTTAAAGAAAGATGTACATAGAGAGTGGTGGAAGAAAATAGGTGGTCTCAGCATGACTAGGTTTATTGATGACCACATACAACATATGACGAAATTAAAAAAAGGAAATTAAGGACATCATCCAAAACCGAGAAGGCCAAAGGCGCCAGAGGACAAGTAAAACATATAGAACACTTCTAGTCATGCTTATCATTCAATGTGAGGGAATCCTGGTTGTACGAGGCTATCCCAGTAAGAGACAGAGGTCGAAAAGGCCATTGGCCGTGCTCATTAAAATGAGCCATTTGGGACTCCAAATTCTCCAGCTTCTTTGATAAATAAATAAATAATACTAATAATTATTTATTAGTTATTTATGAATTAATTAATTATTACTAATGAATTAATAAATTATTTAATGAATTAATAAATAAATTATTTAATAAGTTAATGAATAATGAATGAAATAAAAATAGATAAATAATAATCATATTCATAATCATAATAATCATAATTTTGTGTATACCAACTATATTTACTAATATGCTTTTGTATGTGATTGATATAAACTTTTAACTTAACTTATATCAATCACATTTACTAATATAATTGTAACAATAAACTAATACATATAAACAAATGAATAAGCCATATATATATATATATATATATATATATATATATATATATATATATATATATATATATCCCAAATGAACGCACATCTCGATCATGACGAGATAGAGGAAAAGGCAGACAGTAGAACATTTACTATTGCACCAAATCAATTAATCAGTTGAAAAAGAACAACAAACTAAATCAATTATTAAGTTGAAAAAGAACAACAAACTTCGTTTCAATAAAGCATTTAATCTAAATTGTTCGGACACATTCATTTCACGTGAAGGGAGAAGGATGCCTATGAATCGAAGTCTATAAATATAAATCTCTATACAGGTTCTGCGTGCATATTCAAAGTGTTTTTCATAGACTCAGATATTGTAATGTGAGAATAATATATTTTAAAATTAATGTGAATATATTTTAAATAATTCTAAAAGTAATAGTAAAACTCATTGAAAGCCATTTTCATCATAAAATTTAATTTAATTTAAATTATATATATAACGAAATTGCAGTTTTCTATTAAGATAACCAGTTGCATTCATCAAAATGTCAAAATGTCTCGAGACTAGAAACTAAACCAAAAAAACAAAATATGTAGAGCTTGTATGTTCTTCAAAAAAAATATACATCTATTATTAAAAAAAAAATCTATGTTATAAAAAAAATAAAATTGATTTTCTTATATATAAAAAATAAATAAATCAAAAAAATTATATAATATTATAAAGGGTAAGTGTCATCATTTCAACATTTATTCATAATATATTAAATATCTAGTAAATTACGTATTTTATTTATCTTATTAAAATATAGAAATTAACATTAACACAAATTTTATTTTTTATTAATTCTATACCATATATGATTTGAAAATTGAATGTTTCTTTTTATTTTTTATGCTTTTTATAATAATAATAATAATAATAATAAGTATGACATGAAACAAAGACCATATCTTCTTCATTATGGCTTTTTCAAACTGTAAGTTATATCAATATAAGGAAATGGGTTTTATATAAGAAAATATGATATCTCATGCCACACTACTATGTAGTGCACATCTTCTATCAATAGATTAAATACCCATTAATTTTATAGTTATTTTATCACTATCACCCAAACATTATTTACAAACAATAAAAAAAAAATTTATTTCACGTATCATATGATAGTAATATTAAAACTATATAAAGATTTTGCTTGATTGTAAACATCATTGCAGACCTTAGCAATCATTGGTATTATAATTAAAATCTCTTAATTTATATGACTTTTAATCGGAACATTCATATATTTGGAAACTTTGCTCTGGTATGAATTAATATCCATACCATACAACAGAATTCGAATGCTATATATATGTTAAAATCATTTATCAGTCCACTCATTAAAGGAGATATCACATATTTTGGTCATCGGATTCTATGTCGTGGTTAACTTATGTTTAAGGATTTCTTGAATTTTGCGTTAGGCCACTTGGCCTTACAAACTGTTGGCTGTGTTATGGATTGTCAACTCCCATTAAGCTTGGCGGTACTGGCTAGTTAATAGCGAGGACAGTTGTTAGATTGGCCTTGGATTCCATGCAATTCATGAGGGAAAAATGCTCTAGTGACTTCGGCCAGTTGGTTAGTCGAACTCCGGTTTTCATCCCTGCATGGCGCGCTCGCAGAGTTGGCTCCTCTTGGCAACTTCGTCGCAGGTTCCATTTAAGGTAAGCTTTGGATCTGTTACTCTTACTTTTACTCTGCAACCATTCCAGCTCTAAAATATGTTGACTGGTAAGGTTTCACACGGTGTCATTTGTTAGCTTTCCAAATTCCATTTCTGACTGAGGGTTAATGCTCCCAGAGTGGAGAAGGTTCTTGTATTGACACTGGAAACTGGGTTTTAAGGCTAGGAATGGCGCATGAAGACTTTGTCGGGTAAACCCCTTTGGTTATCACTTATTCTGGGTTTAAATTTCCATTGTTTTATATAGAGCTAGCTACAGGCTTAACATTTCAACTTCACATTTTCTCATGGCTTAATTTTATTCTCAGGTTCGACGAGGGTCGATTTCTTCAGAAGGTATTTCTTCCGGCTTATTCAATCATTGATAGCTTTGTTTGCAAATCTCTTCCCCTCGATTTTTTTCTGCTTACAGTTTGAATTCTCACCTGGATTCATTCTTGTGTCTCGCAGGTGAGTGGGCTTCTCCCAAAACCCTTTCGGAGTTACTCTCCAGGACTTATCCTTCCACGACTAATGATTCGTTCCCTTACCACAGGTACAATGCTATGCATAGAGAAATTGCCGATGTAGCTTGTATGGCACTTAAAATGAAAAGCTCGGGGTTCGAATCCTAGCCTAGGGTTTTTATAATTCTTGAAGCTTGTCGCATTTTAAATGGGGAAGGGTTTACTTTGGGGGTTTCAACCCAGATTTGTATTTGAGCAATGTTAATAGCATTTATGGTTTTGTTATGTATCTGGATAGCTGTTTCTACTCTTATTTTGAAGGCTGAGGCCAATAATGGTCATTCGAACAATTTACATGAAACCCTGAACATTATGCTATTTTTATTCACATATAATTATTATAGCATTCTTGAAGCTTCCTACTTGCAGGATTTGTTATGCATAGAGATAGAACTTCCATTTTCAACTTCAGTTCGATAGTAATTATTTTGTGAATTGTTTTATTGCTGCAATATATCATGCTTGTCTTGGCATGAACTGAAAGATTGGCATATCTTTTGCCCTCTGCATCTAGTCTCTAACTGAAGATAGAGTTTTCGTGCTACATTATTATATTGCTCTAAGGGTTTTCACTGCAGAATCTCTGTCGTATCATAATTATTTTCATATGGAACTCTGGAATAGTATATTTCTCAGTTTATGTATACATTTCATATGCCAGATTTCTTTATTTACTCATTGCATGTATAGCGACAAGATTTTTCTATGTTTTCTTTTATATAAGTCCTGGTTCTTGTCTGTGAAATGGAGCGATACAGTTAATTTACTTCTTCCAATATTTATTTGCTTACTCGATGCTTATCTAGGTTACACGGTAACCGGTCCACCGAAATTAAGGACTATGTATAGAGATTGGTTTAAAAGAACATTGGAAAGGGTAGGGTTTTCGACCCAAAACCCTGAACCTCAAGTTCTATGTTTTCTTGACTATCTAGTTGCTATACTAACAGTCTATGGAAAGTTTAAGTTTATAAATTTCAATGTATATTTTAGCATACATCTTTCGTATCTTTTGTATCGTTTTCATTATTTACTTCCTTACTGATTACCTTTTTGTATCTATTCGTAGAGTATGGTTGTGGGTGTAATACGAAAATACTATTTTATTTCCTGTAGAAGTTATGGAACTCTATACATTTTTTATCAAGCAACATGTAGATTCATTCTGCAGGTCACATAAAAATAAATGTAATTTTAGTAATAGAACCTTTCTTCCTCCACACAGAAAAGTATACTACTACCCTTTAACTGAACTTCTTTTATACAGAAAAACACATGCTAATTCTCTTTTTAGAACTTAGATATTAAGTTCTTTACAAATGGATTATAAATTCAGTAACACCATATAGTCTAAAATTTTCGTAATAAGACTGTAGCTCAACATACTCAAGTTCTGTATACTTATCTGGAATTTAATCTTTTAAACTATGGTCCTCCCAACCATCAAGGGAGGCTATGACGTCCTCCTCTTGCCCCCTAGCTCCAGAATCTAGACGGTGCCACGAGTCAACAGTGGAAATATTTATCTTTCTGCTATGACCTCTGGATGAATCCAGTCAAACTCATAAAGTCTGGTTTTACAAGGTTTTCTTGAGTTATTTTCAATTGATCATAACCAAATCTAGAAAATACTCTCCTTTACCAAAGAAAATTGTACAGAACCCCTACTCCTCTCCTGGGATTCAACTTTATCCTCAAAGGAGTAGGTAACTGTTTTCCAACTGTCCCCAACCACCTCCTATTCTTGGAAATTTTTTAACAACAACTTAAAATATTTTATTTTTACTCATTAATTCCTTCCATTACCTCAATAAAAAAAAACGAAATAATAATTTGTTTCATAAAAATAACAATTAAGTCTTTCTTGCCAGAAAATAAAAATAAGCAAATTGTGTTTAACTAGTTAATACTAGTTAACTTAATGAGGTTGTCACATCTTCCACCCAAGGAAGTAACACCGTCCTCGATGTTTCAACCTAGCTCTGTAAAGAGCTCCGGGTAAGGTTCTTCCATAAATTTCTCGTCCTCCCAAGTAGCTTCATCCGATCCGAAGTGCTTCCACTGCACTTTCACCTGGATAACTACTCGTTTGCAGAGTTCAATTTCTCTTCTGTCAGGTATACATTGCGGCTCGACCAAAAACTCTCCATCTGGTTCTACCTAAAAAATAAAGTTTTTTCAAGTCAGTATGCATCAATTATTCAGAACTTTAAGTTAGGATTCCTATCCTTTTTCCTACCTGAATACTTTGCCAATGAATCACATGTTTTTCATCATGTACATATCGCTTCAGTAAGGACACATGGAACACATTGTGTACTTGAATATGACTGGGTAAGGCCAATATATAGGCTACTGGTCCCACTCTTTCTAGTATTTGGAAAGGTCCACAGTATCGGGGAGCCAATTTGGCACAAGAGGTCCATCTCATGGTACTTCTCTTGGGCTTAATTCTTACGTATACGTGATCCCTTACCACGAATTCATGGTAGGACCTTTTCTTGTCTACATAAATATTCTGTCTATCTTGCGCAACCTTCAGATTCATCCTTATTCTTTTTACTTCAACTTCCATTTCAGCCAACATTTCAAGTCCCAACAATAATTTTGTTTCAGGACTGCTTAGTTTATAGGTGTACGACATTGCCTACCATACGATGCCCCAAAGGGACTCATTCTCAGAGATTCCTGGTACTCGTTGTTATATGCAAAATCTTCAAGGTGCAAGTATTCTTCCCATTTGGTTGGCTGCTGCATCACATAGATGCGCAGCATGTCTTCCAGAACTTGGTTTACCCGTTCCGTCTTCCCATCAGTCTAAGGATGATAGGCAAGTGTATCTGTGTTCCCAGACCAGAAAACAAAGTTTTCCAAAATACGGATGTAAACTTAACATCCCGATCTGAAATCACAATCTTAGGTATGCCATGCAACCTAAAGATTTCCTTCATAAATATATCTGCAATCTGTACCATCTTGTATGTAGACTGTATAGGTATAAAATGGGCAGATTTGCTTAATCTTTCTACCACTACCATAATAGAGTCATTTTTTCTTTTTGTTCATGGTAAACCCATGATAAAATCTAAGGAAATAACCTCCCACCTCCATTCAGGGATGGGTATGGGCTGCAATAGCCCTGCAGGATGCTGGTGCTCCACTTTAATCTACTGACATTCCAAACATTTGCTTAGATACTCAGCAATACTTTTGCGCATACCTAGCCAATAATATGCCTTTCTTATTGCGGTAAGCATCTTTTGATATCCTGGATGGCCAGCATAATTGCTGCGGTGGAACTCATTCATTATTAACTGCCTTAGACTTGTTTGATTGGGCACATAAATTCTCCCTCGAAAAGTTAACACCTGATCTTCATTCTTTCCAAACTCAGATGTTTTACCTTGCTTTTTATCTTCTTCCATTTGCTACCAAAAGAATTTATATTCCAGGTCTTTTTGTGCTTCTTCTTTTAATTGTTCCATCAATTGGCTTTCTAGCTGATTATAGTATAAGGCATAAATATTGTGCAGTTTCCTGCTTAACACGTCTGCAACTCGATTTTCCTTCCCCTTAACATGTTTTATGTCCATGTCAAATTCACTAAAAAAGGCATTCCATATTGCTTGTCTAGAATTTAAATCTGCTTGCTTAAAATAATTATTCAAGCTGCTATAGTCTATTTTAAGTACAAATCTCTTACCCAGCAGATAATGCCTCCACACCCGAAGATCATGCACCACAGATGTAAGCTCCATATCATAAGCAGAATATTTCTGTTCATGATCTTTCAGTTTTCTAGACTTGTAGTCTATTACTTTTCCTTCTTGAGTTAATACTGATCCCACTCCTTCCTTGTTGGCATCAGTACAAACTTCATAGTCTTTGTCAGGGTCATCTACCCTCGGTACCGGTGCTGTAGTCAGTAGTTGTTTCAGATTTTCAAAGCTGTTCTAACATTCATTTTTCCATTTGAAAGGCATTCCTTTCTTCTGCAAAGATGTGATAGGAAACGAAATTTTAGAAAATCCTTCTATGAACCTTCTATAATATCCAGCTAGACCCATAAACGATTTAATGTCAGCTACATTCTGAGGTACTCGCCATTCCATAATATTTTTGATCTTTTCTGGATCAACAATTATTCCTTCAGCTGAAATAACATGTCCCAGATACTGGATTTCTATTTTAAAGAAATCACACTTGCTAAACTTAGCATAAAGTTGATGCTTTCTCAGCATTTCCAAAACTATCCTCAAATTTTCCTTATGTTCCTCCTCTCTTTTTGAATATATCAGTATGTCATCTATGAAAATAAGCACAAATTTATCCAAATATTGATGAAAGATGCCATGCATCAACCTCATAAAGGTTGTTGGCGCATTTGTCAATCTGAAGGGTGGCACTACGAATTCATAATGCCCATAATGTGTGCGGAATGTTGTTTTGCAAATATCTTCATCTTTGATCTGAATCTGATGATATCCAGATCTTAAATCTATCTTAGAAAACACCTTAGCCCCTCTTACTTGATCGAATAAGTCATCGAATCTTGGTAAGGGGTATTTGTTCCTAACCGTCGGCTTATTAAGCTACCTGTAATCCATACACATGCGTAAAGTCCCGTCTTTATTCTTAAAAAATAGGACTGGTTCTCCCCATGGAGACACACTTGGATGGATATAAACTTTTTCTAACAGTTCTTGTAGCTGTATATTTAGTTTTGTTATTTCTGGCACGCTCATTCTATAAGGAGCTCTTGACACTGGAGAGGCTCCTGGCAGCAATTCAATGGTAAATTCAATATCCCTCTTGGGTGGCAAACCATGAATGTTTTCTGGAAATACATCCAGAAATTCTTGTACTACAGGAATGTCTTCCATTATTGGAGCCTTTTCCTTGGAGTCTACATATCCTACTTGAATTGCATACAGTTGACATCCTTTTTTGATAAGCTTACCCATTTGGGATGCTGTTATTGGTTGTAATTTCACAGGCTTTTTAATTCCTTGAATTTATTTTCGCATTCCATCTTTCATTCTGAAGTAAATAATCTTTTCTTTACAGTCCACTAGGGTCCAGTGTCTTTCCAACTAGTCCATACCCAATAATACATCGTAATACCCTAGTGGTAAGATATTTAGATCTACTTGTAGCTGTTGTTTTGCCACTTGTAGCACACAGTTGGGAAATTTTACTATTACCTTTCATTTTTCCCCAGTAGCTAGTTGTACTAGCCAGGAGTTCCTAAATTTATGTTCCTTCAATTTACACATTTCCACTAACTTGGGACCTACATAACTCAAACTTGCTCTAGGATCTACCAAAATTGAAACAAGTTTAGTTAGTAAAGTACCTTCTAGTTTGATCATTGTGGGCTGAAAATCAGCCTGCCGATCTTCCAAGGCTGCATTGATGGGGGGTATGTTACGCGCCACGTCCCTTACCATAGATGCCTCCTGCAGATTTTCTACAGTTTCACTTTTATTTCGCTATGGACAGTTTTGATAATAATGAGCCTCTCCACAGCCCCAGCATTGCAAAGGAGGTTTTGTGGTCTGTCCCTGCTCTGACTTGCTAGATGCCTTCGTGGGCTTCTCTTCCCCTGGCCATTTAATTCGTTGGTGATTTCTACCAAATCGCTTACTGATGGAATTCCGTGCTGCGCCTTTAGAATTTCCACTTTTACTGCTTTTAAAATTGGAATGATGTTTCTAGTTTTTCTTGGGTTGCCAGCTTTTCCCTCCTTCACCTTTGGCCTTGGACTACTAATAGCACATCTGTGTTTTACGGATGGCTTCATCCATGGTATTAGGATTAACAAATTCTATCCGTTCTCTCATATGAGTAGGTAGACTACTCAAAAACCTCTGCACTTTGGCCTTTTCCTCTCGGAGATAAGGAACATAGCATAGCAAGGAAGTGAATTTAGTGACATAATCCTCCATGGTCATCTGCCCCAACCATAAATCATGGAATTCCTTAGCCTTATCATCATAAAACCTTTCTATCAAATACTTGTCTTTGAAATACTGCTGGAACAGCTCCCAAGTGATGTCCTATTCATCAATACTGTGTACAGTTTTCACTTCTTCCCACCACAAAGTGGCCTTTTCGTGTAACTGGTATATAGCCAATCTGGCCTTCAGATTGCTACTATATTCATACACTTGGAAGTACTTATTTATATTAATTAACCAGGCTTTAGCCACCTCCTCAGCCTCACCATCAAAAGTTGGTGGTTTAATTTTGCGAAACTCCCTACAGTTCCACTTTATGTCTCTTATTTTCTTGTTGGTTAGACAAATTGCCCAACTATGCCTCATTATAGTTCTTGTTTTTGCTTTTCTGGGAGGGACTCTTTTCGGCTCTTCCTGTAGTGTTGTTTCTAGTTTGTTGATCTTCTTGTTCTGCTGACAATTCTTTTTCAGCATTGGATGTCCCATCTCCTGATTTTGTTTGTCTGATAATTTTTTTTTAAATTCTCTCCTGATCTTGTAGCAATCGCTCATTATCCTTTCTGAGTCTTAACATTTCCTCTTGTAATTGTTGCACTGTGTTCAACAAAAAACCATTTTGGTGCTGCTGTTCATCGAGCAATCGACTAGTCTTTTGATGTTGTTTTACTCTTAATTGAACCCACATCTTTGGATTCATGAATGTTGGTGCTTGAGTTTCCTCTGGTTGCGATTGTGATGCTATAGCTCTTCTCATTGTCACTGGTTCTCCCTCTCTATGTGCACTAATCACATACATAGCGTCACTGTTAGTAGACCCTTAGGATCTCAGTGTAGCAACCAACTTTGATACCACTTGTCACTATCACCCAAACATTATTTACCAACAATAAAAAGAAATTTATTTCACGTATCATATGATAGTAATATTAAAACTATATAAAGATTCTGCTTAATTTTAAACATCATTGCAGACCTTAGCAATGATTGGTATTATAATTAAAATCTCTTAATTTATATGACTTTTAATTGGAACATTCATATATTTGGAAACTTTGCTCTGGTATGAACTAATACCCATACCATACAACAAAATTCGAATGCTATATATATGTTAAAATAATTTTTCGGTCCACTCATTAAAGGAGATATCACATATTTTGGTCATCGGATTCTTTGCCATGGTTAACTTATGTTTAAGTATTTCTTGAATTTCACGTTAGGCCACTTGGCCTTACAAACTATTGGCCATGTTATGGATTGTAAACTCCCATTAAGCTTAGCGGTACTGGCTAGTTAATAGTCGGGACAGTTGTTAGATTGGCCTCGGATTCCACGTAATTCACGAGGGAAAAATTCTCTAGTGACTTCGGCCAGCGGGTTAGTCGGACTCCGATTTCCATCCCTCCATGGTGTGCTCGCAGAGTTGGCTCCTCTTGGAAACTCCGTCACCGGTTCCATTTAAGGTAAGCTTTGGATCTATTACTCTTACTTTTACTCTGCAACCATTCCCGCTCTAAAATAAGTGGACTGGTAAGTTTTCACACGGTGTCATTTCTTAGCTTTCCGAATTCCATCTCTGACTGAGGGTTAATGCTTCCAGAGTTGAGAAGGTTCTTGTATCGACACTGGAAACTAGGTTTTAAGGCTAGGAATGGTGCATGAAGACTTTATCAGGTAAACCCCTCTAGTTATCACTTGTTCTGGGTTTAAATTTCCATTGTTTTATATAGAGCTAGCTACAGGCTTAACATTTCAACTTCACATTTTCTCATGGCTTAATTTTATTCTCAGGTTCGATGAGGGTCTATTTCTTCAGAAGGTATTTATTCCGGCTTATTCAATCATTGATAGCTTTGTTTGTAAATCTCTTCCCCTCGATTGTTTTCTGCTTACGGTTTGAATTCTCTCCTGGATTCATTCTTGTGTCTTGCAAGTGAGTGGGCTTCTCCCAAATCCTTTCGGAGTTACTCTCTAGGACTTATCCTTCCACGGCTAATGATTCGTTCCCTTACCACAGGTACAATGCTATGCATAGAGAAATTGCCAATGTAGTTTGTATGGCACTTAAAATGAAAAGCTCGGGGTTCGAATCCTAGCCTAGGGTTTTTATAATTCTTGAAGCTTGTCGCATTTTAAATGGAGAAGGGTTTACATTGGGGGTTTCAACCCAGATTTGTATTTGAGCACTGTTAATAGCATTTATGGTTCTGTTATGTATCTAGATAGTTGTTTCTACTCTTATTTTGAAGGCCGAGGCCAAGAATGGCCGTTCGGACCATTTACATGAAAACCTAAACATTATGCTATTTTTGTTCACATATAATTATTATAGCATTCTTGAAGCTTCCTACTTGCATGATTTGTTATACGTAGAGACATAACTTCCATTTTCAACTTCAGTTCAATAGTAATTCTTCTGTGAATCATTTTCTTGCTGCTATATATCATGCTTGTCTTGGCACGAACTAAAAGATTGGCATATCTTTCGCCCTCTGCATCTAGTCTCTACCTGTAGACAGAGTTTTCATGCTACATTATTATATTGCTCTAAGGGTTTTCACTGTAGAATCTCTGTCGCATCATAATTATTTTCATATGGAACTCTGCAATAGTATATTTCTCAGTTTATGTATACATTTCATATGCCAGATTTCCTTATTTACTCATTGCATGAATAGTGATGAGATTTTTCTATGTTTTCTTTTATATAAGTCCTGGCTCTTGTCTGTGAAATGGAGTGATATTGTTAATTTACTTCTGCGATTCTTTATTTGCTTACTCGATGCTTATCTAGGTTACACGGTAACCGGTCCACCGAAATTAAGGACTGTGTATAGAGATTGGTTTAAAAGAACAATGGCAAGGGTAGGGTTTCCGACCCAAAACACTGAACCTCAAGTTCTATGTTTTCTTGACTATTTGGTTGCTATACTAATATTCTATGGAAAGTTTAAGTTTATAAATTTCAATGTATATTTTAGCATACATCTTTCGTATCTTTTGTATCATTTCAATTATTTACTTCCTTATTGATTACCTTCCAGTATCTATTCGTACAGTATGGTTGTGGCTGTAATACAAAAATACTATTTTATTTCCTGTATAAGTTATGAAACTCTATAATTTTTTGATCAAGAAACATGTAGATTCATTCTGCAGGTCACATAAAAATAAATGTAATTTTAGGAATAGAACCTTTCTTCCTCCACACAGAAAATTATACTACTACCCTTTAACTGAACTTCTTTTATACAAAAAAATACATGCTAATTCTCTTTTCAGAACTTCAATATTCAGTTCTTTACAAATGAATTATAAATTCAGTAACACCATACAGTCTAAAGCTTTCGTATTAAGACTGTAGCTCAACATACTCAAGTTGTGTATACTTATCTGGAATTTAATATTTTAAACTGTGGTCCTCCCAACCATGAAGGGAGGCTATGACATCCTCCTCTTTCACCCTAGCTCCAGAATCTGGACAGTGCCACGAGTCAATAGTGGAATTATTTATCTTTCTGCTATGACGTCTGGATGGCCAATCCAGTCAAACTCAAAAAGTCTGGTTTTACAAGGTTTTCTTGAGTTTTTTTCAACTGATCATAACCAGCTCTAGAAAATACTCTCCTTTACCAAAGAAAATTGTATAGAACCCCTAATCCTCTCCTGGGATTCAACTTTATCCTCAGAGGAGTAGGTAACTATTTTCCAACTGTCCCCAACCACCTCCTATTCTTGGAAACTTTTTACCAACAGCTTAAAGATTTTCTTTTTACTCATTAATTCCTCCCATTAACTCAATAACAAAAAAATTAATAATAATTTGTTTCATAAACATAACAATTAAGTCTTTCTTGCCAGAAAATAAAAATAAGCAAATTGTGTTTAACTAGTTAATACTAGTTAACTCTTAATGAGGGTGTCACATATTTAATTTGTTATTATCAATTTGATATAATTATTTAATTAAAATTGGTTAATAAATATTTAAAAATGTTAAACCTCATTACTAGTGTAATTATATAAATTAAATACTTTATAAATGTTAATATGCATCAATCCATAATAAATAACAAAACTTATGCAAAATTTGTGTGTCCAGAATGTAATGTCTAATGTTCACTCATATTTATGGATCATAATCTTGCATAATTTTAACACCTATAGTCCTATTTACGGGAAAATATGTCCGGCCAACAGCAAGGTATCTCCCTGGTAAAACGTCCCAACTAGACTCTAAACAGTTTGGATTAGGGATCCCGTCCAGTTTGTGGGTCTGGCTACTGCTTAAGTCTCCTTTCCTTGGGTCTCAATAGAACTCAATGAACCTGTGGACACATGCTTATTCAGACGATACATGATACATGATTCATGAGTTTAAACAAGTATATAACACTATGCGTAGCAAGATGAATAATAAAACATGAAGCCAAAATATATACTGTCAACAGAATATCGTAAGGGTCATGCTTGCACGTTGTTCTAACCACAGAAGAAACAATTCTTTATGGCAGGAACAACCCTCACTTCCTTAAATGTTTATGATGAAAATATAAATGTCAGCAAACGAAGTTATTAACATCATTAACACAAGTATAGAGAACTATAATGCATAAATGATGCCATCAGGAACACAGTTTCATTAATCAAAAGATGTTGGAAACTGAAAAATAAATACTCATAGTGTTCGCACAACAAAACACATCATATCCAAAAGGAGTTTAACAAGTATATGTATTCATATTCAAAAGAGTTTTATCCTTCTATACAATCCTCTCTAACTCTCTGAAGCCCAAAAAAAAAGGGTCTTTTACAATCTTCCTGAAGGGAGTTTTATAGACCAAAATTTTCCCTTTGGGCTTCCTAAATTTTCGCCTCCCCAACTGTTGAACTTCCTTGCGACCTGAATGCGAGCTGCGACCTATGACCCAACTACCAAGTGTAGCCTGTGACCTATTTCCAAGTGCAACCTGCAACCTACTGCCACCCAATCATGAGAATGTGCGTGCGATCGTGAGGTCAGGGGCATCAACTTGTTGTTCTCTGAGAAAGTTCTGCCATGCACGATAATCTGCCGCTATGGGGGAAATCAAGGGAACTTCTTCCCTTAACTGATGCAGACACTCTAAGGCATTTGGAATTAAAGTCTCTCTTTTCTGCGTGACCAGTTTGGATAGAGAGGCTAGTTTGGTGTAGATCTAGACTGGTGTGACAATGAACTTACCCAAGTTCTCCTGTGATCCCGCAAGATCGAAAGTGGCAGTGACTTGTCTAATAGGTTGCAAAAATGTCTGAATCTCCTAGTCCACTTGTCCCCATGTCTTCTCATTGTTCAATGCACCCAGAGATGGAATGTGGTGTAGAGCATGCATTGAATCAATGCCGCTGATTAGATGCTCGTACGCAGCCATTACCTTATCTAGGTCCTTGGACAACTTGTCTTTAGACTGCATTTTAATCCGGATCTGGACCTTGGCATCTTGGGTGTGGATCCAGTCTTTCTTTGGAAAGTTTTCTGGAATGTGGTGGTACCAGCCCGTCCATTCTATCATTCTATCCAAAGTGGTTTAGGCCTCCTTCAACTGCTCGCTCCTCTGCTTAGTCCCTCTGCTTAGTCTCTGCTTGGGCTCTTACCAAGGGGGAAACTATTTGTTTTATAGTGAACATTTCCCCATAGACCTGCCTCATGGTGACCTCTAATAAATCCAACTCTCTTCAGACAGTGAGCGGTACTTCATTGATTGGAGCAGTTTTGTCTTGGAGCTGTTGAATCTCTTCCCTTAACGCTACCTTTTCCTGCTCTAACCTTCCCTCCCTCTGCTCTACTTCTTGTAGCTTATTTTGTAGAGAGAGGATCTCTCTGCTCATTTTGTTTACATTTTCCTCCGTGGCCGTGGAAAAAGCCGTGCTGGCTGATGCTATCATTACCGAGTTAGTCCTAGTGTCTAGGATGATATCTTTCTTCGTCGCGGCTGTGGATGGGGTGGAAGGGTTTCGTGCCAGGCATCTCCTTTTCTCTTGTCGGATATTGAAGGAGAAATGATCATATGTGAGCCTAGTAAGGTTAAATACTTCTTCTTCTTGCCCTTTGTAAGACCTCACATCGGAGAGTGCAGAACATGTATTGACTACAGGCACTTCGATGGGTTGTAGCTCAGTTTTTGATTCTGCGCCTTGGGGAGATGTCTAGATATTCTTTAGTATTATCTCCTCCTCCTCTTTCCTTTTATTTTCTTCCTCCTCTTTCCGCAACCACTCTGCTTCTTCTTTTTCTTGTTCTACTTTCCGCATGTGTTCTGCTTCTGCCGCTGCTTCTTGTTCGGCTTTCCTCTTGCGTTCCACTCCTCCCGCTGCTTCCTGTTCTGTTATTCTCTTGCGTTCAGCTTCCGCTGCTACTTCCTGTTCTGCTTTCCTCTGGAGCTCGGCCTCCACTTGATCTAACTCCCTCTTGAGTTGTTGTTCCGCCTCAGCCTCTACCTCATGTTCCTCCTCTTTTCTCCTGGCCTCTTCTGCCTGCTTCTTCTTTTGCTCTGACCTCAGGCTCCTTTTGCGCTTTTCTTCATCCTCTTTCGTCTTCTTCTCAGTTTTGTGCTAAGATTTGGTGTTGTGTAACCGGCTTCAAAAATAGAAGAAAAGAGATATCAACGCCTTAGAAATAAGCCACTTCGAGGGGGAAACCTCCAATACATTACATAAATGCACAATTCTTCGATGATACAATTTGCAAAACCTCCTTTCTATATATAGGAGTCCATGGGGCCATAATGTAATCCTAGTGGGCCACAATGTAATCCTAGCCGACCTAACAATAATAATTTAAGGGCACAATAATAACAAAATGGGGGTTACAAGGGTACAATAATAACAATAAGGGGGTTACACTAACAACAATAAGGGACTATACTAGTAATATAGGGACCTAACATACCCCTCTCCTTCAAAAAAGTGTTGTCCTCAATGCTTGAGTAGCTCTGGGTGCTTCTGTATAAAATTCTCATCCTCCCATGTAGAATCTTCAGTGGGTAAGTTCTTCCACTTGATGAGATACTCTGAAATTGATCGATTCCGTAGCTATCGAGTTCTTGTTTCCGTGACTGCTTCAAGTTCCAATATGATTTTCCTTCCTCATCAAAGTTAAAATATTGAGCGGAATATTTTCATAACCTTTTTAAGCTCAAGCATGACTTATGGAAAATGTGGATGTACTCGTAGAAAGCGAGCTCAAGCAATACAGAACCAATATTTTGCAACACCTTGTAAGGACCATAGTACTTTGGCGATAATTTATTATCCTTCTTCGCTTGCTTGAGGGACATTTGTTTGTATGGTTGTAGCAATAAAAATACCTAGTCTCCTACATCAAAACTTCTCTCACTGCAATGTTGATCTGCCTGTTGTTTCATTCGATTTTGTGCCAAATTCAGGTTGTCCTTTAAGAGTTGGAGAACTTCTTCTTGATGCTCGATGTGATCTTCCACTGCTTGAACCTTCGAATTTTCTCTTAAAGATGATGTGATGGATGGTAGATGATATCCATAAAGTGCCATAAATGGGGTCATTTTTGCTGCAGTATGGAAGGAAGTGTTATACCACCATTTCAGCAAGAGTAACTATGACCCATTTTTGCATATAATTGTTTCTCCTGCAATAGTTTGAGCACCCTGTCAACATTTTCAACATGATCCTTCCAAGACCTGCTGTAGATTAATATATCATCAAAAAATACTAGCACAAATTTTCTAAGGAAGGGTTTGAAAATGGAATTCATCAACCCTTGAAATGTAGAAGGTGCATTGGTAAGGCCAAAAGGCATGACCAAAAATTCATAATGACCCTCATGAGTTCGAAATGCTTTTTTTGGAATATCTTCGGTCTTCATTCTAATTTGATGATATCCTGAACGAAGATCCAACTTGGTAAAATAAATTGCTCCATGTAATTCATCCAATAATTCATCAATCACAGGAATGGGAAATTTGTCTTTAATGGTGAGCTTATTGAGCTCCCTATAATCAGGACACATTCGCCATGATCCATCCTTCTTGTGTACCAATACTACAGGAGCAGAGAAAGAACTTTGACTGGGTTGAATTATACCCGCCTCTAACATTTCTGCAATCATACGTTGAATTTCGCTCTTTTGGAAGTAAGGATATCTATAAGGCCTGATGTTTGGAGGAACACTTCCTGGAATCAAATGAATAGCATGATCATGATCACGAATAGGTGGGAGTCCTTTGGGAGTTTCAAACACCTTGGAATGATTGTCCAAGACTTGTTGGAGATCTGCAGAAATAGATGATTTTGATGTTGAAACTTCTAGAGAGCATAATTGTGCAATTACGCCTCGTTGTTCTTTCTTGAGAGTGCATCTACAAAAACATTAAGCTTTCCTTTTTTGTAGATTATTTCAAAGTCATAACCCAACATCTTTGTGGTTCTTCCATTCATCTCTTGCTTCATTTATCCAATCCGGTTGGATAATAGAAATGGCACAAAGCAATGCTTCCACCTCTTCATTCTTGTATCAACTTTGTCAAACCTTCCATTTTCTCATTGATCTTAGCTTCCATGTCATCCATCTTAGATTCTGTGTCAACCTCCATGCCATCCATCTTAGCTTCCACGCCACCCATCTTAGCTTCCATGCCTTTCTTCAAAACTTCCATTTCATTTTTTTTTGCTCTTTGCGAGAGTGAAATTTGTTGCATTTGCTCTTGTAATTTTGATAGATCATGTTGCAATTCTTCCTCTTCATGCATCATAGTATAGATTTTTGAGGGATTAACGGGTATGGAATTATTTTTAGGAGGCATTTCAGAATTCAATACTGAAATATATTCTCAATAGGCCCTTGGAATCACTTCAAACTGATTTTTCAAACAAGATTTATGCAATTCGAAAAAAAATACACACCTTTTACTTGCTTTTGAGGAGCTCAATGTTGGGTAACCAGCTTCAAAAATAGAAGAAAAGAGATATCAACGCCTTAGAAATAAGCCACTTCGAGGGGGCAACCTCCAATACATTACATAAATGCACAATTCTTGGATGATACAAATGAACAAAACCTCCTTCTATATATAGGAGTCCATGGGGCCATAATATAATCCTAGTGGGGCCACAATGTAATCCTAGCCGACCTAACAATAATAATGCAAGGGCACAATAATAACAATATGGGGGTTACAGGGGTACAATAATAACAATAAGGGGGGCTACACTAACATAATAAGGGGCTATACTATTAATATAGGGACTTACCATTTGGCCTCTTGCTCTTTCTGTTAGGCAGCGGTGTTGTGCCCTGTACTGGTTCGAGGCTTCTTAGCTTGAGAAGAAGAAGCGCCTCCTAATTCACGGCTTCTTTCCTCCAATGTATGGTCATCTGGGTCTTCTTGATCAGACCATGCCCCCAGGGTGAGTTTCCTATCTGCGTTATACCATTTTCTTTTTTCATCCTCGCCCGGGCACTCAGTGTGCTGGTAGTTCCATTTGAACTTAGCCCGCTTATAGTGATTAGAGACTATCCTCTCTGGGTCATATGTCTGGTGGTCCAATGGCCTTAGGCGATAACTTCTCATCTCTTCTGCTTCTACCTCTACCTCCCTAAAATATTTGACCGTGTAGGTACCGACAGTGAGAGGTAGTGTAGGCCACGACTTCTTTTTGCCCTTAGTCAGGACCTTACAGAAACCAGAAGTCATCTAGAAACATACCTCTTGAATGAGAATTTTATGTGTAACATATCGGGGCATAGCATGGAGAGACTTGTATGAACTAAAGACTTGAATGAATGTGTATTCGGCAAGTGGGAACCAGTGCGCCACCTTGCCTAATGTCTCCATGGCTCACCAAGACATGCAAGGAGTGTCCTGGCCAAACAATTTTCTGTAGAGAGCCGGGATGAAGACTTGAGAGATTGGCTCTATGTCCTTCTTATACCTGGAATCCAAAAATACCTTCGTCTCTAAGTGGATTGGGCGTGCCTGCATTGGATCCCAGTTGTGAGCCCATCCCTCAAAGTGGCACCTCGAACAAATAGCATCCAACAAGTAGAAAGCCATGTAGAATTCAGAAGGATATCCATCATTCGGTACTAGTGCCGAGGATATGTTTGTCTAAAGAGAGGCCACCAACATGCTGGCCCAGTTGAACCAGGTGCCGTGAAAATTGACATACTCCATTAGGGATACCCACGTACCACTGAAAGTGGTGGCATCGGGACACCCATATATCCTGCAAAGCATAGCAGCTACCAGTTTATACACCTTCCTAAGACCTGCCATTGGGTATTCTTGGTCCTTCTTGGCCTTGAATTTTTCGGGCTCCTCCCACCACCCTTTTAGAGTGTCTGTTATGGCGACTGCGTGGGTGATGGCCCATTCTTCTGTAAAGATCTCCTCTCGTTCAGGAAATTCATAGTAAACTTGAGCATCTGAGCCCTTGAGAGTCGCAAATGCCTTGCCTTCATACTCCCTGATTACCCACATTTTGGGGTCAGTGTTTTGTATAATCCACTCAATGACCTCCGCGCATGGGAATATAGCAGGGTGGGCACCTACATGATGGAGCCTTGACCTTTTAACTTGTATGTATGCTTGTTGGTCAGGGAGGTCCTCTGGGAATTCCTGTCGAGCAAATTCATGGTACACTTGGTACCAACGCAGGCGGTCCCCTTTGGAAAATGTGGACAAGGTGTCCTTGTAGATTGGGGGCGGGGACATCGTTATATCCATCTTTATGTCCTCTGCTTTTAGGCTCTTGTTCTTTTTTTAGGCCACTGGAGGTCCCATGTCGCTTGAATCTGAGGAGACGGGGACACACTCTAAGTCCACTTTGAATTCACCTGTCATGTCCATGAAAGAATCCTAGGATAAGAAAGATGTCATGATAATACAAGCCTAGGTATAGTTATTAATTTTTCCAACTGGAGACACAAGAAGGGTTGAATTAGCGACCTGCGACTGGGTCGCAGGGTCGCAAAGGTCGCGATGTTAAAACTCTCAAGGGTTTTGCCACTTTGCGACTAGGTCGCGAGGTTGCTGGGTCGCAAATTATAGGAAGACCGACGGAAGTGTGAATTTACGACCTGCTACTGAGTCGCAGGGTCGCTAGGTTGCGGGGCCGCGGGCAAGGAGCAAGGAGGGCGAATGCGACCTAGTGACTCAACGACCGGGGTCGCAGGGTCACAAGGGTCGCAAGTTGCGCTAGGGCTAGCCGGCGGGTTTTAGCGCACGCTGCATTAAGTAGATTTCCCTCTAACTTAAAAAATGCAAGGCTAAGTGGGCCAAAACAGAGGAAGGGGGCAATTTTAGGGGAAGAATCACATCATAGGAGTTTTTTTCTAGGAAGAAGTGGCAAGATTATGTAAGGAGGGGAAGTGTTAGGGCGAAAGGGGCACCTCAAATCTTTAAATGATCAACAGGAGCACAAAAAACAGATGATTTAAAGGCTAAGATGATTGTACAGGGAAAGAAAGCAAAGAAAAAGGAAAAATCAGTAGGAAACGGCAACTTGCTCGGGAAAACGCGCTCCAGTCGGCCTGTCAAAGGCGTTTTTTCTCTCTGTCGCATGAACAGAATGAGACCTAGCGACCCTTCTATTTATAAAAGGGTCACACGTGTGAGCCACTAATGAGGTCGATGGGTTGCACTAATCGGCGGTTTGAGGGAGGTGCGACCTCAGGGGTCGCGGGGTCGCGATTCAAGAAATCTGCGACTTAGTGACTCAGTGACTCGGGGGGTCACGGGGTCGCTAGGTCGCAGATCTGGGCAAAAGGACCATTTTGCGACTCAACGACTCTTAGCCTTTCCAGATTTCAACTTAGCTTTTCTATGCTGAAGGGGCTCCAAAAATATTTTAAAGGGTGGATTTTTTGGAGGGTGTTGTAGAGGCTACAACAGGTCCATAAAGATGTATGAAGTGTTCATCCAAATCATTGAACTCTTTAGTTTATCCACACATAGTTTTTTAGAATTTTGTTTCTACAATATGAATTTGAACTATGAAAATATACTTTCTATGAAGCATCAAAACACTTATTACATGTTACACTTCATATTGCTAAAATTTAAAATGTCATAAAACTAACTAAATTATAACTTTATTTTAAAATAATAATAATAATAATAACTATAAAATTAATTTATAATGAAAACCTTATCCTAACTTTTTCTAGCATTTCTTCAGGTGAATGTTGCCAAAATATGCAAGAGATCTTTAATAATAATAAGTTTAAATTGTTTAATTTGCAAATTTAAAGTACTTTATGGGTTTTTTAGGGCATTAATATATTTATGCAATAGAAAAATCATTCTCATAAATATATAAATATATGTACATTTAAAAAAACATATGGGTACATTTGAAGAAAGATATGTTAAATTTCTTCTCTTGGGAGAAACATATGCACATTTAAAAAAACATGGAACTCAATTATTAATCATGGAGATTTAGCTGCACTTTACCATGGACATTCTTTATCTATAAATAGAATTTTCTACACTGATGTGTGATAAATATTATGACTAATCATACCAAATGTCCAAAAAATAATAACTCCATGTAATTCTTATTCATATGACAGTTTTTTAATTAATTAATTTAATTCAAAGGAAAACATGACACAGTTTTTTTTGGAAATAACTACTAGAATAGATCCATTTTAAGTACATGATCCTAGAGAGATCAATTTTCTTTATGTGCAAACCTCTTTAGAGAGAAAAATACAATGTGTTATTTTTCATTGTTTAAATTGAATTTTTGAATGGTAAATACAATGCATATAGGAGCAAATCAACGTTTTAACCATAATAACTTGATATTAAAATGTTTTACATAACATGTGCATTAAGTGATTTTATCAGGAAAATTAAAATGGTTTTTTCATTATTATTATATTTTAAAGTATATGTCAATATCAATCTGTATTAAAATATTTTATTGATAAGGCACACTGAATATTTTTTATATACAACATTAAAATATTTTATTTTAACAATTATTTTTTCTATATATATAGACATTAGTTAACAAAGATCTTCAAATAGTTTATTTAAATTTCTTGTTAAATTTTTTTTTGAAAAGTATAAGATTTAAACATCTTACTCACACATTTTTTTATTTCTAATTACTTTACTATATATATATATATATATATATATATCCCACATTATTTTTCTATTTAGAAGAGAATTTTTATTTTTAAAGGGGAAGTGAAAAACTTACACACCTCCTTATATTTCGTTGTAGAAATGAAACTTAGGAGTTTTCTATCTAGCTAGAGGAATTGCCTAGATGGCCAAAATTGGCCGGAATTTAGGTAATTTTTTTTAAAGAAATCTTGAAATAGGAGTGTTTGAATTATGTTTTTGATAGTGGAAATGGATTCAACACCATTGAAAATGTCTAGAGCACTCAAAATATTGAAGTTTGATAACTATAATCTAGATTTGCAAAAATATCGGCCAGATTTTCTTGAAATCTCACCTGAATTTAAATGATTTCAGGGCAAAAAGGCACTCTAGTTAGACTACTACTTTGATATATGTATACTACTATAAATATTCTACATAATCCACCTAAATTCAATATAGATACTATATTAATATACTTAAATTAATTTTGATAAAAAAACTCACATAATTTCTCAACTATAAAATTAATAAATTTATTAAATTTAATATTAATATATTCTAGAGAATTTAGATTGACATTTTATAAATTTATTAATTTTAGTATTAATAAATTCTAAAAAAATTCAAATTGATAAGAGATCAGTTCAAAATAAGTTTAATTTGGTTTTTAAAATATTTTGATCAATTAAAAAAAATATTACATTAAAAACAATATTCCATAAAATAATTTGTCAAATATTTTAATTAGTTTAAATGCAATTAACTTTTCTAGCAATATAACTTGTCTGATGTGGTTATTGTTTATATTAACATTTTTTTATATTTTCCATAATATAATTAAAATAATAATAATATTATAATTTAGTAATGGTTACTTTTCTTTATTATTAAGTATTTATACACATATACACCACTAATAATAATCAATCTAGATCTGTCTTACCTGATCTACCAAGTGTCGAGAGGGATCAAATCTCTTGAGATTAAAACATATTTTAGAGAGAAAATAGATTTGATCCCTCTAAGCACTCAGTAGATGGTTATATGTAGTTGACATTGAAATATTTTATTTATATTTAGCATTGTCCACATTGAAATATTCAAACATGTCCCCTCATATATATATATATATATATATATATATATATCCATATTAAGAATTAAAATAATTACAAATCCCTCATACATTGAATTATAAAACAACTATTAATGAAATATGTATTGTTTTAATCTTTTTCTTTCTGTATATGTTTCATGTTAAAATATTTTACTCAATTTGATTATTGAAATAATTTATTTTTTTGTTATTAATATATTATTATTTTAAGTATGCATAGATTTAATTATTTCTTTTTTTTAATATTTTCTAAAATATTACATATCAAATCCATATTAAGCATTGCAAGAATTACAAATATCTCTCATAAGTTGAATTATAAAACAACTATTAACAAAATAAGTAGTCTCTTAATCTTTCTCTTTCTATATATGTTTAATGTTAAAAGATTTTACTCAGCTTAAGTATTCAAATAACATTTTTTTTAGTTATTAATATTTTATTATTTTAAGTATGACATGTAAAATGAATGTAAAATGATTTACACGTCATGTATTATCAATAATACTATTTCTTCTTTGTAGTAAAAGATAAATTTTTACTCATCTTTATATTTAATTTTTTTTTTTTTAAGTCAACAATAATTTCTTTTACTATTACTATTTTGAATTTAAATTATTATTTTTTACTGTTACTATTTTGAATTTAAATTATTATTTTGTTATCAATAAAAAAAGAATAATGTTCAGTTTTTTTAATCATTCAATATCCAAATAGATATAAAGCGATAACATTTACTTTCTTTTTCGCCACTTTTCTTGTATTTTTTCATAGTTATAAATACATGATTTTATTAATTAGTTTAGATGCTATGAGTACTATCAATGCTAATCAATTCCTTTGAGTCTGGTTTCTAAAACCAAGGATAGTATGTATATTTCACTTATTTAAGTAATAGTCCCATTGAGATAGGTATATGTTATATTTGGATTATAAATTTCAATTTTATTCTTGTGATTCAAGTTAAGTACAGTTATTTCAAGCATTTATATCTTGCAAAAATAATTTACATCATTTATTTTTGTTAATAAGATAAAATATTCAAGTGCTCATGGCTACATCCTTAAAAGAGAACCCTCTAGGACTACAAGGTATCTCCTTACCTCCTTAAGCACAAAGATAGATAACTGGGAAATAACTAGGAATATCATTAAATCCACAACATTGTTGTAAATTTAAAGGAAATAATGATAATCTAGTTACTTACCAACATAAAGAATCCACTACTGGCCACTACTGGGGCACCAAGGTCTCCAATTTTTTCTACACTTTTTACTTAATGGATGCAATACATGCTAGTAATTGAACATATAATGTGATAGTATTTCTTTCATATAACCTCACTAATGTTTGAAGATTATCCACCCAATCACACTCATCTTTACTAATAGTGTAGTGTGAGGGAAAATATTCAACCACTTAAGAAAGTCTTCTCATATTAAGCCTATCCAAATAATGCTATAGATAGTAAAAATTTTATACTCACTAAAAAGAACAAACCATAATAAACTATTTGGTCTCCAAAATCTCTATGCATTATTTAATATCCCATTATTTATCATATAAAATTAAAATGGATAAGTTATCCATCTCCTTAGTGCCATAACCCGCTAAAATTTATTCAATTACTTTAGTTCCCATCTCTACATTACACATCTATGCCACCGTTTAGAAACATTAAGTTTGCAATGAAAGTGTAGTCCCCACTTGTATTTGCTACCATGACTTGGCTTATGTTATCACTTATCTCTTTTATGATAACACAAATCAATGGACTTAGATAGATGACACATATGAAGGTTTTAAATTTTTTTTTCTCTCTACTTAAATAAATTTATGAATTTACCAAATTTTGAGAAGGAATGATTTCCTTAGATATTTAAACCATTTTTTAAACACAAAACTCAATAAAATATTTTATCTCTTAATATTTAATAAATTAAAACTTAAAATATATCTAAATTAATTATAATAAAACATTTTATAACTAAAAACTATCTAAAAATAATTAATAAACTATGTTAGACGAAACGATTTTTTTTCACCATAATGATGCAATAGAATTTGAAGTAAGATTGTGTGTTTTTCTTGTTGTTTGAGATACCTTTTTAAATGCACTATCATTGATTCATCTTATGCATGGATCTAAAATGAGCCTAGAGGGATCAAATTTCTTCATGTGTAAACTTATTTTAGAGTGCAAAAAAAACAATTTACTTTTTCCTGCATTGGATATTTTGTTTTATTCAACATAAATATTTTCTTTTAACATATATATATAACGTCTTAAAATATTTTTCAGTATAAGGTTTAATCATGTTACTCACATATTTTTAGAAATTATATTATGTTATATGGACAACTAATTAAACATGCATATCAATTTTTTTTTAATGATAGACATTGTTTTCTATTTAAAGAATATGTTATTTTTATTTTAAGAAGGACGAGTAACAACTCCAAATTGAGGACGAGCAGTCTCATTTTCTTCCAAGCTAGTTTTGAGATTCTGAGAGTGGCTCTGCAGCTTCTAGCAATCTTCAAACCCTATTCCGACAAGTCCAATTACACCCATTCACTTCCCTAGATTGAGAAGTAAACCTTCCGTCCGTTTTGGCTTCATAGCCTCTGCATAATTGTGTACTGTGTGTAACTCGTGGATTGTTGTAAAGGCAGCACAATATTTCTTACCCGAGCTCCGCAGGAAAAAGTCTAAAGAGTCTAGCCTACTCAGGAAGCCATGGAAACCTCTACTAAATCAGGGAAGCGTGCAGGGCGCAGATAGGGAGGATCCAAGAAGAAGCCCATCACAAAATCTGTCAAGATTTGGCTTCAATTTTTTGTTGGATGGCTCGCCATTTCCAAAAAGAAGCCCATCACAAAATCTGTCAAGGTTTGGCTTCAATTTATTGTTGGATGGCTCCCCAGTTCCTGTTCGATGGCTCGCCATATATCTGAAGAATGGCAGGTATGCTAAGAGGGCTGGGTTTCGAGGCCCCATTTTTCTTGCCGCCGTACTTGAATATCTAGCCGCGGAGGTTGAGGGCGGAAGGAAGTAGGGAGGGCAGGTCTTTGCTATTTGTGGTTTTGTGTTTTGACATGTATAATAAGGAGCCGTTGTAACTACACTCTGAAATACTACAAAAGTATGAAATCTAGTTTACCTTATCATGTTTGTTATGGCTAAGTAGCAATTTGTTTAGTTTTCGATTATATGAATGAAGGTTGACAATCACTTTTAATTTAAGCATTTTTTTTTTTTCTATGTTTTCCATTTTCCCATTACTCTGCTCTTAGCCGTTCTATTGGGGTTTTTCTTCTAATAATTTAGTAGACTTGGATTTTCTTTTAATAATTTAGTTCTTGGTTGTAGACTTGGATTTTCTTTTAATAATTTAGTTCTTGGTTGTTTCCACTTGAACCGAATTTTTGTTTTAATATATTTTGTAAATAGACAAAATGGTTATGGATGATATTTTGTAAATAGAATAGACAGAATGGTTGGTGCAGCTACAGGGATTGTTGCTCAGTTGATCACATACTTTTTACAAATTATAAGTTGTATCAGGTTTAAAATTTCATTTGTGTTTAACTTATATTTAGATTTTTTTTCTTTGAAATATTTTTTTGTTTATATTTTAAATTGAAAATATTTATTTTTCTATTCCAAATCTAGATTCTGAATACTATTCATAATATTTCTCTCCTCTTGTTTTTTTTGTTTCTTCTTTAAAATATTTTTCATTTATATTTTAAATTGAAAATATTTATTCTTCTATTCCCTATCTAGATTCTGAATACGATTCATAATATTTCTCTTTTCTTGTTTCTTCTCAGCAATTCTCATTGTGAGTCTAGTTCCTTTTGGTTGAGGGATTTTTAATTTGTATTTTGTTTTATTATTTACTCTGTAATTGCTCATTTCTTCACAATGGAGGCCCTGAAAGATATAGTAAAAAAAAAAATTTCATTTAACTGTAAAATAGATTGTTGTTTCTTTAGTATTTAGTATTACTATTACAGTAAGTAATAATCCAGAAAGTAATAGTAATACTAAATATTAATAATCTAGAGTAGTATTAATAATAGAAAGTAGTTTGAAAGATTTTTTTTTTTTTTTTTTTTGCAAAACAACAATTTTCAAAATCATAATCCAGAGTAGTTTGCAATAATAGTAATACTAAATATTAATACTCTAGAGTAGTAGTTTGAAAGATTTTTTTTTCATAATCTAGAGTAGTTTGCAATAATAGTAATACTAAATATTAATAATGTAGAGTAGTAGTTTGAAAGATTTTTTTTTGCAAGAAAATAATTTTTAAAAGCATAAATTTTCATAATGTGTTGCAAAATGAGTTTCTCATAAAGAGTTGTATAGTTTTATTCAATTTGCAGTAAGCAACAAAACAAGATGCAGTTGGGCTTCAATCATCATAAACATCATAAACATTCGAGGAGCAACAAAACAAGATGCACTTGAGATTCACTCATCATAAGCACTGTGTTCCGGGTTCCGCAAAACTCAAACTCAAAACTCCAATGAAGCCTCATTCCAAAAAGCAAAGAAGCCCCATGTACTGGGAGATGATGACAAATAATGACAAAAGTGGAGAGATAGTGAGAAATAAAGATAGATGGACATATAGCCCCTTGAATAACCGCTTGAATCCAAATAAACATTTATTCTAAAATGTTTTGAAAGTAGCATTATTGGAATATGAGAAAATAACTTAGACAAATTTATTTTTAGAATAAAATTTTTGATAAAGAATGCATATTTCAACCTCGAAAAGAGGCTAAATAAAACCTAAAAGATTTTAAACAAAAACTAAGACAAAAACTTAAACTAGCTTTAATTTAAACATCAAATATTTTTTCATATCCCAAAACATTTCGATTATAAGACGCCCTGCAAGCCCTTTGGACATGGACTAAAAAGAACACTCAAACACACATATTGAATGTTGCACCAAATCAATTAATAAAGTGAAAAAGAACACCAAAGCGTTTAATCTTAAATTTTTGGGACACATTTATTTCACGTGATAGAGGAGGATTCAACATCGCTTCCCCCGCAGCGTAGGCTCCGACTGATTATGCCTATGACTCGAAGTCTATAGCTGTAAATATATGTACATGCCTATGATTCCAACTCTGTAGCTGTAAATATCTACATGCGGATGACTCGAAGTCTATAGCTGCACATCTCTGTACAACTTCCCTGCATGTTCAATGTGGTTTTCATAGTCTTACATTATTTTAAATCGGAATATATTCTAAATCGTTTTTCAATATTAAATAGTTTTTTAATATTAAATATTTAGAAAATAGTTTTTTTTCAAATTTATTCAATGTTATAAAATATTTGTAAAATTGAAAGAAATTCAATTTCATTTTAAACTATAAAAAAATAAGTTTATTTTAATAATATTAATTTTTTTTTTTTTGAGAAATAGTAATTTTGTATTAATATAAAAAGTTACATTGGATATATTAAGATTTGTTTTAATTTTTCCTCTTAAATCAAAAATAAAAATAATAAACATATAAAATTGGTATATTCTATCTAATAAAAATAATAAATATATAAAATTGGTATATTCTATCTCTCAAAATATAGTATTTGTATGAAAAAATAATATTGATTTTCTTAAAAATAAAAAAATAAAAAAATAACTTATAATGTTGCTTATAATATAATTAAATAAAATATAATTGAACATTGTTCTTTATTATTATTTATATTTAAATTATAGATAATAATAATTTATAAAAAAATATGCATCATATGAAACAAAGACTATATCCTGTTGATGATGAATTTTCCATATAAAAAAATGGATATCAATATAAAAAAATATGATATCCCATGTCACACTATTATTTAGTAGTGCACACATTCCATCCTTAGATTAAATAATCATAAATAATCATTAATTGCATAGTTAGCTTATTTTTTTATTATCAATTTGATATAATTATTAATATAATATTTAAGTAAAATTAGTTAATAAATATAAAAATTTTAAGCATGATTACTAGTGTAATTATAAAAATTAAATACTTTATAAATGTCAATACACATCTATCCATAACAAATATCAAAACTTATCAAAAAATTGTGTCTTCACCCATATTTAGGGATCATAAGCTTGTAAAATTTTCAAGTTTATGGTCTCTAAAAATGGGTGAAGTGTTGTCCTTAAAAATGGGTAGTGTTGACTCAAATTATTGAACTTTGCAGTTTCTAGACACAGTTTTCCAGATTTTTTTTCTCTAGCATGAATTCTAGCTATGGAAATCTACATTCTAAGTAGCATCAAAATAAATTAAACTAATTATATTTTAAATTATTATTATTAATAATAAATAATTAAAAATATAATATATAATGAAAATTCTAGTCTATCTAATAAACAAAATGGCAATTTTTTTCTAGCATTTATTTCGGCCAATTTTGTCAAAATCCCAAAAAATCTTGAAAAATCATAAATTTAAATTGTTTAAATTTCAAAGTCAAAGAATTCTACTATTTTTTAGGATGTTGAATCTATTTATGCATTGAAAAAATAATTCTAATAAATATATGTGCATTTTAAAAAGCATATGTATATTTAAAGAAACATAATTTAAATTTCTCCTTTGAGAAACATATGTACATATAAAAAAATATGGAAAAATATTCTTAATCATGGAGATTTAACTCCATTTTACAATAGAAATCCTTAATATGTAAATAGAATTAGCTACAATGCTATGAGCCAATAATATGGCTTATCATACCACATGTCCTAAAAACCATAACTCCATATAACACTTATTTATATCCCCTTTTTTTAATTAATTAATTAAATTGAAAAGGAATTTTTTTAAAAAAATAAATATGAAACTTTAGTTTATATGATCTCTATGATAAGTATTCTACATAATATAAATAATAGATACTATATTAATATAATTGAAATAACCATTAATAACCAATTCACATATGTTATCAATTATAAATTTAGTAAATTTAATATTAAGATATTCTAGAGAATTTATAGTAAAATAAATTTATAAATTTATGTATTGAAAAATTTTAGAGAGTTTGAAAGTGGTGTGCTTATTGTTCACATCAACTTTTTTTTGGTGCTTTTACTAACATAATTAAAATAATGATCACTTTTCTTTATTATTAGCATTGGTAGTATTTTCAAGTCAGAAGAAATTTCAGAAAAACAATGCGGTTTTATTGATGACCACGAGAATCAAGAGACACAATCTTCCTTGCAAGATCGTGAGATTGAAGACTCGCGAATTTTTCTTCAGGAAGGATGTAAAGAGGAACATATTGTTGAAGATCGATTGGATGAGCCACATGAAGCTGATTGCAAAGACTTGGCAGAAGAAGACAAAGTTGGAGAGAATTCAAATTATGATGATCTCATGAATGTTTCTGTGTGTGCAAATGTTAGCAACAAGAAGAAGGAAGAAGAAACAAAGTTTGAAGAGGAATTAAAGTTTCTTGAAGCATGTCTTGAAACACCATGTCTGTATGAAGTCAACATAGAACTTGTATCAATGAATGTTGAAAACAACATCGCTGACGATCAAATGTTTGACACTGTAAATGGTAAGAGGAAAAAATATCCTATAAAGTTTTTCATAATTTTGAGAGGGGTGAGGATAAGAGTTCAAGTGTTCCATCATTGGGGAATAAAACATATAAAGGAGGTGAAGATCTATCACTACCTCATGGCGAGAAAAGTAAAGATGAATCCTTGCCTAGGAATGAACAAGCATGGACTCTCAAGCAAGAAGACCAAAATGAAAACCTTTGTTACCAAGTTTTTCACATTTTTATTGTGAGCCTAACTTAAACTACACCAACAGGCATATGTTATTCTTTTAGTACCCTTTCTCCATTAAGAGGGACCGTTAAAATATATTGGAGAAAGCTAGACCTAGTTATTTCGATATGATTGGGACTCTCAGATTAAGTCTTAGATCCTAATATCTAGAAAGTGGTTAGAACGACCCCTTTAGTGTGAAAGTCTATATGTTTGAGGTTCTTGACTGAATAGTAAGTGCATTGTGTGAGTGCTTCGTCACTCTCGAGTTCACCTAGAAAACCATTTACTTATTAGAATTCAGCTTTTAAAAAATTTCGATGTTTCCTATATAAAAAATAAAAAAATCAAAGAAAATCAAAAGCTCCTGGAATAGAATAATCATTTATTTCCTCGATGGTGGAATTCAAGTGTTTAACGGGAATTTATAGTCACTCTCTTTCCTCACCGTGCACAAGGAGTAATCAGATGCTTAAGCGTCGTATAAAGCAAGATAACTTGCCTTAGCGTGTTCTGTGGTAAATACTACAGGGTCTGATCTGTATATCTTCTTTTTTATTGCGTGGAGTAATTAAGGTGTGCCTAGTGTCATATCTCTTGTAAAGAAAAGGAGAGAAAAAACATGACCACGAGGCCCAAACCTAAAACCTTACGATTTCATACTCTACTTTCCACTAAGATCCATGTCAAGTAGAAGAATCTCCAAATCTGATTCTGACGGTAAATAATATTCTGACGGTAAATGATGAACGCTGCCTGTGAACATTCTAATAATATAAACGACACTATATGGGTCGGTTAACATATTTTACTGACCGGCAAACGAATGGACATGGAAACAGATGTGGAAAGTTGAAACAGAGGCAGGGTCCAAATCTGATTTTTTCGCAACTGGATGGAATAATTTTCTTACGGTCATTAATGAACGCTGCTTCTAATAATATAAACGACATTATATGGGTTGGTTGACATATTTTACTGACCGGCAAGGAAGGGTCCTGGAAATTTTGAAAGGCTGCTGTGTGGTGTACAGCTGTAACTGAAGTAAGAAAGGTGATAGTGGAATAGATGATGTGCACCATAGAAATGATAGAGACGCAGTGGGCCTCCGCATCACTCATAAGAAACCTACGCACCATGAAAAGACTGTTTACAGCTGAGATTGCAGTGGCGTTTACGTCGGGGAAAATATGTTTGGCGAATATCTTTCACGCATTGTTGCAACTGAGTTACGACGTGGATATGTCTTTCACGCATCTCAATGGATGAGAATGAGAGGCACTACGGTTGCTTTAGCTTTTTTTCATAGTCAAATCGGTTGAACTGCACTGGTAGGTTGGAAGTTCGATGGTCAACCTAATATTTGACTAATACAGGGACGGGGCAGCGATGCCATTGCTTTCTGTTTGCCAGTATGGAGTAGATGCAATAACATTGTAAAACAAACCTGGCCATCACACATTGGGTTACCTTAATTAAAGACATCTGCAATCCACTTTTTATACGTGTCTGACACCGTTGGCTTATCTCCATGAACTGCGCTCCATGTCATTGATTTGATCGTGCCAGATATTTCTTGCTCACATGAAACAACTGCCTGATTTTTCTACTGACGTCAAAGGTAACAACGAGATTGTGACGTGAAAAAAACACCAGGGGGTGCCAAAATCTTCTCACCAACTCCCCCCGTTGTGAAATAGAAAGGCGACAAATGTAAATGTTTGACATATTATATTACCAGGCTGTCTTCGTATTTCAGTAAATATGAAGTGCGTAACTATGAAGTGATTAAATGATAATTTTACTATATTTTGATGGTAAGTTTGTTTTTTTTGCCATTCCAGTGTTGTATAACATATTATTAAAAGTTCAAAATAACCATGATATAATAAGCTATATTGATGACACAATTGTTAGTGGATGTAACCTAAATATAATTTATGATTGCATTAATTACCGTGTAACGTGTTTATGCACATGTAAAATGGGGTTTTCAGAATTTTTATTTAATTATTAATAATTATGAGATGTATTTGAAAATTTTATTTTTATAAAATATTTTAAATTAGCACAATCATATTTATTAATATGAATGATATAAGTTTATAGACACACATCAATATTAATATGTTTATTAATTAATATTAATATATCAATATCTATATTGATATTTATATTTATATCTAGTATGTATGTATTCGTAGATTTAGCAGAAACCACTACAAACAAGAGGTATCATACACTAATTTGATGTCTAGTTTGGCCATGACCTTAAAATTGGATTATATATATATCATTGTGTTTTTAAATTCAAAAATAAATATGATAAACCCAAGGGACTAATAAACCCAACTAATAAACATTATAAACCCAAGATATTAATACTACAAACCCTCAACACTGATTTTATAAACTGAAGGGATTAATAAACCCAAGTCATTACTATTATAAACCCAAGGGATTAATAAAAATAATGTATTATTAATATTATAAAACCAAGGGATTAATAAACCCTAAGGATTTTTAATATTAATAAACCCAAGTGATTAATATAATCAAGGGATTATTAATATTATAACCCCAAGAAATCATTAAACCCAAGGGACTAATATTAAAAACCCTAGGGATCAATAAAACCTAGGAATTAATATTTTAAACCAAAGGGATTAATAAACCCAAAGGATTATCACCCACGATCGGGGTGTGAGCTCGCAACAATTATCCTCACAGTTGATTGATGTGGGTCATATCGAGGAGTCCTCCCGGAGTCCTCCCCCACCCTCCACATGCAAGAAGCACATGGAGTGGTGCATCTCTGCATGTGTGGATTTAATGTCATCGTAGAAGGTGGAAAAGGTATTTGAAAGAAGAATATTTCCAGAGAATTTTGGGGTGAGTTTGGGAAATTATTGGTGTTCGGTAGTTGTTTCATGTGGCGTTTGTTCACTATGTTCAGAAATGTGGATTAGGCTCAGCAGGATAGGACTCTCCAGATGCAGGTTCAGTCACTGCCATTCCTCATTCTTGTTAATGGGTATGTGTTTATCTCTTTTAATGATGCCCCCATGGTTTGGTCTCTTTATCCGTTGGGCTTTGGGTTGCTTGGTTCCAATTCTTTGGTGTTGAAGAGGAAGGTGGTTTATGCAGAATTTTTTTGCTTGAATTGGATATAGAGATGGTATTTATTCTGCATGGTCTCTCTGTGTCTGTCATTTTCAGAATTTTATTATTTTGTATGGGTCTATATTGTTGTTAGGTCTATCTTTGAATTTCTCGTCCACCCCATCTTTGGGTTTTTTGTTGTGTCTATGGGTTAGTGATCTTATGGCAGCACCCTCAAGGCTAAGAAGAACCCAATCCATACATCACAATTCATCCATGATCCAAAATATCCTCCAAGGAAAAAATGTGAAACTATTCTCTTAAGAGAAAATGTTCCATGTCAAGTGATGATATAAAATGAATCCACGAAAATCTTATTTATGCACTCATTAGGAGTCAGAATTACCTAATGGGCCTACATTAGCCCCTAAAATAAAACAATGTGAATATTAACTAAATGTTGGTAACGCGCCCACCAAACTAACTCACAAATATAATAAAAACCCTCCTAAGAGGTAAAATAATAATCTGTGCATGTCGTAGGGCTCTCCAAGAGGTCTGATGTAGCCCATAAGGACCATAATGATGAATAGGACCCTTAAAAGTGATGGACAACTTGTTGGACCCTTCTCCAAAAAATAAACCTATGGTGCACCTAATGGGTGTGGGGGTAGACCAATGACCTCATAGGTGTTGAAGTGACTTGAAGATGCATGTAGACCATCTGTAAGGGATCATATGATGCAATAAATGATTCCATGTAAACGCAAAAATCCCGGGGCACCTGCCAAGTTTTCAGTGCACCTATGGGGCGAGTTGGGCATAATGTAACAGATAAATCTTCCCGTTTTTAAGCTCTTTTAGGGAACTTACCATACAGTTATTAATATAGGCTATCCAAAGTGAGTTATAAAACTCTTCAAAAATATTTAAAATATAATGCAATAATCATAAACAGTGGAAACATTATCGACAAATGAATTTCTAATTGGAATTGGTGTGAGCCATGTATTGTTCATTATGGATCTAAAATTCAGTCCATCTCAATGGTATATATGCTTGAGTCTTATTTAATTTCTCTAAGTGATAGGAAGCTGTATAACTCATATTTCATGTTAAAATCATTATGTAAAGCCACATGGTGGTTAACCTTAATCTTTTATTAAAAATTGATTATGCTAATATAATACCATGATATCAGGTATCAAAATTGTTGAAAAATGTAACTATGCTAGGTATTAATAATTTTATCATCATCATATTCATTGGAAAATAAAAAGGAGGAAAAAAGATATTCTGAAAAGCATGGGTTTCATGCTCTATATTTTATTTTTTCAACTAGGTCAAGCATGTTGTTATGAAACCATCTCACAAAATAGAAGAAAATGTAGATCAATGTCTTGAGAAATAGCCTCTTCGAGGGGAAACCCTCCTTTATATCACATAAATGAAAATTTATTTGATGATACAAATAACGAGAGCTCCTTGTTATATATAGGAGTCTAAGGGGTCACGATATAATTAGAGCCTACTTAACAATAATAATGTAAGGGCATACAAATACTAATAATGGCCTTCTATGGGGAAGAACAATAACAATATGGGGACTACCTGGGCACAACAACATAGTAGGAGGGATACAATAATAATAGCATAAAGGGGATATACTAGTATTATAGGGACCTAACATGCCGCTCTCCTTAAAAAAGGTGTTTTCCTCAATGCTTGAGTAGTTATGGATGCTTTTGTATAAAATTATCATCCTCCCATGCCGAATCTTCAGCAGGTAAGTTATTCCATTTAATGATGTACTCGAAAATTGGTCAATTTCATAGTTGTCGGATTCTTGTCTCTATGGCTAATTTAGGCTCCAATATGGTTGTTCCTTCTTCATCATGTTCTAGAAATATTTTTTGAACTGGGAGCTTGCCACTGATAACCTTATTTAAGCACGAAACAAGGAAAACTCGGTCTATTCGGGAAGATGTAGGGAGCTTCAATTTGTATTTCATAGTACCAAAATTTTGCAACACTTTTTAATAACCATAATACTTAACATATATTTCATTAAAATTAGAAAATTTGTATTACAAGGACATCACTAGAATTCATATTTTTTGGTTTTTTTTTTTTAAATTGTACATCAACTATTTAAATCCAAATTTAGTGAAACATGTGTTACTTGGGTGATAATTTATTATCCTTCTTATATTCCTTGAAGGACATTCGTTTCTATGGTTGTAGCCTTAAAAATATTGAGTCGCCTACATTAAAGCTTATTTCACTTTGACGTTAATCTTCTTGTTGCTTCCTTCAATTTTGTGCGAGAGTGAGTTTATCCTTTAAGAGTTGGATAATTTATTTTTAATGCATGATGTGATATTCCATTGCTTGAACCTTAGAATTTTCTCTTAAATATGATGTGATTGATGATGGAAGATATCCATAAAATGCCATAAATGGGGTTATTTTTTCTACAATATGGAAGGAAGTGTTGTATCACCATTCATCTAGAGGCAACCACTTGACCCATTGTGTTTGTTTATTAGATTCCAAATCAATGAAGATATTGTTCCAAACATTTGTTCACTATCTCATTTTTCTCATCATATTGAGGATGATAAGATGTGATATGAGCTAATTCACTACCAAGACACAAAAATAATCTTGTCCAAAAATTTCAAGTGAAAATGGCATCTCTGTCACTTATAATAATATTTGGTTTTCCATGTATCTTTTTAATTGTTTCAATAAATGCGGTAGCAATTGTACTATTATTAAAATCATGATATAATGCAAAAAAGTGTTCATACGTGGTAGTTCAATTAACTAACACTATGATGACACTCTTATCTTCAAACATGGGTAAACCTATGATGAAATCAATTGAGACCTCCTCCCAATGTTGAATTGGAATGGATAAAGGTTGTAACAATCTCGGGGTATTAATTTTCTTAACATTATTTTTTTGGAAAACCAAACATTCTACCACAAAATTCTGAATATCCAATTTAAGGCCGTCACCAAAAAATCCTCCTTTACCCTGTGGTAATTTTTTAAAAATCCTAAATTCCCTCCTGTGGGGGAGGTGTGCAATTCCAAAAACATATTTTGTTTGAGTTGGAAATTATTACAAATATATAAGTGATCTTTGTACCATACTGAATCATTTTCGTAGATAAATGTTTCAAATGTACTGGGATCTTGCTGTAAATTTTGGGTGAGTGTCCATACCTATTCGTTATTCCCCCATTCATCCCTTTCTTCAGTTATCCAATCAAGTTGGATAATAGAAATAACACAGAGTAATTCTTCCACGTCCTCATCCTTTCTTGAGAGTGCATCTGTAGCAACATTTTTATTCGATTTTTTGTAGATGATTTCAAAGTCATAACCCAACATATTTGTGACCCATTTTTTCTACTCTTTTGAAGATAATTTATGTTCGAAAAAGTATTTAATACTATCATGAATTTTTTTTACCTTGATGTGTCTTCCCATTACGCAAGGTAACCATTTCTTTAGTGCATGTAGTATTTCTAACATTTCCTTCTCATAAACATGCTTGTGTATATACCTTCCCTTGATTATAATACTTTCAAAAGTAATGGGTCCTCCTTGTTTCATTAAAATAGCACCAGCTATGTTAACCGAGGAATCACATTCAACAATAATTTTTTTTGTAGAGTATGGCACATCTAAGGCCGGTGCTTGGCACATTTCCTCTTTAAGATGTTGAAAGGCCTTAGTTGCTTTTAGATTCCAAGAAAATGAACTTCAGTAATGTTTTTAGAGGTGCTGCTATTCTCCCATAATTCTTAACAAACTTATGATAATACCCTGTCAACTTGAGAAATTCTTGAAGATGCTTTTCAGTTGTGGGGATTTTCCATTCCTTAATGGATTTAATTTTTTTAGGCTCTACCTTAAAACCCTTATGAGGTACAATATGAACTAAATATTCCACCTCTGGTACTCCAAAGAAACATTTGAAGGTTTTTGCATATAATTTTTTCTCCTCCAATTGTTTGAGCACCCTGCCAACATGTTAAACATGATCCTTCCAAGAGTTTCTATAGATTAGTTTATCATCAAAAAATACCAACATAAATTTTCTAAGGGTGGGATTGAAAATGGAATTCATCAAACCTTGAAATGTGGAAGGTGCATTAGTAAGGCCAAAATGCATGACCAAAAATTCATAATGACCTTCATGAGTTATGAGTCCTATTTTCAGAATGTCTTCAATATTCATTATAGTTTTAATATATTCTAAACGAAGATCTATCTTGGTGAAGTAAATTTTGCCATGTAATTCATCGAACAGTTCATTAATGATAGGAAAGGGATATTTATATTCAATTGTGATCTTGTTGAGCTCCCAATTATCTCAAAACATACACCATGATTCAACCTTCTTGTGCGCCAATACTACTGGAGTGGAGAAAGAACTTTGACTAGGTTAAATTATTTGGGCCTCTAGCATTTTAAAAATCATACATTCAATTTGACTCTTTTGGGCATAGAGATATCTGTAAGGCCTAATGTTTGGAGGAGGATTGTTAAGATTATGGAACTACGGTCAACATCCACTTTGGAAAGATCATATTATGAAGATAGTAATTTCAATATATTCATATTTTCGAGAGGACAAAAATCGATCTAAATATCACCCTATTTAGCTAATATTAAGTTAATTTTTGAATTATTTTATTCATACATGTATAATGGAATCAATCGTTCCTAAGCACATGTGAAATTAGTTAAGTTAGCCCCAACCTCAAGTGGATGGTCATGAAACCCTATAAATAAAAGAGACCTAAAACTTATTCAAACACAATGATAAAGCACTATTCTCTCTCTTCTATTTTTTGTTTCATAGAGGTCTATCAGAGGAAATATCGCGAAAAGGGTTTGAAACTTCAAGGTCAAAGTTCGCACGTGTCTAGGTTTTTTGAGTCTCATACGCTTGTATGTAACTAAAGTGTTTAATCCCTAGATACTAGCACACAAGATTATGGGTGTATCCAGGAACCCATAGAGGCATGCATAAAGGCCTATGGGTGCGTCTAGGAGTCTGGGGTTTCCGTAGTCTTGATCGGTCCATAGATGCACACACAATAAGGTACAGGGAGTGTCTAAGGTGTCATAAACACAAGCATAAAGGAATATGGATGCATACGGTAGGTTTAGGCTTCCATAGTCTATTTTGGTCTCCATAATCATGCATAATATGGCCTAGTGGCGTCTAGAGCTACTACAATTGCACACATAGAATGATCTGGTAGCATCCATATATGTCATAGACCTCCACACTTAGTATCTTTACATGCATCCAAAGCCTTAAGAATATTTATTAGTATGTTGCAATGTTCAATAATGTTCAACACAGTGAAAATAGTATCCAACGATAAACTTTAGTCAGTGGCAATGCATTACATTTCTCAAAATTAGGATCCTTCAGTAGAAGTATGTTTAAGGTTATATTATGGATGTGATGGTTGTTTTATTTCATTATGAAGATATGGATCAATGGACCACTGTAATATTGTTTGTTGAATCATATGATGACAATCTAAGAAGAATAATTTGCAAGGGTTTTCCCCATAGGGGGTTTTTCCTTGGTATCGCTCCAAATCCTAGTGTCTCTATGCATGTATGATTTTCTTCCATTTGGTCTTTATGTTCCACCGAAAATATGATTATGATGTTATTTTTCTTTATATATAGTTGCATATGTGTATGGATAAATTTGTAAATGTGAATAATGATATAATGATACGGGGTGAACTCAATGTGTTAATGAAGAAATGAAAATGTGAAATCAAATATCAATGTAGCCCCATGAAAAAATTAACATGGTATTAGATCTAGGTTATAGAAAAGCCATGGAGATCACCCCCATGGATAAAATCTTGATGGAAGCAAGAAGTGTATGGTGGAGACCTAAAATAATTCTAGGATATGAATAAAACCATAGGTAGGTAGTTCATAAGTATTTGATGATTAGGTTTTGAGATAACCCTTGGTCTATGGATGACTCTTAAAGATTGGTTCAAGAGGATTATGATCATCTCTCATTGAAGATAAGTATTCCTTGAATTATGGATTTGATTATGATGATTATTGCTTATAATTCCTACATGTATATTTTGAGTACGTGGAGGTTTCTAACCTCCTTGATGGGATGTGTTAAGTGGATCGCTCTTGAGGATCATTTTAGATGCAGGAAGATAAGCTATATTTGGAAAAGGTAAAGAGGCATATTATGAAAAGATGACAAGCTGCCCATGTGAAGGTGCAAAGGTATCTGAATACTACAAGGTATGCATGGAATGGTGTGTTTTAACAATAGTATTGATGGATAGGTTAGCCTTATCATATTTTGAGAATGTATCCTCCTCATATAGCTCATGAATTCATATGAAAGTGATTTGGAAATATGGTTCCTACAATGGAATGGTATTCCTAGAATTTACATTTTGATCATGATAATATTCTTGAAAGCTACTTATTATTGATATTGGACATAATGGTATACATGATGTATGGATAAGACCTATCTCTTCGATACTTTGAATAAGGCTAGGACCTTGACTCTAGTATATGATTCTATTGATGATGGATTTCACATAGTATGATAGCTCATTGATTCCTTCACATGATATTATTGATAATGCTCGTGGAAAGAGAGATTGACACTCTTTTGTTAAATAATCATTGAAGGACACAACTTGATCCTATTGATCATGATAAGCATGGTAACTATGATGATAGAGTTATAACTATGAGATTTATATTTTAAATCTCCTACTACTTGTGATCATATCTTGATGGCATATGGTGAAGTCAAATTCCCTAACTTGATGGATTATCTTGATTGAAAGTGTTATTGTGTTCATAATGTCACATATGTCTACTTCCCTAATCTTTCAAGTCTAACACTTGATGAAATATTGATGACATGATGTTAATGACCATGATTGATATATGATCTGATAAATTGTTGTTGCATGACACTAGTAAAGACAGGTTGGTGAAGTGGATCCCCAGTCACAGGGATAATATCTTCTCAATATTCTTACTCAAATTGATATTTTATTTCCATAATGTTGAAGTACGATGTATGTGCATGTCATAATACTGAATTGTAGCAAAGTATATGACATGAAGCATGTAAAAAATTAGGGTTCTTGTTCTGGACGTAGGAACATAACTCAAATTTTTCGTCCCTAAATGCATGGATGATAATGCCTAGGTAGCGTCAAGGAAGATAAAGACACTCCCATGCTGGCTTGAAGGGAGAATCTAGGGATATGAATAGAGTGGACCTTCATATAAAGTTTTCTGAAGCATTTTGTACTCAGAATCAAGGTGTCTCTAACATATTCTCCCACTCTGAACTGAATTTTGAAGTTGTTGGGATAAATTGTTGATCTCAGAAAAATTGTACATGAATTTAGATGGTCACCTCAAAGATGTCAGGACTTCAGATGTATTGTAGATAAAATTAAGATCTGTAAGCAGGGAAATATTGTATGTTTATAGTTTGCAGGTTAGTAGGACATATATATATAGATATGTCATTATGTTTGAAGTTTTTGCTACAAATGTTTGACAATATTTGGTTGATTGATATAGATAAGATTTTTTTGGAACTTTGACATGATGCTTAACAATGAATTAGAACTTTTAATTGATGACTGACACATGTTTTTGGACTATAGATCCTTTTATGATAAAAAAATTGGACTTGATGTGATGTCTAATGATTTTATCTAGTGATTATTGATTTTCCCCGATGTATATGCTATGTGGGCATAGTGACCCTCAATGAATTATGTGGGAAATATGATTGGCCTCCTTTTTCATAGCACAATGGTTGAAAGTATTGATAGTTCTGATTCATGAATATGGAACCTACATGACTCATATACATCTAGTGATAGAAATGAATTATAATGGCATGATAGATGACTGACTTGTTGTCTTGAAAACAAATGAAGTCAAGACTTGATATGAGCTTTACTTGTGACATGGTCACAAGAACTCATACTATGATATCAATGACTATGATAATAGTTTTGGGCTGGCTTTTAAACTCCGATGATATGAATTTATTGATACAACGTTGATTTATGTAAGTCCTATTATGTTGGCTTGGAAAGGAATTATGCTTGCAGAGAGCATTGCGTGATGCAATCTCCCCGATTTAGATTTATCCATATTTGATAGTTATCTGACGAAGTCAAGATGATGATGGTATACCCTTGATAGGTGATGAGCCTTTGATTATATAATTAAGAGGGAGATGGTTCCTGAAGCTCCAAATGATGTATCATGGCATGATGAATCGATTTATGAAATTTTGGGAAATAAATATTATATTTAAAAGTTGTTGAAAAATGTTTTTGAATAATGGAAATTTATATCCTTAGAGTCTTTGATTTAAAAGTAAAAATAATTTTGAACTTGTTATGGAATATGACATTTGATTGAAGCATTGATGTTTCATTATCAACATCCATTTGCATATATATGATGTGCATAAACCTGAATAAATTAATGATTGAGATGCTTAATTGACATAAATTTTCCACCAAACATCCTTTCAAATATATGCATGAAATGTTCTATTTTTAAGGGTGAGATATTTCTCCTATGATATATGATGGCAGTAACACCCACAGTCCCTGTTTTTTTTTCAAAATTTCATCTTCTTAGCCTTTCATAAAGTATATTCATAACTCACTTCCCAACCAAATCCACAATCTGGAAATCTCAAAGGCTCTAAATTCTGAGCTGGCAATTTTCACAAATAAATCTGAAACATTTAATATCTCAAATCTGAGATTTGAGATGTTAAATTAAAATCCTCTTGACAAAAACGCCTACCACACCTTTGTACCCAATCCAATGTTAAATTTGACAAACTCTCTTGGCTGTGGGAGGTTTCCTTCAAAGGTCATAAACCTTAAATACATATAATATACTCTTTGGTATTTTCATTCCAACGCACACAGAACCTATATATACATATTATATTATAATCTTGGCTCTTTTCTATAAAGCGCTCAATTTACCCTTGAAATATCCTCCCTTATATATTGTACAAAGGACCCGGTCTTGTGTCCAAACCCTTAGCACACCTTATAAATATATATGTATCGGCAAGAAGATTTTATGCGTTCAACCCTTTTACGCTTCTAAGGTTCAACCATTTCATAATCCCCATATATTTCATATGGCGCTATCTTCACAAATGTATTTATATAAGCCTACACCCTTATGGTTTCGAATTGATTTAAACACGGCATATAACGGATGCTCAGGCCCACGTCCATATAACCGTACCTTTCTTAACCATCGAGTGGATCCAAAAATCCATATGGTGTCGCTCCCCTAGCGTTAATCGGATGACCCCTGAGCACTTTCACATTTTTTTTCCCATCGAATGTTAATGCTCAGAAATAATGCGAAATTCGCGATTTTGCAATTCCACTCAGGGACACATGGCATTTGCTTTATGGTGTCGCACTTTTTTTTTCAATATAGCTTACCACTAGTGGACCTATGCGAAAACCACAACCCATTCCCAAATACCACTTTTAAGGTTTATGTGTCGTGGTTTTGTTTCATCTCTGCTTTGGGGTTTCACTTAACTTCATAACTGAATCTTGCACATGGGATTCAGTTCAATCTCTGTTCTCCCACGATTCTCCACCGTTAAGCGCTCTCCACTATGTGCATACTCCTGGGGTTCATATGGTCTCAAGAAATGAACCAGTCCTTACAAGATAACCCACATACATGTGTTACAACAGAAGCATTCCTCTTGCTTCATCTCCATTTGGTTGCATGTCAAATCCTAGGTCATATTTTCTCAAAAGGCATTGTTACAGGTCATGACAAATGACCAGTCTAACTAAACAGACCATAAAGGTTTCAGGCCATAGTACTCACTCTGGAAATTCCACTGGTTCATCAAGGCGTACAGGAATTCTATTAAACTTAGTCATGTACAGGACTATGATCTCCATCTCTTTTATAGAGAATCATATTACGCACTGGTCATACTCCTTGAAAGGATCAACACGTTAATGTTGGTTCTCAACACAGGGTCTCATCACACCTTTCTCAAGCGCTCTCATCATTTAATATACATATAGACTCAAAAAACTATAGATTATTGCTCATACCAAGTTCACGGGGATTCAAGAAATATTCATACAGAAATTAATATGGCAAATGCACAAAAATGCTAGTACAATTCTTCATTATACAGTAACACTACTTACAGCTTCTGGTTTGGCCATATTTTCAATAAATTGACCCTTCTACAACCAATCTTCTGCAGATTCTCCTACAAATCTATGTAGCCCTATGCAGCCCTCTATGTAGGTCTGCTTATTATGTCTATTAGGCTTATTTTTATACAAAAGCCACTGAATCGACTCAACTCCTCTAACGCTTAAAAAATCTTCAAATCTCTAACTTTTAGACTAACTCTCTGACAGACAGAGACGGAATGTCTCTTCCTATGACCACTAATCATCCGAGCAGTTACATTTTCCTCTCTAATTAACTAAAAATAACTCAACTATGAATAATTACATGGGGAAATAAAAAATGAGACCCCCCTTTATACTTATTTATGTACAAAGTTTGTTTTGAGCCTAATGCCCCTGCGTCAGACTCCCCAGGTTAAAATAGTTCATGATCTCCTGATCATGTGCTTTCATATTTATCTTCCTGGATCCCACACTTTGTTCTGCAACTGGTCATCTGTTGCAGTATTCTTCTGTTGTATTCCTCCTGGCTTCCATACTTTGTGCTGCAGCTTTCCACTTGTTGCACCTTTATAGCCTCCTTCTGGTTTTCTTTTGCTGCTACTTCTTTGCTTCTTTGCTGCTGTCTTTTTCTCAGTCCTCTTCATCATCAGTTTTCTTATAATTTCAATTTCTTGATCTTCTGATTGTCGGACCTCTACTTCCTCTTGCTGTAATCTCGTGCTTGCTGTAGTTATTCCTACTGCCATGTTTACTTCAGCTGTGTTTGTATCCCTTCTTACTGCCTCCCAATCATCCATACCCTCTTTTCTTCTGCTACAGAAAAACTCTTCTAGATTGTCACTCATGACAATTTATCTACTCTCTATCTTCAGCAAATCTTTAGACTGGTATTTGAATTGCCAGTCATCATCCTTATCTCTTCTATTATTCTAGACTAAACATGCCTTAGTCCTTCCATCAGTGCTTGCAGTCATAAAACAAACATCAAACTTATACAATCTTTGTGTTTGCTCCTCCTCTTATGGCAACTCTTCAGTTTGTAGCTCCAAAATTTCTTCCAGCAACACTTCAATCAGCTGCTGCTCTACCATTTCACCTTCTTTTCTGAATGTCTTCAGTAAAAATTCTAGCCACTTCTTTTGTGCTTATATCTCATTGTCAGCATGCTGCAATTTCAATTCAACATGTTCTTCTTCTTCTTCCTAAGCAATCTTTATAAATTGCCTTCTTTCTTCTTGAACGATTCTGCTAATCATCTCAAGTCTTTCAACCACTGAGATTTCATCTTTTATCAGAGTAAAACTCTGATTTTCAACTGCTGTAGAAGCCCCAAAAGTCTGCCATATAGCCTTCTCTTCAACATTCTCTTGGCTATTCGAACAAGTCAATTATTCTCTGTCCTCTGCAGAAATAATAAGTTCATTTACAGGAGGCATGATAGCCTCACCTTCCTCCTTCTGCAAAAATCCATCACCCTTTAAAACAACTCCAAAAGATGGATTGTTTTCTGCCTTGCCTGTCAACACAATCAATTTGTAAAATTTAAATTCACAGGACCCGATGGTCTTAATTGATGATTCAATCACCAATTCCTCTTTCTACAGTTCTAAGTCTTTCCCAATACTCAAAAAATCTTCCTTGGCCTTATTCCTCTATATATTCTCATACTGTAATCCCCAATCTTGAGATTGAGGTTCCCTCCTTTGTATAGAATCCTGCTAATTCATCATAACCTCTTGCAACTTAATTTCTCCATTCCATGAACTAAAATATTCCATATAATTCTTCTCCTTTTTCAATGGACTGCTCAATGCTGCCAACCTTCCTCTAGCATTAACAAGATTTTCATTTATCAAACAATTGTCAAGGAAAAATTCACAAGGCTTCAGAGCCTTTCCTTCCTCTGCCAGCATCTCAGTATGCTGTCCTGCAATTCTTTTCTTCTCCATCAGCACATCAGTATGCTGATTCCAATTATTCAAACAATTATTGAGACTGTCAGTTAGTCTCTCCTCTGCACCATCCACTTCAAGGATGCCTCTCTGCTCTAGTTCATAGGAATGAACTCTCTCATCTTCAATCATCTCGGTCCTTACCATCTGAACACCTTCTTTCTGTGTTTCTGTCCTCTGCTCCAGAACACTTATTTCATGCCATAATCTTGGCATATCCTCTGACAAAACATCTTCACAATCTTTATTATCTTCTGTTGTCACTATCTCCTCAGCCTTTATCAGAATGGAATTCTGATTTCCCATCTGTGCAAAAACTTCAGCTATCTTTCCATCACTCCTTGGCCATTTAACAAAAGCAATTTGTCATTATCAGCATTAATGACAAATTCATCATCATCAAACACAACTCCCTTCAAATAATCTCTTTCATTAAACAAGGAATTAATGAATTCCCTTTGCCGCAATAACACAATCTGATCTTCATCTGGAAGATATTCATCATATCTTGCTTGGCAACAGTTAGCTTCATTTTTCATAGTTCCATCATGTGAACTGTCTTCATCAACACCTGTACTCATACACAACTTCTCAGTTGCAAAAACATAAGACCTCATAGTCTCAATTGATGATTTTATCATTAAGTCTTCGTGTTGTTCCAAGTCTTCCATATGCTTCAGGGATTCTTCAATAGTCTTCTCTTCTTCAAATTATTCAAGATGTTCAACCTCCAGCTTCTGGCCAATATCATAAACTAAAGCTCTTCTGCTTCCAATATGTTGGAAAGAATAATCTTTCTCCAACTATGCATGAACATCTTCAAAACATGTAGCTGCTCAATTTTCCTTCTCAGAGACAACATCAACAATTTTCTCATCTCCACATGGCTTTTCTACAAACATACAAAATATGTCAAATGTAAGGCTCTTTGACCCTCTGGTCTCACTTGAAGCTTCAGTCTCCAAGTTCTTCCCCAAATACTCAATCATTCTGAGTATTTCTTCCTCCTGCTGAGCATTTATCATATGCTCCTTCTTCCTTTGCAGCCTCTGCCACTTTACCCTTTTCTTCATGAGCCAACCACACCTTTGGTTTTCCTCTATCATCCTCTCTAGTTCATCAAGCTTCTTATTGATCTTAGCCATCTCCTTCCAATATTCTTCATTAGTGAGTCTCTTCCTCATGGCATTTGATTTGGCGTCTTCCCTCACTCTTCTGATGTGGCCTCCCTCAGAACCTCTGAAATCTCTACTATGGCTATCAGTAGCCATTCTCTCTTCCATGAGTTATTCACTCACAAGCTGCACTAAGCCTCTACAACAGCAAGCTCTCTTGCTGTAACTTACCTCACCAATCCCTTCCTCTAGATCTGGCTTTTGGCAAGTACTGGTCCCCTCTCTACTGGAACCTTCTAAGCACTCTCTTCTGCTCTCTAGGCTTCACTCTGCAACTTCTCTTAAGAACACCTCTGTTCTTCCTTCATCCAACCTCAGTTGGGAATTTTCCCGATTCTACCACACTCTTTCTTCACTTAGAATCCTTTGCTGGACTCTTGCTATCACTTCTCTCAAAGCTTGTGATCTGCTTCTTGCTGAGATCCCTTCCTCAATTGCTTACACTCTACACTCTGCAAACAATACCTTCAAACTAGAGTTCAAATAAGGCTCCTCATCTTACCTCTCAAGATCCCTAAATGATCTTGCTTCTTCTTTCACTTGCACTGCATTTCTATTTGTTGCAATCTTCAAGACTCCTTTTCTTCAACTCCAGATTCTGCACATCTGGAGACCTTCACTGCATACTCAATCAAATCTTAAATTATATTAAATAGATTTAAAACCCAAATTTCTCACTGTTCAGTACATGTGCATTTCAAAACAAACTTTTCAAAGAGCTAATTCAATTCAAGCTTTGATACCACTATGATGGCAGTAAAACCCACAGTCCCGTTTTTTTTTTTTTTTTAATTTCATCTTCTTAGTTGTGCATAAAGTATATTCATAACTCACTTCCCAACCAAATCCACAATATGGCAATCTCAAAGGCTCTAAATTCTGAGCTGGTAATTTTCACAAATAAATCTGAAATCTTTAATATCTCAAATCTGAGATTTGAGATGTTAAATTAAAATCCTCTTGACAAAAACGCCTGCCATACCTTTGTACCCAATCCAATGTTAAATATGACAAACTCTCCTGGCTGTGGGAGGTTTACTTCAAAGGTCATAAACCTTCAATACATATAATATACTCTTTGGTATTTTCATTCCAATGTGCATAGACCCTATATATACACCTTATATTATAATCTTGGCCCTTTTCTATAAAGCGCTCAATTTACCCTTGAAATCTCCTCCCTTATATATTGTACAAAGGACTTGGTCTTGTGTCCAAAACCTTAGAAGAACTTATAAATATATATGTATCGGCAACAAGATTCTATGCGTTCAACCCTTTTACGCTTCTAAGGTTAAACCATTTCATAACCCCCATGAAAAATCATGAGAAATTAGTCAGTTACGACTATCTCTCATGGAAATGGTCATAGATGAATGACTAAATTAACGCAGTTGAATCCCAAAAATGATATCTAATATAATGCACTGTAGAAACCCCTCATACTTAAAATACTAAGAGTAAAGGGAGCTCTTCTTGAATGGTTAACGAGGCACAATAGTTGATAAGCTTTTGCAAATGGGGTAGCAATTAAGTGGAATTGATTATGTGGAAAACTCCACAGTTAAGCGTGCTTGAGCAAGAGGAGTTCTAGGATGGGTGACCTCCCGGGAAGTCCTGGTTACTGGGTGCAAGCCTCAGAAGTGATGATTGGTGCTATGTGATTCATTTCACTAGTTTCAATCCCACTTCTTCACCCCTGTGAGCATCACCTGATGCAATGAGTGCTAAGTGGACTATTCAAAAATCATGAGAAATTAATCACTTATGACTACCTCTCATGCAAATGGTCATAGATGAATGACTAAATTAATGCATTTGAATCCCAAAAGGGATATATAATATAATGCACTGTGGAAACTTCTCATACTTAAACTACTAAGAGTAAAGGGAGCTCTTCTTCAATGTTTCATGAGGCACAATATTTTCTAATGTTTTTCAAATGGGGTAGCAGGCTAAGTGGGCTTGATTGTGGGAAAAAATCCATAGTTAAGTGCGCTTGATCCAGAGGATTTCTGGGATGGATTACCTCTCGAGAAGTGTTGGTTATCGGGTGCAAGCCCCGAAAGTGATGATTGACGCTATGTGATTCATTTCACTAGTTTCAATCCCACTTCTTCACCCTTATGAGCATCACCCAATACAATGAGTGCTAAGTGGACTATTCAAAAATCATGAGAAATTATTTAGTTACAACTACCTCTCATGGAAATGGTCATAGATGAATGACTAAATTAACGAAGTTGAATGCCAAAAATGATATCCAATATAATACACTACAGAAACCCCTCATACTTAAAATACTAAGAGTAAAGGGAGCTCTTCTTAAATGGTTCATGATGCACAATAGTTGCTAAGGTTTTGCAAATGGGGTAGCTAGCTAAGTGGGCTTGATTTTGGGTTAAACTCCATAGTTAAGCATGCTTGAGCCAGAGGAGTTCTGGGATGGGTGACCTCCTAGGAAATCCTGGTTACCAGGTGCAAGCCTCGGAAGTGATGATTGACACTATGTGATTCTTTTCACTAGTTTCAATCCCACTTCTTCACCCCTATGAGCATCACTCGATGCAATGAGTGTTATGTGGTCTATTCAAAAATCATGATAAAATAGTCAGTTACGACTACCTCTCATGGAAATGGTCATAGATGGATGACAAAATTAACACAGTTGAATCCCAAAAATGATATCTAATATAATGCACTGTGGAAAGTTCCCCTCATACTTAAAATACTAAGAGTAAAGGGAGCTCTTCTTCAATGGTTCATGAGGCACAATAGTTGCTAAGGTTTTGCAAATGGGGTAGCAAGCTAAGTGGGCTTGACTGTGGGGAAAAATAAACAGTTAAGCGCGCTTGAGCCAGAGGAATTCTAGGATGGGTGACCTCCTGAGAAGTCCTGGCTATCGGGTGCAAGCCCCGGAAGTGATGGTTGATGCTATGTGATTCATTTCACTAGTTTCAATCCCACTTCTTCACCCCTTTGGGCATCACCCAATGCAATGAATGCTAAGTGGACTATATAAAAATCATGAGAAATTAGTTAGTTACGACTACCTCTCATGGAAATGGTCATAGATGAATGACTAAATTAACGCAGTTGAATCCCAAAAACGATATCTAATATAATGCATTGTGGAAACCCCTTATACTTAAAATACTAAGATTAAAGGGAGCTCTTATTGAATGGTTCATGAGGTACAATATTTGCTAAGGTTTTGCAAATGAGGTAGCAAGCTAAGTCAGCTTGATTGTGGGGAAAAATCCATAGTTAAGCATGCTTTATCCAGAGGAGTTCTGGGATGGGTGACCTCCTAGGAAGTCTTGGTTACCGGGTGCAAGCCCCGAAAGTGATGATTGAGGCTATTTGATTCATTTCACTAGTTTCAATACCACTTCTTCACCCTTGTGAGCATCACCCGATGCAATCAGTGCTAAGTGGACTATTCAAAATTCATGAGAAATTAGTTAGTTATGATTACCTTTCATGGAAATGGTCATAGATGAATGACTAAATTAACGCAGTTGAATCCCAAAAATGATATCTAATATAATGCACTATGGAAACCCCTCATACTTAAAATACTAAGAGCAAAGCTAGGTCTTCTTGAATGGTTTATGAGGCACAATAATTGTTAAGGTTTTACAAATGGGGTAGAAAGTTAAGTGGGCTTGATTGTGGGGAAAAATCCATAGTTAAGCGCGCTTGAGCCATAGGAGTTCTAGGATGGGTGACCTCCCAGGAAGTCCTGGTAACCAGGTGCATGCCCCGGAAGTGATGATTGAGCCTATGTGATTCATTTCACTAGTTTCAATCCCACTTCTTCACCCCTGTGAGCATCACCTGATGCAATGAGTGCTAAGTGGACTATTCAAAAATCATTAGAAATTAGTCATCTACGACTACCTCTCATGGAAATCGTCATATATGAATGACTAAATTAACAGAGTGGAATCCCAAAAATTATATCTAATATAATGCACTGTGGAAAACCCTCATACTTAAAATATTAATAGTAAAGGGAGCTCTTCTTGAATGGTTCATGAGGCACAATAGTTGTTAAGGTTTTGCAAATGGGTAGCAAGCTAAGTGGGCTTGATTGTGGGGAAAACTCCACAGTTAAGCGTGCTTGATCTAGAGGAATTTTGGGATCGGTGACCTCTTGAGAAGTCCTGGTTATCGGGTGCAAGACCCGGAAGTGATGATTGATGCTATGTGATTCATTTCACTAGTTTTAATTCCACTTATTCACCCCTATGAGCATCACCCGATGCAATGAGGGCTAAGTGGACTATTCAAAAATCATGAGAAATTAGTTAGTTACGACTACCTCTCATGGAAATGGTCATAGATGAATGATTAAATTAACGCAGTTGAATCGCAAAAATTATATCTAATATAATGCATTGCGGAAACCCATCATACTTAAAATACTAAGAGTAAAGGGAGCTCTTCTTGAATGGTTCATGAGGCACAATAGTTTCTAAGGTTTTGCAAATGGGGTAGCAAGATAAGTGGGCTTGGTTGTGAGGAAAATCCACAGTTAAGCACGCTTGAGCTAGAGGAGTTCTAGGATGGGTGACCTCCCGGGAAGTCCTGGTTACCGGGTGCAGGCCCTAGAAGTGATGATTGATGCTATGTGATTCATTTCACTAGCTTCAATTCCACTTCTTCACCCCTGTGAGCATCACCCAATGCAATGAGTGCTAAGTGGACTAGTCAAAAATCATGAGAAATTAGTCAGTTATGGCTACCTCTCATGGAAATGGTCATATATGAATGAGTAAAGTAACGCAACTAAATCCAAAAAATGATATCTAGTATAATGCACTGTGGAAACCCCTCATACTTAAATACTAAGAGTAAAGGGAGATATTCTTGAATGGTTCGTGAGGCACAATAGTTGCTAAGGTTTTGCAAATGGGGTAGCAAGCTAGGTGTGCTTGATTGTGGGGAAAACTCCACAGTTAAGCACGCTTGATCTAGAGGAGTTCTTGGATGGGTGACCTCCCGATAAGTCTTGGTTATCGGGTCCAAACCCTGGAAGTGATGATTGACACTATGTGATTCAATTCACTAGTTTCCATCCCACTTCTTCACCCCTGTGAGCATCACCCGATGCAATGAGTGCTAAGTGGACTATTCAAAAATCATGAGAAGTTAGTCAGTTATGACTACCTCTCATGGAAATGGTCATAGATGAATGACTAAATTAACGCAGTTGAATCCCAAAATTGATATCTAATATAATGCACTATGGAAACCCCTCATACTTAAAATGCTAAACATTTTCATATGCAAAAAAGAACTATGTTAAAACATTAAGGAATTGATAAGGAGATTACCTATGGAGATGATTTTGCCACGGAATTCTCTTCCTAGCATGATAATCCTTCAAACAGTGAGAACAAGGTCAATAAGGAATTCAATTCAAAATATTAAACCCCCAAAAAAAAACTCAGTATGCTCGAGAGGAGAAAATTTATTTATGACAAGAGGGCGGAGTTATTTTACCCGAACTATGGTGAGAAGCATAGGAACCAGAATGGAAGGAATAGCCGCGGCTACGAAGGATAAATTCCACTGGAAGTTCATTGCACTCTGCAACTGGGACCTCCATTTCCTTTTTCCGCAAAGCCAAGGGCGTATCAAATCTGAGTTTTTCATAAGCTAGAATGAAGGATTAAAACTGATGGAGCTAAAGCTTAGATAGAAGAACACAATGGTGACAAACCCACAGAACGAAAGAACTACACAATGCAGATGCAAATACAAAGTTCGGTAACGTCTAGGGCTATCGGGGTTACCAATGCAAACTCCCGCCCAAACGTCAACCATTGATCTCCCAAAATTCGATAGTGAAGATCTCAAACCAAATTCATTGAAAAACGCAAGAGATCACGGTGGATCTTACAAATTTCTGTTGAATTTATTAACCAGTACTATTTGCATTAAATCGCCATGACATGCCAGATTAAAATCAAAAGAAACAGAGATACAGATTTTACCAAATGCGGCTGTAAAAATATATGCTAAAACTAGAGTTTCGAACTAGCAGAATAATAAACATAAAACAAATCGTAGTTATTGTAAAAATGTATCATGTGAAAATCAGTAAATAATAGTAAGTTTAGCTTTGGTTAATAAGTTAAACTTATTTTTTATTTTTTTTACTTTGGTTTGTGTGTGTGTCACAAGTGGTGTCAGAGCATCATTCATATGCTGGGACCCTAACGATCAGCTAATGATTAAGCCTTGTGTATACTAATGCAGAGAAAAGAAGCATAACAAGAAACATCATGAGAAGGGGAACAATGCAAAAACCACCCCAATACACCGAGGAACCCCAAACATGACCGGTAGTGAGCTCGAAGATGTGGGTTCAGCTTAGTGTGGATCAGCACCAACAAACAAGTAGACTGTTGGAGGAACAACAACATCAAACCAGCATATTGTTGAGTATGGTACAAAAACTATAGGAAGAGATGGTGCGAGTTTGAAGTGATAACAAGGGTTTGATGCAAGAGCAAGAAAATATACTTAAGATCCTATTAGACAAGAAAAATCAGGGAATGGAGCACCCTAGTGCTGATATGGGCATGCAAGAAGGTGATGAACAACAAAAAAGGGACAACACCACTGACAGAGTGGAAAAAAGCCCATCCCAACAAAGCAACAAGAAAAAAAACTACAATGAAGCAGAATCTGGCAATTTGTTAGTTCAACAAGAAGTTAAGAAGCATAAAGTAGAGCTTCATGGGGAGTTTCGAAAAATAAAACCACAAACATTTGGTGGTGAAGTTGAGGAAGTGGCAGAGGCATGGTTAATAAACATGAACAACTATTTTTAGGTGTACAAATACAACAAAAAACCAAAGGCCAGATTGGCCATATATCAGTTAAGAGAGAAAGCCACTCTATGTTGGGAAGAAGTGAAGAATGTTCGCAGCATTGAGGACCAAGATGTTACGAGGGAATCGTTCCAGCAATACTTTAAAGACAAGTATTTAACAGAACATTTCTACGATGAGAAATCTAAAGAATTTCATGAATTGAAGCTGGGATAGATGACCATGGATGAGTATATCACCAAGTTCACCTCCCTGTTAGGATATGTTCCATACCTCTGAAATGAAAAGGCTAAGGTACAAAGGTTTCTGAGCAGCTTGCCAACACATATGAAGGAGCGAATTGAATTTGTAAATCCCAGAACCATGGATGAAGCCATTTTTAAGGCATGAATGTGCTATCAGTAGTACAAGGCTAAAGGGGAGGTGGAAAAAGTTGGTAGCGAAGTAAAGTACAGAAAGGCATCTCAAACTTCAAAATCACCAAAAGAAATAATTTTAATAATTTTGCACGAAGTTTTGTCAGTAAAAAATTTGTCAAAAATCATCAAAGAACACGATGGCCAGTAGAAGAGAATCCTACAGAGGTATCTATCAAACCTGAGCAAGGGAAAGTGACCAAGCCACCTCTACAGTGTTGGGGATGTGGTGAGGAACACTATTATAAAAACTGCCTACAGCAAGCAAGAAATGACACAGTTGCAAACTTGCAGGAGGCTTCTACAGTAAGCAATGTGGTGCAAAACATTTCTCATATCAACGCGGCATTGGAGGATCGACAGGAAGATTATCAACCAACAATAATTTAGTTGGAAGCTAAATTATTGTCTCAATCTGTTCTATTTTTGTAGACCCAGGTGAAAATCTAAGTTATGTTAGTCTCAAAATTGTGGAAATTTGTAAATTAAAAGGGCAGAAATTTAAAAATTCTTGGCTAGTACAGCTAGCCACAAGAGAAAAAGGAAAGGTAACTACCAAAATTCCAAACTGTACTTCGGAATTTTCATAACAGTAGTTAAACGTAGACTTGAACATACTGCCATTAGGGTCCTATCATATTTTTTTGGGTATGGATTGGTTAGAAAAACAGTGGACCTTAGTGGACTACAAGGAAAAGATCATTTATTACAGAATGCAAGATGGAACACCCAAGGAGATTCAGGGAATCAAGAAGCCACTACAACTACGTCCAATTATAGCATCCTAAATGAATAAATATATGAGGAAGGGATGCCAGATATATGCTATTCACATGGGATATGCTAATTCCAAGGAAAAGTTGCCTATGACGAAAAACATACGAGTGGTACAAGATTTCATGGATGCTTTTCCAGAAAATATTCTTGGATTAACTCCAAGGCGAGATATTAATTTAACCATTGAACTAATGCCAGGAGCATCACCTGTGTCGAGGGCTCCTTACAGAATGAGTGTTCTTGAATTAACATAATTAAAAATGTAGTTACAAGAACTATTGAACAAAGAATATATCTGTCCAAGTGTGTCTCCTTGGGGAGCAGCAGTGCTGTTCGTTAAGAAGGATGGAACCATGAGAATGTGTATGGACTATAGATAGCTCAAGAAGTTAACAACAAAAACAAATATCCCTTACCAAGGATTAATGACCTATTTGATCAAGTGAAGGGGGACACGATGTTTTCAAAAATAGATTTAACATCTGGATATCACCAGATCCGAATCAAGGATGAAGACATTTGCAAGACTACTTTCCATACCAGGTACAGGCATTATGAATTTGTGGTGTTACCCTTTGGGTTAAAAATGCACCGGCAACCTTTATGAGGTTAATGCATGGTATATTTCATCCTTTCTTGGATAATTTTGTACTTATATTCATAGATGACATTTTAATCTATTCCAAAAACCAGGAAGAACATAGAGAGCATTTAAGGATTGTGTTGGAAATGTTAAGAAAACACCGGTTGTACGCTAAGTTCAGCAAATGTGATTTCTTTAAAACAGAAATCCAGTACCTAGGCCATGTCATTTTAGCAGAAGGGATTGTTGTTGATCTAGAGAAAATCAAGACAATCATGGAATGGCGAGACCACAAAATGTGGCAGATATTCGATCCTTTATGGGATTAGTTGGGTACAATCAGAGGTTTATAGAAGGATTTTCTAGAATTATTTTTCCCATTACCTCCTTGGAGAGAAAAGGAAAAGTCTTTAAATGAGCTGTAGAGTGCCAAAATAGTTTTGAGAGGCTTAAGCAGCTATTGACCACTGCACCAATGTTCAGGGTAGTTGACCCCAACAAGGAATTTGAATTTTGTACAGATGCTAGCAGAGAGGGTGTTGTAGCATTTTTATCTCAATAAGGAAAGGTAGTGGCTTATGAGTCAAGAAAATTTGAAGGAACATGAACAAAGATATTCGGCTTATGGTCTGGAGTTAACAACAGTAGTACATGCGCTCCGGGTATGGATACACTACTTGCTAGGTAAAAAGTTTGTGCTAAAGAGAGATCATAACAGCTTGACTAGTTATTTCAAACAAGCTAATTTAAACTCTAGATAGGAAAGATGGAATGCCTTCCTAAGTGAGTTCGATATGGACATCCAACATGTGAAAGGTAAGGAAAACCGAGTGGCTGGTGCTTTAAGTAGAAAACAACATTGTGTTTATGAGATTTACTACAATCAACTTGAAAGTAAATTCTTAGATCAAGTAAAATAAGAAGCACAAAAAGATCCAGAATATCAATTCCTATGGCAGCAAATGGAAGAGATGAGAAAGCAAGGAAGTACTTCTGAATATGGAGTAAATAATGATGAGATTCTAACCTTTAATGGAAAGGTGTATGTACCAAACCGTGTTGACCTAAAAGAGCTGATCATTGATGAATACCATAGAAGTAATTATGAGGGTCACCCAAGATACCAGAAAATGTTAACAATTATTAGAAAGTATATTCTTGGTCTGGTATGCATAAAAATATTGCTGAATATCTAAATAAATTTTTGGAGTGTGAGAAGGTTAAGGTGGAGCATCGACATCCTGCCAGATTGTTGCAACCCATATAGGTACCTAAATGGAAGTGGGAGGTCATATCCCTGGACTTTATTACAGGTTTATCGCGGTCAAAGAAGCACAATGACTCCATCATAGGGGTGGTTGACAGATTGAATAAATATGCACATTTTATACCTATGCAATCTACTTACAAGACTGTACAGATAGCGGATATTTTTATGAGAGAAATATTCTGGCTACACGGCATTCTGAAGATGGTTATCTCAGACAGGGATGTTAAACTTACATCAGAATTTTGGAAGACTTTGTTTGCAGGTATAGGGGCCCAAATAAACTTTATTATTGCTTATCATCCTGAGAAAGATGGTCAAATAGAGCGATTAAACTAAGTGTTGGAAGACATCCTGCACATGTACGTGATGAGACAACCAACCAAATGGGAAGACTACGTGCATATTTTTGAATTTGCTTACCAATGGTTACCAGGAGTCCCTTAAAATGAGTCTTTTCGAGGCCCTGTATGGGAGACAGTGTTGTACACCCATAAATTGGAGCAGTCCCAAAGCAAAACTGATGTTGGGGCCAGAAATGCTAGCTGAAATGGAATCAGAAGTAAAGAAGATAAGAAAAAATTTGAAGGTTGCACAATATTGGAAGAAGATCTATGCAGATAAGAAGAGGAGTTACCAGGAATTCAAAGTGGTAGACCATGTGTATGTGAGGATCAAACCCAAGAAGAGTACCTTGCAGTGGACCTCTTGTGCCAAGTTAGCTACCAGGTTCTGTGGACCTTTCCAAATTTTGGAAAGGGTAGGACCTGTTGCCTATCAGCTAGCTTTACCTAGTCGCATACGGGTACACAATGTGTTTCATGTGTCCCTGTTGAAGCGTTATGTGCATGATTTGAAGCACGTCATTCATTGGCAGAATATACAGGTAGGATAGAATTAAAAATCCTAACTTGAAATCTGATTTCTTTATGAGAATTTGACAAGGAACTTTTTTGTTTGTAGGTAGAGCCGGACGACGAGCTTCTGGTGGAGCGACAATGCATACTTGACCGAAGGGAAATTATGCTCCGGAAGCGAGTCATCACCCAGGTTAAAGTGCAGTGGAAGCACTTCAGCATGGATGAGGCTACTTGGGAGGACGAAATATTTGTGCGTGAGGCTTACCTAGATCTCTTTTCTAAGCTAGAGTGAAACACTGAGGATGGTGTTACTTCCATGGGGGGAAGTTGTGACAGTTGTATTTAATGATAACTAGTTGTTAATTAGTTAAAATACATTTAAATTATTTTTTTTAAGAAAAGACTACAACTATTAATGTTTTTCTGAAAAATTTAGTTTAATTAGTGATTAGTTATGAATAATAAAATCAGTTATGGAAAGTGACTCCATAAAAAGTAAATGTTGATGGTAAATGTTTTCCAAGAACTAGAAGGTGGTTGGGACAGTTGGAAACAGTTACCTGCTCCTCTACAGATATGGGACTGATCCCAATGAGGAGTAGTGGTTATGTTCATTGATTAAGGAGTGAGTGGAGAATTTTTTGAGCTGGTAGAGACCATTCGAAAAACACTCAGCAAATCCTAATTAAATTTCTGGTATTGACTGGACCAGAAGTCCTGAGGTCATCGTGGAAATTTCCACTGTCAACCCGTACCTTTCAGGAGTGGAGCATGGGGACAAGAGGAGGATGTGATCGCCTCTCTTGATGGTTGGGAGGACCACAACTATAAAATACATAATCAGATAAGTAACAATGTGTTTCAGTGAGTTAAGCACTGCATTACTTACACTATGTATGTACAGGTATTATTTACTAGTGATAGTAATAGTGGGTATATCTTATGAAAGTGATGAGAGAGAATGGTACTAATCATTATTATTAATATCTCATTATTTATTTCACCAGACAAGTATGGGTATTATGATTATGTGCAGAACTTTTATTACATTTAAAGTTTAGTGTTTGTGGTTATGTCAAGAAAGGAATGGAATATCTAAGTTCCATTCTATACAGCAGTGGTTGTCTCCTATAGGAAATGGGAAAAACAAGATTTCATATATATATATATATATATTACATCGAAATTCTTATACAGTAAACTATAGTTAAGTTAATGGAATGAATTGTAAACTATGTAAAAAGAAAGAATTTATATTTATATCTTGTAAAGATAAAAAATGCACATATACATGCTTAATGAAATTTCTTTTTGATAATACAATAGAGTGGACTGTCAGTCAAGGGTACAGGGTGAAAACCTAACCCAGGACGTATTGTCCCTCAAGCGCAGCTATAGACAGACAATGTAGGTGGTCCGGTCACTGAGGTATTTACCTAAGGTAGAAAGAAATATATTGTAAACAAAGAAACCTAAACTGATGTTTTTAACTACTGTAAAGAGAGAAAAACAATTATTCCTCAAGAAAACAAAGTTTAGGATGACTGTTGAGCTTAAATATATATTATCAATGTGAATGAACAAAGGAGAATAAACATAATGAAAATGGGAACTAAAACGTGTTCATACTTTTGCGAGAATATGGTTTTAATACCATTAAATAGCGAAAGGCCACTGTGTGTAAAAATATTACATACAGTCCAAACAAATAAAAATTGTTTCAAAAAAGTAATCCTTACAGCATTCGCCATTTCAATACCTCAAACTAAGTAAGAGTAGAGATTTAGAATTGAAACCCTCGGAAATTTTTTCATAATAAAACCACGGAGAAATTGTACAGAAAATGAGACTATGAGGAAAAGACTATTCAAGGCCTCAAGGAGCCTGGCTGGTTACTGTCAGATTAAACCTTTACAATGTGTAAATTGAACTAAAAAAAAACAATGCCGACAGACAGATCTTTTGACAGAGTCGAGAATTGGGTTCATAAACCCCAAAGAAAGGGCCAAAGTTCACTTGAGACCATTCATACTTCTGAGTCTGAGGGCAACATTAAGAGTACCTGAAGGTGAGCTATTTCAATTAGCAATTTCATTGAAGTAATTGGCATTCAAATTCATAATTCAAGGCAGGAGAATGACTAACCAGTGAGAAATATGACTTATAGTAAAATCCATGGAAGATAGATCCATACGAAAAGATTTAAGATACTAAAAATTTTCATATACAAACAATAAATATGTTAAAATAGTAAGGATTTGATAAGGATATTACCTGTGGAGAAGATTTCACCATGACATTCTCTTCCTAGCACTATAATCCTTCAAACACTGAGAACAAGGTTAATAAGGAATTCAATTTGGAAGATTAAACCCCCAAAAAAAAAATCTCGGTATGTTCGAAAGGAGAAAAATTATTTATGACAAGAGGGCAGAGTTACTTACCCGAATTGCAGTGAGAAGCATAGGAACTAGAACGGAAGGTATAGCCACGGCTACGAAGGACACATTCCACTGGAAGTTCATTGCGCTCTGCCACTGGGACCTCTATTTCCTTTTGCCACAAAGCAAAGGGCGTTTCAACTCTGAGGATCTCATAAGCTGGAACGAAGGATTAAAACTGACAGGGTTGAAGCTTAGACAGAAGAACACAATGGTGACAAATTCACGAAGCAAAAGAACTACATAACACAGATGCAAAGAGAAAGGCTAGTAACGTCTAGGGTTGGCGAGGTTAACAATGCAAACTCCCGCCCAAACATCAACCATTGATCTTCCAAAATGCAACGGTGAAGATCTCAAACCAAATTCATTGAAAAATGGAAGAGATCACTGTGAATCTTACAACTGTCCGTAGAATTTATTAACGAGTACTATTTGCATTAAGTCGCCATGACGTGCTAGCTTCATCTCGAAAATAACAGAGATACAGATCTTACCATATATGGTTGTAAAACTATATGCTAAAACTAAAGTTTTGAGCCAGAAAAATAATACATTAATCCATAGAAATAATAACACATATGTGACGAGTATTCCATGATGGCGGTAAGATTATAATTATATGTGTTTAGAGTTTAGAAGTTTTATAGAAAAACGATGGGTTGGTTATGCGTTTATAAAGGTAAAACAAATCGTAGTTATTGTAAAAATATAACATGTGCAAATCAGTAAAGAATAGTAAGTTTAGCTTTGGTTAATAAGTTAAACTAAAAAAAAAAATTACTTTCATTTGTGTGGGTGTTACAATAACTGGGAAATAACTCGGAATAGCATTAAATCCACACCATTGTTGTAACTTACAAGAAAATAATGATAACCTAGTTACTTACCAACATAAATAAGCCACTATTAGGGCACCAAGGTCTCCAATTTTTTCTACACCTTTTACTTAATGGATGCAATACATGCTAGTAATTGAACATATAATGTGATAGTATTTCCTTCATATAACATCATTAATGTTTGAACAATATCCACCCAATCACAAACATCTTTACTAGTAGTGTAGTCTCAAGGAAAATCATCAACGACTTAAAAAACTCTTCTCAAATTAAGCCTATCCAAATAATGCTATAGAAAGTAGAAATTTTATACTCACCAAAAAGAGCCAACCATAATAAACTATTTGGTCTCTTTCAAAATCTCTAAGAATTACTCAATATCCCATGATTTATCATATAAAATTAAAATGGATAAGTTATCCATCTCCTTAGTGCCATAACGCTCTAAAATTTATTTAATTATTTTAGTTCCCGTCTCTACGTTACACATCTATGCCACCATTTAGAAACATTAAGTTTACAATGAAATTGTAGTCCCCACTTGTATTTGCTACCATGACTTAGCCTATGTTACCACTTATCTCTCTTATGATAACACAAATCAATGACACATATGAGGGTTCCAAAAAAATTATGCTCTCTAATTAAATAAATTTATGAATTTACCAAATTTTGAGAATGAGTGAATCTTTTGATATTTAAACCATTTTTTAAACACAAAACTCACTAAAATATTTTATCTCTTTATATTTAATAAATTAAAACTTAAAATATATCTAAATTAATTATAATAAAACATTTTATAACTAAAAAATATATAAAAATAATCAATAAACTAAGTTAGATGAAATGATCTTTTTTCACCATAATCATGCAGTATAATTTGAAGAAAGATTGTGTTTTTTTGTTGTTGTTTAAGATACCTTTTTAAATGCACTATCATAGATTCATCTTAAGCACGGATCTAACATGAATACCTTTTTAAATGCACTATCATAGATTCATCTTATGCACGGATCTAACATGAACTCAGAGAAAGATCAAATTTCTTCATGTATAAACTTATTTTAGAGTGAAAAAAACAATTTAGTTTTTCCAGCATTGGATATTTTATTTTATTCGACATACTATATATATATATATATGAAAATTAATATAGGGTCTTCAAATATTTTTGAAAAGTATAATGTTTAATCATTTTACTCACATATTTTTATAAATTATATTAGGCTATATAGACAACTAATTAAACATACATCTTATTTTTTTTCTTTTTTTTTATGACATTGATTTTCTATTTAGAGAATATCTTATTTTTATTTTAAGAAGGAGGCATGAAAACTCCAAATTGTTGACTCGCATACTTACCCCTCCAAATTGCGGACCAACATATTTACCCATCGCCTTCACACTAGGTTGTAGAATGACCCTATCAACTCAATAATTAGATTCAACGCTTTGAAACTCTAACAACTTAAATTCACCCACATTCAAATGTGTTGATGATGAACAACACTTATTGATTTAAAACATAAAAATATAATGATCATTAATTAAAAAGATTCATCCAAACTTAAATTCAAAATTTTAAAATCTTTTAACAGATTTATATTAAAATATATATATATATATATATATATATATATATATATAATAATTGAAATAATTAGAATGTGTAATAAACTAATGCATTTGGACAAAAGAATGTGCCCAAAGAAAAACACCTTTTTGACGAAACTTCTAAATTCCACAAACTACTAAGGCTCACGCTTGCCGATCATGACGGCATAAAGAGTAGTGTGGCCGTTAAAATATTTGATATTGCACCATATCAATTAATAAATTGAAAAAGAACACTGAAACGCAAATATTTGATGTTGCACCAAATCAATTAATAAATTGAAAGGAACACCAAAGCGTTTAATCTTAAATTGTGGGGACACATTTATTTCACGTTGGATTCAACATCGCTTCCTCCACCGCGTAGGCTCCGACTGAATATGCCTACCAGTCGAAGTCTATAGCTGTAAATATCTGTACATGCCTATGACTCGAACGTAGGCTCCGACTGAATATGCCTACCAGTCGAAGTCTATAGCTGTAAATATCTGTACATGCCTATGACTCGAACTCTATAGCTGTAAATATATACATGCCTATGACTCGAAGTGTATAGCTGTACACCTCATCACAACTTCCCTGCATGTTCAATGTCGTTTTCATAGTCTTACATTATTTTAATATTATACTAATATATTTCAAACTTAATCTGAACATATTCTAAATAGTTTTTCAATATTAAATAGTTTTTTGATATTAAATATTTACAAAATAGTTTTTTTTTTTCAAATTTATTTAATGTTATAAAATATTTGTAAAATTGAAAAAAATTCAATTTCATTATAAAATTTTAAAAAATAGATGTATTTTAATAATATTGGATTTTTTTTTTTTGAGAAATAGTAATTTTTTATTATACATCAAGTTATATTTTAGTTTTTTCTTTTACATCAAAAATAAATCTAATAAATATGTAAGGTTGGTATATTATAGTTCTGTGATAAAAAAATATTTATTTATTAAAATATAGTATTTGTATGAAAAAAAAAACATTATATATCAATAATAATAATAATAATTCAAAAATTTATATAAAGAATTTTGCTAATTTATATGATGAATCACAGAAACTTAGATTCCAAAAATTTATAATGTTGCTCATAATATAATTAAATATTCAATAAATTTTATTAAAATATAAAAGAAACTGTATTTGGACCTTGTTCTTTATTATTATTCATGAATAATAATATATTAAACAAAGACTATTTCCTCTTCACGATGTTTTTTCCAAGTTGTAGGTTATAAAAATATAAGAAAATGGATATCGATGTAAGAAAATATGATATCCCAGGTCACACTATTATGCAGTGCACACCTTCCATGATTAGATTAAATAATTATTATTTGTATAGTTAGCTTATTTTTTTATTATCAATTTCATATAATTATTAATATAATTATTTAAATAAAATTAGTCAATAAATATACAAATGTTAAGCATGATTACTAGTGTTATTATATAAATTAAATTCTTTATAAATGTTAATACACATCTATCCATAATAAATATCAAAACTTGTGAAAAATTTGTGCCCAAAAAAAATGTATGATGTTCACTCATATTTAGGGATCATAAGCTTGAAAAATTTTCAAGTTTATGGTCCCTAAAAATGGGTGAAGTGTTTTTCCCAAATTATTGAACATCGTAGTTTCTAGACACATTTTTCCATAATTTTTGTCTCTAGCATGAATTCGAGCTATGGAAATAGACATTCCAAGTACTATCAAAATAAATTAAACTAATTATAAGAGTACTTTAAATTATTATTATATTAATTATATATATATATAGTCTATCTAATAAACGAAATGGCACTTTTTCAAGCATTCTTATGGCTAATTTTGTCAAAATCTCATAAAGATCTTGAAAAATCATAAATTTAAATAGGTTAAATTTCAAAGTTAAAGTATCTTTCTATTTTTTAGGGTGTGGAATCTATTTATGAATTCAAAAAATTATTCTAATAAATATATGTACATTTAAAAAAACATATGTAAATTTAAAAAAAACATAATTTAAATTTCCCCTTTGAGAAACATGTACATATAAAAAAATATGAAACAAGATTCTTAATTATGGAGATTTAGTTCCACTTTACAATGGAAATTCTTAATATGTAAATAGAATTTGTTACAATGCTATGAGCTAATAATACCGCTTATTATACCACAGGTCCTAAAAACCATAACTCCATATATGACACTTATTCATATCCCATTTTTTTAATTAATTAATTAAATTAAAAAGGAAAAAATGACATAAATTTTTTAGAAATAAATATGAATCTTTAATTTATGTTATCTTTATAAATATTTTACATAATATAATTGATAGATGCTATATTAATCTGATTGAAGTAATCATTGATAAACAATTCACATAAATTATCCATTATAAATTTAGTAAATTTAATATTAGAAGATTTTAGAGAATTTATATTAAAATAAATTTATTCATTTATGTATTGATAAATTTTAGAGAATTTGAGATTGATAAAATTGAGTTAAAAATAATTTTAATTTGGTTATACATATATATATATAAGGAGTATGCTACTTTAATAATAAATTGTAAACAATATCAAATTGGTGTACTCATGGCTGACATCAGCTTTCTTTTGTGTTTTTCGTAAAGTAGTTAAAATAATACTATTCTAAAAATGATGATTATTTTTTTTTATCATTAAATATCCATAGAAATATAAATTGATAATAATAATATTTACATTATTAAATACTCGTATATATCCATAAAGATATACACAACTACCAATAATAATAAAATAATGTTCATTTTTCTTATCCTTCAATGTCCATTGATAACAATTTACAAATTCTTAGATAGAGACCAACAGATTATGAAGCAATTAGAATCTAGCGACCCTATGCTGGAATACTTATTGCTCACAAGGTGCTTGCCAATTTGGAATAGAGTTATTTTTAGTGTGATTTTTTGAAAGTTTTTCAAGTAGATTTTTCTGATCTAATTTCTCTAAAATCAGACAGAAATTCATTGAAAACAGAAGTTTGATAGATAATCTTGCATAATTAAAATAATTCATTAAAAACAAAAGTTTGATAGATAATCTTGCATAATCAAAATACCCTAAAAAATTATTATATTGAAATTAGTTTCATGTTAATTCCTCTTAAAAAAAAATCCATTATACATCAGAGAGAGTTCTTCAACATAGTAAGGCCATGCAAAAGACCAATCAAATACGTAAAAGGCTTATAACTGTATTATGAGTTCATAAAATAAAATAAATTTTTGTGACAAACAGGACAATGGCCCCGAAACAATACCGATAAGAGGTTGCATGCAGTACAACCCACTGCCACAAATTATTTTCAGCCTCCTCCACATTTGGACCTCTTGGTTAATAGGGTGCATCTCTTAACCACTTCTGGTTTATCTTCAAGCAGTTTGGTCCGCATTTCCACGTTCAACGCTGTTAGAATTTGTTTCGTCTGAATTGGGAATCTCTTTCAATCCAATCTCTGGGTCGAGTCGGTTAAGTACTTTCTGTTCTTCAAGAATTGGTTGCTTCCGGTACATACAATACAGCACTATCTGACTTATTCCCAATGGTAGACCAACGATATTTGGACACTGCATTGACCCAAACACAGTATGAAACTCAGTTTTTATAGATAGCTTTAATTACGATTCCATAAAAAAATACAAGAAAATATGTAGAAAAGGCTGCTGTATAGTGATGTTACCGCCAAGATGAGGTCTTTGTCCAGAAGGAAGTAAGTCATCCACAAAAAACTGTTAATGGATGCAAACAGGGAGAAATGGATGGGCATAAACTCCACACTCTTAGTCCGTATCACCAATTTCTGTGCACGTTCAAGATTGGGGTACTCGTCACGACTCACAAGGCATTTTATTCAAATTTTATATTCTAAATTCCACTGCTGAATGTAACAACGCCGTGAAATATACTTACAATGATGGAAAGTGGAGAAGCATACATAACCACGGTGACGATCATTCCCGAAGTCCCTACCAGCGTTTTTCTACTCTTGTCATGATTATGAAGAGCTAGCTGAGAAGCTGCTGCTATAGAGGCAAACACAATCATCACACCCAGGAGTATTGTCCCCATTGCTAACTGAACAACAAACAATCAATTCAATATATTCAAGTCAGTCCTTGCTTCAGCTCTTTGCTCGACATTTAGCGGTCCTGTCATATATAATGATGATTTTTAGGAGAAGCTCTGCGATCACTTGTTCAACGTACGCACTAAAGCTGATGGATAAACTGATGATTATTACTAATGAGCTGATAAAGAATATGAGACTTAAATCCTACCTTGGATTGGCGTGGAGCGAATTTCAGATAGATAACAACGAACAGAAGCTCGAGAATGATTCCAACGCCATTGACAGTCAATACCAAGACGTTTTCGAAGCCATTGCTGATCAGGGGTGAACCATACCACGTGTAAAGGAGACAATTTAGCAAAGCTATCGCATAGGGGAAGCCTGAGAAATCCTCTGTCGATCTTTTCTTAATTACTCTCTTAAAAGTAATGCTGCATATAAAAATCTAGTTAGAATTATAGTTCAATTTAAACAACTACTTTAGTTGATCTCAGCGGAAAATTTTGTTAAGATGATACTTAAAAAAACTGAAATGCCTTACATTGGGGCTCCATAAAGCAGTAAGGAAGCTGCGTTTCCTGATACATAAAACAATCCAAAGCATTAGTGTTTTCAGACACTGTTCAAATCTATCCTAGTGAAAATGAACTGAAACTAAAATGTAGCGAATGAAACCTTTTTAAGTAGTAAAAGTGAACAAGAATGAAAGAGAATTGTAAGCACCTAGAATGCCAACCGAAAACTGTACGTAGTTTGCCATGTTTCCTCTATCAAATATCTAAGAAAATGAAAAGATCAAGTACCAAGATTGTGGAATGGAGGAAGCTAAGAGAACGGAGAAGATAATGATGGCATTTCTTTCCTAGATGGTGGAATTCTCGAAGTGTTTAAGGGCAATTTATAGTCACAAGACACACATCCTCTCGGTTTCGTCACCGTGCACATGGGATCATCAGATACTGAAGCGTCCTGGAAAGCAAGATATGTGTATCTCCTTTCTTTCTTTTTTATTGAGTTGAGTAATTAAGGTGTGATTCGTGTCATATCTATTCTAAACAACATGACCACGAACACAAACCTAAAATCGTAGGCTTTCATACTCTACTATCCACTGAAATCCATGTCGAATAAAAGAATCTCCAAATCTGATTCTTTGGCAACTGCGTGGAATAATTTCTGACGGGAAATGATGAACGCTGCCTGTGAACATTTGAATAATATAAACGGCATTATATTGGTTGGTTGACACATCGTCCTGACCGACAAAGGCCTGATGAAGAGTCACGGAAGCTGTGAAAGGCTGCTGTGTGGTGCTGTGTGGTGTGCAGCTGTAAGTGAAGAAGTGAGGTGATAGTGGAGTAGAGGCTGTGCACCATAGAAAAGATAGAGATACCGTGGGCCTGGGCAAATTCATAAAAAAAAAACCTACTACCATGAAAAGACTCTGTACAGCTGAGATTCCAACAGCCCTCACTCTTTAAATACTATTTAGTATTTAAATAGCTGAAATTTTGGATGTTTCAATGGTTTTTGATAGTTGTCTATCGAGGTCAATTATAAAAAAAAAATATTTAAATAGTCTTATCAATTATGTCTTTTCAATTATATTTTATATGTTTCAAATTCCAACTAAAAATAATACTAAATCCATTTCTATCATTAAAAAAAATATTTAAACAATACTATTAATTATCTTTAAAAAAAAAACTGGATTCCAGCTTAAACTAATTTTGCGTGGGAAATATTTTTTAAGCATCCCGATGCATTAGAATATCAGTCACTGGTCCTTTTGCTTTCCAATTTTTTTCATATTCAATTAGCTTACTCTGTACTTGGAAGTTCGATTATCAACCTAACATTTAGATGACAGAGGTACGGGACAGCGTTGCCCGTGCTTTTCACAAGTTAAAAATGGGCTTTCTGTTTTCCTGTAGGAAAGGATTCCTTTCGTTGGTCTGTGCGATAACGTTATAAAACCGATTAACTAAAAACATCTACAATCCACTCTTGCGCTTCAAGTCGACTTGCGTGCTCAGATGAAACGACTGACCTAATATTTCAATATCACCAAATGGGTGCCAAAAGCGGTAGTGTAACCAGGCTTTAAATTAACTAGGAAAAATATGGAAATACCAGTTAATTTTTAATAAAATCTTGTAATGTCTTTTTTTATAAAATCTTGTAATTTTTTGTAAATTTAAATTAAGGTTGTCAAATTTCAAGTGTCTTTTATTTATTTTTTAATATTGCTTAATCTATTTTCAACTTTAAAAAAAAAATTCAAACACTTTTCTTACTCAATTTTATTTATTTATTTATTTTTTAAATTTAGGACTCGAAAAGTTAAAAAAAAAATTCAAACACTTTTCTTACTCAATTTTATTTATTTATTTATTTTTTAAATTCAAAACTCAGAAAATTTTCTCTCTCCAATACGTGCCAAAATGTTATCACCATCTCGCCATGTGTAATAAAAAAAAGGTGCAAATTGTAATTGTTTGTCTTAGTATATTACCACGTTGTTTGCATGTACCATTATTCTTCACATATTTTTTACCATTATTTAGTTTTCACAAATTTTTTAACTACTATTTATTTATTTGGGCTCCTTTTGATATATTTTGAAATTAATTTTCTCCAGTAAATTTTTAGAATCACAACTTTAACTTTTACTACATAAGATCCTAACATCTTTATTGAACCATTATTTAGTTTTCACATATTTTTTTACTATTATTTATTTTGGTTCCTTTTGATATATTTTGCAGTTAATTTTATCCTGTAAATTTTTAGAATCACAATTTTAACTTTTAGGGCATGATCTAAAATCTTAATATCTTATTTAAAAACAAAATTATATAATGTTTATTAAAAATGTTAAATAACTATAATAAAGTATACGTTAATATCTTGCATATAAAGTATACATTAATATCTTGCATAATTGTTAATGGAGATAATGAAAATAGAGTTTATAATTTTATTAATTTTATAGCTATTATAATTATATTACTTTTTTGATATTTTAATATACTTATAAATAAATAAGATGTATTTTAATATTTACAAAATTTTTATTTAATAATAATTATAAATAAAATGTTGAAATTTATTTTAAAAACGAGTATGTTTTTTTTTCAATATTAAATTAAATTAAAAAAAAACAACATATTATAGATATTTTGATGTGAGAGGATTTATAAGGCAGTTAGATTCTCTTTGCTATATAACAGGTATCCATACGGATTGTTTGGAGTGTGGGGTGTGTGAGAGTTTGTAATCTCCTGTTTGATTAATAAGATTGCCGATGCCTATGTTGTGTGGACGTAGCCCAGATTGGTTGGGTGAACCACGGTAAACCTCTGTGTTTTATGTGCTTGATTTATTTGCTGAGTATTTAGTTTAATTAGTTGTGCATCTGATCTCCAACAAGTGGTATCAGAGGAGTTGGAGGCGTGGCGCAGCTGGAGCGCGTGCTGGAGGTGGAGCGCAAAGGCGTGTTGGACTGCGTGCCTGGAGGTGCTGCGCAGAGGGAATTCGGTCCCAAGTGTGCTGCGGAGTGTGTCCAACCTGCGTAGAGGTCGTTTTCAACCTGCGTGGAGGTCGTGTTTCCAACCTGCGTTGCTGGTGCGTGGAGCGCATACTCCCTTCGCTGTGTGACGGTATTATGTTATGTGATATACATTGCTGCGTGAGGTTTATGTTATGTGATATCCATACATACCTGGTGCGTGAGACTGTTAAAACAGACGTGGACTGTTTTGTTAATTGTGAACCGGAGTTGTACCATCGCTTACTGTGGGAGGAGCACGTGATTTGATAAAGGAAGAACCGTTGATTGTATAATCCAGAGTCGAGTTCTTTTGAGTGAGAGGAACCACAGCAAAGCCGTGAGCCGGTTCAAGGTTCACTCCGCTACAATTTAAATGCAGAAGGCTCATAAAAATCGATTTTTTTTTTAATGCCCGTTTTATTTAAAATCGATTTTTTGAATTAACAACATATATTGGTTGATATACGCTGCTTTGAATGCCGTGGTAATTAAACGCTAAGTGGAAGGGCTTGCCATTCAAATTGATTTTCTGGACATGTGAAAATCGATTTTGGAGAAACTTTAAGCAGTTAAGTAATGGCATGTTCATTATCTTAGTGTTGTATGTTGACGATATGCTTTTAGCAAGCAAAAGCATTGAAGAAATCAACAGGTTGAAGACTCAAATGGCAAGGACGTTTGATATGAAAGATCTAGGAGCAGCAAGACAGATTTTGGGCATGGAGATTTTCAGAGACAGGAGCAATGGTAAGCTGTGGCTATCACAACAGAAGTATGTTGAGAAGATACTCTTGAGGTTTGGTATGAACAATGTGAAGCCTGTGTTAGTCCCTTTAGCTTCCCATTTTAAGCTTTCTTCCAGTTTATGTCCTAATACAAATGAAGAAAAGGATTATATGTCTCGAATTCCATATGCTAATGTAGTAGGATGTTTGATGTATGCGATGGTTTGTACTCGACCAGATATTTCACATGCAGTTGGGGTTGTCAGCAGGTACATGGCAAATCCGGGTAAAGAACATTGGTCAGCAGTGAAATGGGTGCTTCGGTATTTGAGAGGCACAAGTAGTTATTGTATCACTTACAATAAAAGCAGTGAATATGTTTGTGGATATGTTGATTCCAATTTTGCAGGTGATTTGGATAAGAGAAGGTCAACTTCAGGGTATGTCTTTACTCTTGCAGGTGGAGCTATTAGCTGGATGTCAAAGCTACAAAACATTGTTGCTTTATCCACTACTGAAGCAGAATACATTGTTGCTTCGCATGCTTGCAAAGAGGCGGTTTGGTTGAAAGGTTTGCTTGGTGAGTTTGGTAGGTTACAGGACAACATCAGGTTACTTTGTGATAGTCAAAGTGCAATACATTGGCTAAGAATCCGGCCTATCATAGTAAATCAAAGCATATTCCAATAAAGTATCATTTTGTAAGACAGGTTATCACTGAAAGGGGAGTCTCTCTTGAAAAGGTGCATACAAAGGAAAACTGTGCAGACATGTTCACGAAACCAGTTTTGTTAGAGAAGCTACGTTGGTGTTTGGCTTCTCTTGGCTTGCAGAAAAGATAAAATAATAAATAACAGGGCATCAGGCTAATTGTTGTCAAGGTGGAGATTGTTGAGATTTTCTGTTTTGGATAAAATAGGCAAAATCTCAGTAGGTGACAAAAATTAGGAATTTGTTGCTAGATTAGCTCCAGGTTGTTGGGAGAGAGTTAATGCATCCTAAATTTGATGTGAGAGGATTTATGAGGCAGTTAGATTCTCTTTGCTATATAACAGGTATCCATACGGATTGTTTGGAGTGTGGGGTGTGTGAGAGTTTGTAATCTCCTGTTTGATTAATAAGATTGCCGATGCCTATGTTGTGTGGACGTAGCCCAGATTGGTTGGGTGAACCACGGTAAACCTCTGTGTTTTATGTGCTTGATTTATTTGCTGAGTATTTAGTTTAATTAGCTGTGCATCTGATCTCCAACATAAGTGTCATAAATTATGTTTTGTTTAAAATAGGTTTGTATCTCAAGAGATTTAATTTCTTTTGGATTTTTTGGCAATTTGACTACCAAGTATAAGAAGACATACATATTTGACCCCTTCTAATTTTGAACATGTGACCTCTTGGTGATTTGAGTGCTAAGTCTAAGAAGACATACATACTCTACCCCTCTATTTTTGAACCTTTGACCTCTTAGAAAGACACTTGCTCTTAACCATTAGGCCTAGGCCCACTCAAATTGTATCAGTTATATATATTACATACTATTAAGATAGAGTTAGGGTGGTATAATATACATATGTAGTTGATATTGAAATATTTTATTTGTAATTTACACTTTCCCTACTAAAATGTTAAAACATGTCTCATCATATGTTTTTTTTTTTGTATAAATACATGTAATTATTTTTATTACTAATATCTTTTAAAATCTTATATATCAAATGTATATTAAAAATAAAATAAATTACACATATCCCTCATTATGGAAAGTGAAAATATAGGATTTACATACACACACACACACACACACACACACACATATATATATAACTTAGAATGAATGTAATTTGGTCTATGATAACAAGAAGATATATCTTCTTATAAATATTTGGGTACTGATATGAATTATAGCATTGAGAAAAATATTATTGGAGGTTCCAAAGCTTATTATGAATTTGACAACAATTGTAAGGATACTACCCTTTTTATTTGGAGTAAATAAAGGCTGCTTATTTGGACCCTCTTCACACTTGTTGTGTTATACAAATGTGAAGTTAGGAGTTGTAGTATATCCATTTATTTGTGGAGAAATATTGAGATCATGCAAAAGCAATTCATAACCAACAATCTCAAGATCAAGAGAAATAACCCCTATCCTATCCTCCTCATCCAAGTTGGTCTTTCCCGTATTGAAAGAAAAGTTATGTTTAAGAATCAGAGGTATAAGAAGAAGCTTTAAAATATGGAATCCAAGTGGCTTCCCAAAATTGCTTCTAGTAAAAAACCTTACTCCCCTCTCAAAAGTAGGTGGCATATGGATGTTGAGTCTTGACTCAACCATTGGGATATTAATGAGGAGATCATCCTCCCAAGCATGGATAGGGTCAAAGATACTATAACCTACAAATTTAAGGATAAGCTATGGGATGATAAGGAGCTTGAGGGTAAACTGAAGATAAGATATAAGGAGGTGATTAACCCCACCCATGAGAACAAGAATTATTTTTCTCATGAGGTTCTAAGTAGAACCCCTCAAGCCTCTATGGGACTATAGACTTTAGGTTTACAATAGGAATATGGTGGAAGATGAAAATGACTTTCTTTTAGATTTTCCTGCTCCATATGCTCTCATTTCCTAATATCTGCCACACTTCCAATATTTTTGACTTATTAAATCAACTCAATTATAGATCTTCTATGCTTCTTTCCATTCACTTTTATTATAGAAATAAGATTTTGAAGAATAACTCACATTATTTTCTTGAGTTGTCTAAGGAGAGGATGAATTGTCTAGACTGCAAAAATTGGCCGGAATACAGTAACAGTGTTTGAATCATGATTTTGATGGAGGAAATGGATTAAGCACCATAAAAAACCTCTAGGGCACCCAAAATATTAAAATTTAATAGTTATAAAGTGGGTTTACAAAAATCTCTGCCAATTTTTCTTAAAATCTTACCTCAATTTCCATAATTTTCAAGAAAAAAAAGCAATCTAATTAAACTATGGCGTTTTTAACTAATTAATTTAAATTACTATTTTATTATTTTTAGATAAAATATTACATCAAAATATCTATAAGAATGAGCAACACGACACGTAAAAGTTTCTTAATCGAGACAGTTCTGATATATAAAACAATACAAAGCGCTCATGTCAGACACCGTTCAATGAGCCTTACAAGAAGTTAAGTTCAAATCTATGCAACTGAGGAGGACAATAAATGAACTGAAACTAAAATGCAGCGAATTAAAGTATTTTAAATAGTAAAAGTGAAAAATAATGAAAGAGGATAGCGAGCCAACCGAAAACTGCACGTAGTCGCCATGTTTCCTATATAAAAAATCTGAGAAAATCAAAAGCTCAAGGACCAAGATGGTGGAATGGAGGAAGCATTTCCTTCCTCGATGGTGGAATTCAAGTGTTTAAGGCGAATTTATAGTCACTAGGCACAAATCCTCTCCCTTTCCTCACCGTGCACATGGAGTAATCAGATTCTTAAGCGTCGTATAAAACAAGATAATTTGTCTTGGCCTGTTCTGTGGTAAATACTACAGGGTCAGATATGTATATCTTCTTTTTTTATTGCGTGGAGTAATTAAGGTGTGCATCGTGGCATATCTATTGTAAACAAAAGGAATGAAAAAATATGACCAGAAGGACGAAACCTAAAACCTTACGTAAAACCTTACGATTTCATTCTCTACTTTCCACGACGATCCATGTCGAATAGAAGAATCTCCAAATCTGATTCTTTGGCGACTTGGTGGAATAATTTTCTGACGGTAAATGATGAACGCTGCCAGTGAACATTCCAATAATATAAACGACACTATATGGGTTGGTTAACATATTTTACTGACCGGCAAACGAAGGGTCCTGGAAACAGAGGAAGGGTCCAAAACTGATTTTTTGGCCAGTGGGTGGAATAATTTTCTGACGGTAAATAATGAACGCTGCTTCTAATAATATAAACGAAATTATATGGGTTGCTTGACATATTTTACTGACCGGCAAAGGAAGGGTCCTGGAAATTTTGAAAGGCTGCTGTGTGGTGTGCAGCTGTAACTGAAGTAAGAAAGGTGATAGTGGAATAGATGATGTGCACCATATAAATGATAGAGACACAGTGGGCCTCCGCATTATTCTAAAAAACCTACGCACCATGAAAAGACTGTGTACAGCTGAGATTGCAGTGGCGTTTACGTCTTGGAAAATATGTTTAGCGAATATCTTTCACGCATTGTTGCAACTGAGTTACGACGTGGATATGTCTTTCACGCATCTCAATGGGATTAGAATGAGAGGCACTACTTTGCTTTCCCTTGTTTTCATAGTCAATTCGGTTGAACTGCACTGGTAGGTTGGAAGTTCGATCGTCAACCTAATATTTGACTAATACAGGGACGGGGCACCGATGCCATTGCTTTCTGTTTGCCGGTATGGAGTAGATGCAATAACAAACGAACCTGGCCATCAAGGTTAGGTTACCTTAATTAAAGACATTTGCAATCCACTTTTTATACGTGTCTAACACCATTGGTTCATCTCCATGAACTGCGCTCCATGTCATTGCTCTGCTACTTGCGTGCCACATTTTTCTTGCTCACATGAAACAAATGACTGATTTTCTACTGACGTCAAAGGTAACAACGAGATCGTGACGGGAAAAACCACCTGGTCGGTGCCAAAATCTTATCACCGACTCCCCCGTTTGTGAAATAGAAAGCCGAAAAATGTAAATGTTCGACATATTATATTACCACGTTGTCTTCGAATTTCAGTAATATGAAGAGTGATTAACTATGAAGGGATTAAAGGATAATTAAAACAATTTCTTTAAGTTTCAATGTGTCTATATCTGAGGCATTGGATCAAATGTTAGAAAATTGAAATGTTTTAGGCCATTAGATCCATATATATATATATATATATATATTATATTACCATGATTGTCTTCGAATTTCAGTAATATGAAGAGTGATTAACTATGAAGGGATTAAAGGATAATTAAAACAATTTCTTTAAGTTTCAATGTGTCTATATCTGAGGCATTGGATCAAATGTTAGAAAATTGAAATGTTTTAGGCCATTAGATCTACAACTATATATATATATATATATATATATATATATATATGTTAGTTTTTTTTTTTCTTTTTAATAAGTTAGATTGATTTTAGGTGTACAATTGAAATGTTGTAATGTCATGTTTAACATTTTGACTATGTCAAATTACACAAAAATAAAAATAAAAGTAAATTAAATAAAAAGACTGACATAATGTAATGAAGATTTTAACTAGGTCAAAATATAATAAAAATTAAAAATAATAAAATAAAATAATAAAAAAATATAAAAACAACCCATGGTATTGACCCATGGTCTGGATCTACCAAGAGCCAAGATGGATCAAATGTGCAAACCTCTTTTAAAGTGAAAAGAGAATTGATATTTTTTTTGGTTTAACTATTTTATTATTCCAAAAAGACATGGTATTTTTGTTATATATTATTTATGTTACAACTTTTATTATTATTCATGAGTAGTATTTCTTTATATATAAAAAATTAAATTAATAATGAAATTTTTTAAAATATGTGAGATTATATTATAGGACATGATTTATCTTGATGAATAATGATGAAAGTTCATAATTCTCATTTATTATATAACACTATATTTACCTTTAATTACTTAATTGTAGTAGTTTGTAACTAGATACATACTCTTTCCGATTTTTTTAACATTTTGACTATGTAAAATTACACAAAAATAAAAATAAAAGTAAATTAAATAAAAAGATTGAAATAATGTAATGAACATTTTAATTAGGTCAAAATACAATAAAAAATAAAATAATAAGAAGCTATAAAAACAACCCATGGTATTGACCCATGGTATTCATGTGGAACATATTTTATTTAAAGGGCGAAATTCTTATTTGTAAATAACTTCCCTAGCTACCAATGTGTCGATGTGTGAGCCATTGGATCAAATATTAGAAATTGAAATGTTTTAAGCCATTAGATCCACAAGTAAATAGTTTTATACTTTTTTTTTGTTAATGGATATCATATTTCTTCTATTCAAAAAAAAATTATATACATATCTTTAATTACCTAATTGTAGCTAAAAAGTATTACATCATATTAGCTCACAAAATATATCTAATGCTATAAGGATTTGAGAGGATAACAATGTTTTGAATCATGATAACTAAGTGACAACCAAAAATAAATAATGATGAATGTTCATAATTCTCATTTCGTAAATAACACTAAATTTACCTTTAATTACTTAAATGTAATAGTTTGTAATTACATAACAGTTTGTAACTACATACGTACTCTTTCCGATTTTTTTAACATTTTGATTATGTAAAATTATAAAAAAATAAAAATAAAAGTAAATTAAATAAAAATATTGACATAATGTAATGAACATTTTAATTAGGTCAAAATACAATAAAAAATAAAATAATAATAAGCTATAAAAACAACTCATTATATTGACCCATGCTATTCATGTGGAATATATTTTATTTAAAGGGTGAAATTATTATTTAAAAACAACTTCCCTAGTGGGTCTAGCCATTGGATCAAATGTTAGATGATTGAAATGTTTTAGGCCATTAGATCCACAAGTGTCTATATATATATATATATATATATATATATATATATATATATATATATATATATATATATATATATATATATAATGAATATCAAATTTCTTCTATTAAAACAAAACTATATACATATCTTTAATTACCTAATTGTAGCTAAAAAATATTACATCACATTAGCTCACAGAATATATCTAATGCTATAAGGATCTGAGATGATAACAATGTTTTGAATCATGATAACTAGGTGACAACCAAAAATAAGTTTTAGCCACAAGAAAAAATCACAACAACTCACAAAATATATCCAAGGTTGCAACGAATCCCATACATAGTGTTGGACATCATGGGAATTTTAGTGAACATAGAACACCACCCTAAAAATTATATACTCTTGATCAATTTAGAATAAAATAAGATGTCTAGATTGGATTCAGAGGTGGGTGGTACAATAATTGAGGATGCTTCTTAAAGGGCAAGGGAATTTAGATACTCTATCCTTCCACCAAAACTATAAAAACTGAGACTTGTAGATTATAGTTTTACAGAATTGACACTATGTGATTAAGAATAAATTACAAACATTAGGTATTTTAAAAGGTATTTAAAAAGTAATAGGAGGAAGGTACACAAGGGCCATGGTAATTAATGTGATTCTTTGTACTATTTTTATTTAAAATAGTAATTTGTATTTGTATTTTTTTAAATGAATATTGTTAAATGTGTTGTAATATTTTTATTTAAAATAGTAATTTATATTTGTATTTTTTAAAATTAATATTTTTAATTGTGTAATTGAGTAAAATGTATTAAATTGATACCTAGCAGCCTTAGCCCATCGTGCTTCTGGAGAAGGGCCTCCGCCCTCATGGCCTCCCTAAATCCAGATCCGAAATTGCCTTCCCCCTAGTGCAGACGCCTCACCATCGAACAATGCTCAACTTGATGCAACAGTGGCTACCTTTGCATCTTTGATTGACGACCTCTAAGTTTGTAAAAAAATTGGACTCTATCCCTGAGATCTCATTGTCACCTACTCTGTCAGGAAAGCGGAAATATCTCTTGCCGAGAAAGCACTGGTTCGCCAGTTCACAGGCTTGTGTCCTTCCCCGAAAACCATTCAGAAATGGGTTGAAAGTAATTGGGTTTAGTTCACCCAAGCGAGAATCTCCGTCGGTTTCCATGGTAGAGGTTATTATACCTTTCATTTCGAATCCAAGAGTGATTAGGATCTTATTTTTCATAGTGGATCATACTTCATGGACAGCAGAGGACTATATTTAAACCTCTGGACTCCAAATTTTGATCCCCAATTGGACGTCCCAAATGTTGTTCCAGTTTGGGTCAGATTACCACACCTCCTGCTGCACTGCTGGGGAGATGAATCGGTGCATGCAATAGGAAAAAAAGTTTGAAAATATATAGACAGAAGTGAACCTAAAGACAACATGTAGGCTTGTGCAACGATCTGCGTCGAGGTGGATCTAGGAAGGGGTCTCCCGGAAGTCATCAAGCTCAAGATCAACAATTGGACACACATACAATAGCTGGATTATGAGAAAATCCCCTTAAAATGCAAGGTAGTCACATGTACGACCATTTTGAAAATAGATGTAGTAAGATAGAAGAAACCAAAAAATATGTAGAAGAAAACCTCAATCCAACATGGGAACAGGTAAAAAAAAAGACGGTCGCAAAATCTCAACCTGCTCCTCACCCTCCAACTTCGCCTGCTCCTGCCCCTCCCCCGACCTCAAAACCCACCTCTCAAACCTCCTCCTCAATCCCAGATTCCTTCTTGGGAACCAACCCTTTTGACATCCTGTCCAATGCCCTCATCCCTATTGAGCCTCCTATCTGCACTATCTACCCTAACTTCATCCCTCTGACCTCTCACTCCCCTCCCCCTACAGGCACCCCCTCCCCCCCCCAACAAGGTTTATTCTCCCAGCAAGAGGATCCTCTCTCCCTCTCCAACACTCTCCCCCACATATTGGATCAAGCTCTCACTCAGACCCAATCAAAAGAAACTCTTCATAACACTGAAAACATAAAGAAAGTTGGAAGGGAATCAAACAAGGAAGTAAGGGATGAGGCAACAGTTAAATATATATCTTTGGGAATGCAACGGGGTCTTGAAAGCTTCCTTGAAAAAGTTCCAAAGAATAAAGAGAAAGCGTAATAGGCTCACAAAGGGAAGGACCCCTCATCCACCATGAACAGTAAATAATGATAGTTGTCTCTTGGAATTGAAGAGGGTTGGGTCATCCCTCCAAAGTAAATTTCCTAAAATACATCATAAAAAATGAAAAGGAAAACATCCCCTTAATCCAAGAGACAAAAATCAGATGTTAAGAAGTGCACACAATAATAGAAAAATCAAAAAATTATGAAGGGCAAGCAATTTCAGCAAATGGAGAATCAAGACGAATTTGTACTATATGGAAAAAAAGAAAATCGCACAAGAACCATACCACTAAAAAAGAGTATTGGATAAACACAATTTTTGAAAATGCAAAAAATGGAAAGAAAATCAGCATTTACAACATTTATTCTCCTAATCTTTACAAGGACAAAGAGACATGCTGGTGAACACTAAGAGAAAATACAATGGAGGACAAAGAAAAGCTCATTGTAGGAGGAGATCTAAACCTTATTCTCAAGGCGGAGGAAAATAGAGGAGCTGCCTTCCTGCCTGATCCAAACAGACAGACTTTAGAAGAAATTATGGAACAGTGCAACCTCCTGGATATCCCTCCAAAAAATGGAAAATACAGATGGGACAACAGAAGAATAGGGAATGCAAACATTAAAGAAAGGCTGGATAGGATTCTCATCCAGGACAAAATGGTGGCTAGCTACAACAGAGTATCTTCAAGAATCATCCCTTCGGCAACTTGAGACCATAAACCTGTTCTAAATGAACTTGGAATGGCTGAAAACTATGGCCTCCTCCCTTTCAGAGATAATCAGCTTTGGGGAAGCCACGAAGAAGCCAAACAAGAGGTGGAAAATGGGAGGAAAAATATCAGCGGTTCACCAACATACATATGGGAATCAAAGCTAAAAGATATCAAAGCCAAATTGAAAGATTGGGCTAGGACCAACTACAAGGAGCCTCACAAAGAGAAAGATACCTTAAAGCATGATCTAACAAAAATCCAAGAGGAACTGGAAAACACTGATAGCACAGTTGAGAAAGGAAAAAGAAATCTAATGGAAAATCTACAGGAATAACAGACAGGAAGAAGAAACACAGAGGCTAAAATCCAGGTAGCTTTTGATACAATATGGAGATAAGAACAACACCTTTATCCATAACTTAGCTAAAACAAGAATGATAAAGAACAACATAGAAAAAATAATTGGAGAAGGAGGACAAGAAATAAAGGGCCAACAAGAAATAAAAAATGATGTCTTTAGACACTTCAAAGCCCTCTTGACAACAGTGGATAGACAGAAAAACTCAAAGGACATTTTAAAGCACATACGAAAGGTAATTGATATGGAAACAAACAACTCCCTCACTAAAGAAGTCACGCAAGAACAAGTTAAGGCAGCTGTGTGGGATTTGCAGCCAGATAAGGCACCAGGTCCAGATGGCTTTCCCATTTATTTCTATTGCACCTTCTGGCATCTCATCAAAAAGGATTTAATATAGATGATAAGATATGTTATCGGGAAGAAAAATATTGGGGGATTCACCAACTCCACATTTCTAGCCCTCATTCCAAAAGATCCGCGACCCTCCACCCTTAAATTATTTTAGCCAATTTCCCTCTACAATGCCTCTTATAAGATCATATCCAAAATTACTGCTAGTAGGCTTAAACCCCTTCTCCACTCCATTATCTCAAAAAATCAAGGTGGTTTTGTCCCTAACTGGTAGATTGTTGACAATATTATCCTAATGCAAGAAGCTCTTCACACTAGCCTCTCCATAATTGTAAAAGGGTTCATCCTCAAAATGGATATGGCTAATGCTTTTGTCAGAGTAAACCTCACTTTCCTTGCAGATGTTTTAAAAATATATGGTTTTTCTAATGACTTCGTCAATTTAATCAAGGCCTGAACAAGAGGCCGTTGGATAGCCCCACTCGTTAATGGAAGACCCTATGATTTTTTTCAAAGCTCAAGGGATCTTAGGCATGGTTGTCCCTTGTCCCCTTTCCTTTATATTCTTATGGATGACTCCCTTAGCATAAAACTAGAGCAAAGTAGAAGAAATTCCACTTTAGCAGGCCTCTCTATCAGCAGTGGAACCAAAAGAATAAATCACTCCTTATTTGCAGATGACACTCTCCTTTTGGGTGGAGCATCCTGCATAATTGCTAGAAGATTCAAAACCATCCTTGAAAACTTCATGGATGTATCTGGTGGACTGGTTAATAATGGAAAAAGTTGCATCTACAATTGGAATACTCCCATTAGAATTATTTAGCAGATTTCCCAAATAATGGAAATTCCTTATAAGAACAACTAGGATCACTTTCAATACCTTGGGCTACCCATCACCAAGAAAAACATGAAGATAGAAATCTGGATCAAAAATGCTGAGAAGATGAAAAAAAAAAATTCAAGCTTGGGGCATGCTCTGGTTAAATCAATCAGGGGAATTATCCTCATCAAATACATTCTTGCAGCCTTGGCTTTATACCAATTTTATCTCATCGCAGCTCCTACAATATCCACAAGAAAATAGAAATTATAATCAGAAGCTTCTTGTGGCAAGGTGGGAAAAGAGAAAAAAAAAAATCAGTCTAGTAAACTCGAAACAAGTTATAGCTCCTTACAAATCGGAGGACTATCCATAAAATTCCCTGGAATAATGAATCTGGCCTTGGGAAATAAGATCGCATGGAGGTTCCTAACATGAGAAAAATCTAGTGGAAAGCAGCACTAGAGGAAAATTACCTCAATGCTCCAAGAATCTCTATTCTGGAAAAAATTCCTCCAATAAGACCCTGCACTCAAATATGGAAAGCAATCTCTGGAGCAATTCATTTAATTAATGACAGCATCTCAATGAGACTAGGAAATGTGGAACATATAGATTTATGGAAGGACAACATAATGGGACATCCTCCCTTAGACAATAACCCATAAATCAAGGATATAAAGAGATGGATGATAAGGGAAGGATACAAAAAATTGGAAGATATTCCCAATTGGGAGTTAGATGGTGTATAGAAACAATGGGACAAACCCAATCTACCCAATGAACTAGCAAACCAATGGAATTTCATCACTTCTCTTCTTGCTGGCGCAACACCAATTGACCAAAACATCAAAGATGCCTATTATTGGAAACCAACATGAGGAGAGTATTCAGTTAAGACTAGATATAAAAAAGTCCAAGAGCATCAGAGGCAGCAAGAATGGAAATACTAGAGGCAGGCCTGGAAGGTGGAAACCCTCCCCGAGATAAAAATATTTTTATGGACACTACAACATAGCAAATCATTAATAGCAGAAAATTTAAAGAAGAGAGGAATACGTGGACCATTGCAATGCTCTCTGTATATGAAGGCAGAGGAAACAATCCAACATCTCTTCTTAGAGTGTTCCTTTTCTAGAAATTGTTGGGAGGTGATGGTGGCACCTATTGAAGAAAATTTGAAACATATGCTTCCTCTAAGTTAGTTCATTAGAAAATGGAAAATCAGCTTCCCACACTCATTCAAAAATAAATCAACAATTCAGAGATTTTGGAGCAGCCACCCATCCTTTCTCTGTTGGAAAATTTAGCTAGCCAGAAATGGGAAAATTTTCAAAAATAAAACTCCCACAATAAACACAATAACCTCAAAAATATTTGGGATTGATGATTGAGTCTCTCTCAGTCAAAGGGCTCTATGGAATATACATGGCTCAACTTCAGGATGATGAAAGAAGCTGGATTGGTTTTGCCTTGAATAAGATCAACTTTAATCTTCATCAAGAGAACACAAGGGTTCAAAAAATCCGGAAAATTAGAAAGACAGAGACAAAGTTTCAGAGATGGATACATTCTCTCAATAGAGCCTGCCTTTTCTTTGACATAGTTTCAAAGGAAAATCTGGGAAAAGAAGGATCAGGAGGCCTCATTATCCCTCAAGAAAAAAATAATCCGATAGCTTACAATTGGGGATTGGGGCAAATGTAAAACAATAAAGCAGAGGCTTATGGATTAATTTTAGGCCTTAAAATCCTAAGGGACATGAAAATAAATAATGCAATTATTTTTGAAGATTATTCTCTCATCATCCAAGTAATGGTGAGCAAGTCCCCTCCAAAAAACGCAGGCCTCAACCAAATCCTGCACAGAGAAAAAAATTTATCAAAGCATATAGGAAAGATTGAATATTATCACATTCTTAGAGAAAAAAATAAGAAAGCAGATCTTCAAGCAAATGAGGGAGTACAAAGAAATATTGGACAAGTCATAATTGATGGCTTCACGTCTCATATCCTTATTCCATGATTTTTCTTTCCTAATCCATTGAATTTAAAGCACCTCCATCCTTTCATAGATTAGAAAAAAACAGATATACCATGAATTCTTTGAAATATCTCATCTCATTCCCAAAAATTATACCAAGCTTGATTTCCCAAATATCTATCATATCTCTTCAATTTGTACTCTCTTCTTACACTCCATGCCAACTCTTGTGACTCCCCTCAACAAAGATTCCTCTCTATTGTGATATAAAATATATGCCTTAGTTTGGTTTAACACATTGTTCGTTTTCGCAGTGCCCTCATTCCAGATTCTGCGGTGCTCTCCTCTCTCCCTTACGCACTGCCCTCATTCAGTATTTTCGCAGTGCCTTCCTCCCTCCTGCTCCTCCTTCCATTCGTGTGGAGTGTTGGACATCTCTACACTCCTGCCGCGCCTTCTATTCCCACCCCTCCCCTCATGTTATCCTCTATATTCTCACTCACTCCCATCTTCTGGAGCCCTACTACAGCCTACATTCAGCCTTTCATTATTGGCTCTTTCCAAATTGCAACATCTAGGATTTTCTCACTAAATAAGGCAGAAGCGTAGCACAAAAAAAGGAGAGGAGTATCTAATCAGAAGTAAAAAAAGTGTACAACAGAAACAAGAACAGAAACAACAAACAGAGAATATTTCAAAGCAAGTGTACACTCTCTTCTTCAACCAATGGACCCCTTAGAAGACAGGCAACAACCTTGTGCATTTTGAAAATTCCACAAAGTGGTGATAGATTGCTTGAGAAGCCAAATTTAGCAAGACAAGGCTCGAACTAAAGCAGCGATTTCCATCCTTCACTCTCAATGGGACACCTGCACTAAATATGTAATCGTAGTCAAGAATTGATGCAATCATTTGGAAGAGTCTCTCAAATTCATAAGGGAAGGCCTCAATAAAAAATCAGAACAAGGGTGTACCTCTCAGGACCAAGGAAGCAGATACAAAAGCAGTGAGAACACTATGAAAAAATGATCCTTCACATCATCTGATCCTTTATGTTTATGTCTAGAACTATAGCAACAAATCTACTTTAAAAATGAAAGTTGAATGTATTTTTCTTGGAAATATAGCACAAATGTAATAGCCTTTACTCTAGAAAAGAAGGAACAAAATAGCAGCTCTAGTAGCAATCATGATGTAATTCTTCCCCATAAAACAAAATCACTTTGTATCAAGATTGGGGAAATTTTGTAATGAGGAATTTATTCCTCTCCTTTTCAGATAATACAATACAGCCGAATTTGTGCGAAAAAAAATGTATTAAATTGATATTCTAATTTTTAAGATATTTATTTAAAAATTTCAAAGTATGCTGAGTTTTGTTTTATTAAGCTTTGAATCTAGATGTGAAAATAATGAATCTATCTCAAGTCCTTGATAAGATTCTCATGTCCAACACAAGATTCTTCTTTCTCTTCATATTCTAGCTTGCACCTTGACACTCCTCTCCTCCTCTCTGCACAAATTTAAACTATGAGGCACAAGGTAGTTGTTGCATATAGAAACATTTAGATATGACAGGAAAAATGTGATACTCTATTGTAATTTTCTCTACAAATGTGATGGAAAATGTGCTCAAAATGTTGACAGCTTCATGGTTAATGTAGTATAAGATACATGCAAATTTACAATCTTGTATACAAGATCAAGAAAGATATGCCCAATATCCAACACCATAGAGCAAGACATGTTCACCAATTCAACATTTTCATCCAAATCTCTCTAAGTGCTAGAGTTGTTTTCTCAACAAACTTGTTTTTACTGCTCTTGAACTGATGAAAGCCATCATTGTTTCATATAGGAGAATTTAGTTCTAATAAAAAAATTGTGATACTATCTATTATCCATTTTTAGTTTTTTAATGATTCAATTATGATTAACATTTGTATGTTGTCCTGAGGAGATTTTTTTTTTTTCATGCCAATTACCTTTTATAACTCTAGGAGGTTCTTAATATTTCCTTTGTTTTTAATAAATGGAACTCAATTATATATTTAAAAATATGATTAGGTAAGAGAATTTTAGGATTATAATTTTTTTTTACAAGTTGACAATGTGAATGTTTATTTACCTAAAGTTGGCTCCCATGTTCAATACCTCTCCATGGGGTTTGAAGATAATAGGTAATGGATATTCAATGACATGTAAAACAAATAATTTATATATCAAAAAATTAGTTCTATATATTATAGTAGTTCTCGTTTGAGCAATCTTTCAATTTCGCATTCAATTCTTTAATAATAAAGTTGTTTTACTTAGTAGGGAGTAAAATAATTTTTTAATCAAATAATAGGAGAAAAAATATTCACAATATAATTTATTTTAATAAATAGAGTGTGTAATATAGTTTAATAAGAAACTAGATATGTCATTATAAAATATAAAACTATAACTTAAAATTGTGAAATTACTTTGTATTTTTTGTTTCTTATGTATATAGAAAAACAATATAAACCAAGTTTGGAGATAAGAAAATAAAAATAACATAAAGAACAATATCTCCTTCCAAAAATTTCTCCATATTAAAATGACATTTACTTTCTTGTATACCAATACTATTGTTATTCATATACAATATACAATTTCCGACAAGCATGAAATTAACGCTGGGATATGTAGATGAACTTGGAGTAAACTGTATTTTTGTTAATAAAGATTATCTTTATTTACATCTATGCTAGATATATTGTACTTGAATGTATTTAAAATATTTTATTTGAGTTACATGCTCAATTCATGCTTATTTCAGAGGATTATTAATCACCAAAGGATTTTCACCGCCAATTTTCTATTTCAATATTTATAATTTTTTATTTTTATTTTATATGTGAACATATTATGTTGGTTTATATATATTTTTTCACCCACAATTGCCTATTTCAATATCTATAAAAAAAAATTTTGGTTGATAGCTCTTATCATCAATATTTTTGAAACCCCCATGCCCTCCTTCAATGGAAGCAAAAATTGTGTTTGCATTTCATTCCTTCACGATGGCTCCTTCTCTGCAACAACCTATTTCGTCTACGCTACTATTTCCTATGGTATTGCCTTACAGTGTTTCTTTTGCAACATGTGGTGCAATTACTAGTTTTACCATACTTTGATCATAAGGTTGTTTTCTGCCATTCCAATATTGTATAACATATTATTAAAAGTTCAAAATAGCCATGATATAATAAGCTATATTGATGACATCCCTATGTTGCACATTGTTAATGGATGTAACCAAAATATAATTTATGATCCCATTAATGAAAGTGAAACGTGTTAATGAAAAGTGTAAAAAGCGGTTTTCATAATTTTTATTTAATTAATAATAATTATGAGGTGTTTTTGAAATATTTATTCTTGATAAAAATAGTATAAATTAGCACAATCATATTTACTACTATAGGAATATATCCACCACTCATGACATTAATCTTAATATCAATATTAATATGTCTATTAACTAATATTAATATATCAATATCAAGATCAATATTAATATTCATATTTATATTGAACATGTATATCTTCGTAGACTTAGCATTTAAATTTTAGAAGGAAGTGGGTCACTTATCCCACAAACAACGCGGTATCATACACCAATTAGGTGTGTGGCTTGGCCATGACCTTAAAATTGGATTATATATATATATATATCATTTTGTTTTTAAATCCAAAAATCAATATTATAAACCCAATGGAATAATAAACCCAACTAATAAACATTATAAATCCAGGAGATTAATATTACAAACCCTTAACATTGATTTTATAAACTGAAGGGATTAATAAACCGATTTTTAATATTAATATACCCAAGTGACTATTAATATTTATAAACCTAAGAGATTAGTATGACAAGCCCAAGGGATTATTAATATTATAACCCCAAGAAATCAATAAACCCAAGGGAATAATATTAAACCTTAGCGATCAATAAGACCTAGGATTTAATATTTTAAACCAAAAGGATTAATAAACCCAAAGGATTATCACCCACGACCATGGTGTGATATGGTAGAAATTATCTCTGTAGTTTATTGATGTGGGTCATATCGAGGAGCCCCTTCCTCCCTCCACATGCATAAATCACATGGAGCAGTGCCTCTCTACATGTGTGGATTTAATGTCCTCGTAGAAGGTGGCAAAGCTATTTGTGAATGGAAGATTTCCAGGGAATTTTAGGGTGATTTTAGGAAATTTTTGGTGTGGGGTAGTTGTTTCTTGTGGCAATTTTTCACTCTATTCAGAGGTGTAGAGTAGGATCAGTAGGATAGGACTCGCTACACGCAGGTTCAGTCATGACCATTCCTCATTCTGGTTAACGGTATGTGTTTATCTCCTTTAATGATGCCCCCATGGATCGACCTCTTTATCTGTTTTCCTTTAGGTTTCTTGGTTCTGATTCTTTGGGGTTGCAGAGGAAGGTGGTTTATGTAGAATTGTATGTGCTTGAATTGGATATAGATATGGTCTTCATTCTTCCTAGTCTCTCTATCTCTATGATTTTCGGAATTTTATTATCTCGTATGGGTCTATATCGTTGGTGGCTCTATCTTTGATCTTATCTTTTCATTTCTCGTGCACCCCACCTTTGGGGTTTTTTTGTGTCTATGGGTTAGTGGTCTTCTTTCAGCACCTCAGGGCTCTGCCATGAGGATGGTTTAGTCTATATTTATGTCGTTCGGCTCCTAGAGAGGACTGGGTTGTTTTTTGGTTTCACGTGGTCATTGTATTTATGGTTGTATGTCTGCACCATGAGTCTGAATTGGAATTTTAAATTGGTGATTTACAGGGTTTCTCCCTTATAGTATTTGGCGTATTACCCATGTCCTCTAGAAAGACCTCGACTCAGTAGAGGCCCCTAGAACCTATACGCTCCTGGGTTTTGGCTACTATCAAATTCGGTTAAAAGTTTTTTTTTAGTTTCTCAAAGTAATTGTAGGTACTGAAGTATGGCTCACTCAACGTCTAGAAAAGGAAAATGAGCCCAAATCTCAAGGGGTTGAGGTAAATAATCTGTGGGGTCTCCAGAGACCAGCCAACTGAGCTCCTCTGGGGGCAGAGCTCAGGGTCGAAAACCAGCCACAAGTATCATCAACGATGCAACCACGAGATACCATGAGGGTACCTCGAATGAAGTTCACCAGTTAATTAAGAAATGAGAAGAGAATTTGAACAAACAAGTTGGTGTGATGGACATTGATATGGAATATTTGCACGTCTTGGTGCCAATATAGGTCTCACCCTGGGAAAAATCGCTCAGTTAAAAAAAACCTTGTACCTGTATTGGTTGATGAAGAGCCTTCTCATTAAAGCCATAGAGATGATTTTTCTAGGTGTTGTTACAATAGATCAGGGTTTTCTAGAATACAGTAAAGAGTTTCATAAAATACAGTTCCAATTGGAGAACTAGAATTTGCATATGTGTCGTATTGAGGAGAATATCCCATGCATTCTAGAAACTGAGCTTCTGGGTTCCAGTGCTAAGGACCGGGCTCCGGTTGAGACTGCTGATGATGACTAGTTTGCTAGTTGTTTCTTTTGTTTGTCCTTTACTGTAACTAAGAAAAACAATAATTTTAAATATGTTTCTAGTTATTTTTTCAGGTATCTAAACAAGGGAAAATTTTAAGGATGGAAAATTATCCTAAAGTTTAAAAGCGTTGGAAAATATCAAAAGTCCCTAATATGAAAACTATAAAATATTTATTGATGTTTCCGTAAAAGTATTCAAATTTAGAATGATTTATATATACTATCTATATAATGTTGGTAATTTTCAAGGTAAAATAATTTTATATTGTAAAATTTGGGCGAATCATTTACATAAAAATGAGAAATTGACGAATCTTTTTTTGGAAAAATCATGGAAAATTAGCCCACCTGCGAATATTATCCCCTAAATTTTTCCATGACCTAGATTTTAGGCAGTACAAATACATTCATACCTACTTGGCATGCTTGATTAGACTTATTATTTTTTGTTTCTGGATGGCTTATCAAGTTTTTAGGTGGCCAACACACTTTGTTTCCCTCTAGGAAAGTTGAGGTCACCTAACCATCTACATATCAATGTTACTTTCCATTTTTTATGATTAATGAAAAAGAAAAGTCCTACCAAGCTTACAAAAAATAAAAGTAAACCCAAAGGATTAATATTATAGGGACCAATAAATAGGTTTAATATTCTAAACCCAAGGAGTTAGTAAACCCATGGGATAAATAATATAAAAACCAAAGGGATCAACAAAACCAAGGGATCAATATTAAATACACAAGAGACTAATAAACCCAAATATTAATATTTTAAATCGAACAGATTAATAAACCTATGGGATTATTAATATTATAAACCCAAGGGATTAATAAACCCTATATATATATCATTTTTTTTAATCCAAAAATCAATATTATAAACCCAATGGAATAATAAACCCAAATAATAAACATTATAAATCCAAGAGATTAATATTACAAACCCTTAACATTGATTTTATAAACTGAAGGGATTAATAAACCGATTTTTAATATTAATATACCCAAGTGACTATTAATATTTATAAACCTAAGAGATTAGTTTGACAAGGCCAAGGGATTATTAATATTATAACCCCAAGAAATCATTAAACCCAAGGGAATAATATTAAACCTTAGCGATCAATAAGACCTAGGATTTAATATTTTAAACCAAAGGGATTAATAAACCCAAAGGATTATCACCCACGACCATGGTGTGATATGGTAGAAATTATCTCTGTAGTTTATTGATGTGGGTCATATCGAGGAGCCCCTTCCTCCCTCCACATGCATAAATCACATGGAGCAGTGCCTCTCTACATGTGTGTATTTAATGTCCTCGTAGAAGGTGGCAAAGCTATTTGTGAATGGAAGATTTCCAGGGAATTTTGGGGTGATTTTAGGAAATTTTTGGTGTGGGGTAGTTGTTTCCTGTGGCAATTTTTCACTCTATTCAGAGGTGTAGAGTAGGATCTTTAGGATAGGACTCGCTACACGCAGGTTCAGTCATGACCATTCCTCATTCTGGTTAACGGTATGTGTTTATCTCTTTTAACGATGCCCCCATGGATCGACCTCTTTATATGTTTTCCTTTAGGTTTCTTGGTTCTGATTCTTTGGGGTTGCAGAGGAAGGTGGTTTATGTAGAATTGTATGTGCTTGAATTGGATATAGAGATGGTCTTCATTCTTCCTAGTCTCTCTATCTCTATGATTTTCGGAATTTTATTATCTCGTATGGGTCTATATCGTTGGTGGCTCTATCTTTGATCTTATCTTTTCATTTCTCGTGCACCCCACCTTTGGGTTTTTTTTGTGTCTATGGGTTAGTGGTCTTCTTTCAGCACCTCAGGGCTCTACCATGAGGATGGTTTAGTCTATATTTATGTCGTTCGGCTCCTTGAGAGGACTGGGTTGTTTTTTGGTTTCACATGGTCATTGTATTTATGGTTGTATGTCTACACCATGAGTCTGAATTGGAATTTTAAATTGGTGATTTACAGGGTTTCTTTCTTATAGTATTTGGCGTATTACCCATGTCCTCTAGAAAGACCTCGACTCAGTAGAGGCCCCTAGAACCTATACGCTCCCGGGTTTTGGCTACTATCAAAGTTGGTTAAAAGTTTTTGGTTAGTTTCTCAAAGTAATTGTAGGTACTGAAGTATGGCTCACTCAACGTCTAGAAAAGGAAAAGGAGCCCAAATCTCAAGGGGTTGAGGTAAATAATCTGTGGGGTCTCCAGAGACCAGCCAGCCAAGCTCCTCTGGGGGCAGAGCTCGGGGTCGAAAACGAGCCACAAGTATCATCAACGATGCGACCACGAGATACCATGAGGGTACCTCGAATGAAGTTCACCAGTTAATTAAGGAATGAGAAGAACATTTTAACAAACAAGTTGGTGTGATGGACATTGATATGGAAGATTTGCACGTCTTGGTGCCAATATAGGTCTCACCCTGGGAAAAATCACTCAGTTAAGAAAAACCTTGTACCTGTATTGGTTGATGAAGAGCCTTCTCATTAAAGCCATAGAGATGATTTTTCTAGGTGTTGTTACAATAGATCAGGGTTTTCTAGAATACAGTAAAGAGTTTCATAAAATACAGTTCCAATTGGAGAACTAGAATTGGCATATGTGTCGTATTGAGGAGAATATCCCATGCATTCTAGAAACTGAGCTTCTGGGTTCCAGTGCTAAGGGCTCGGCTTCGGTTGAGACTGCTGATGATGACTAGTTTGCTAGTTGTTTCTTTTGTTTGTCCTTTACTGTAAGTAAGAAAAACAATAATTTTAAATATGTTTCTAGTTATTTTTTCAGGTATCTAAACAAGGGAAAATTTTAAGGATGGAAAATTATCCTAAAGTTTAAAAGCGTTGGAAAATATCAAAAGTCCCTAATATGAAAACTATAAAATATTTATTGATGTTTCCGTAAAAGTATTCAAATTTAGAATGATTTATATATACTATCTATATAATGTTGGTAATTTTCAAGGTAAAATAATTTTATATTGTAAAATTTGGGCGAATCATTTACATAAAAATGAGAAATTGACGAATCTTTTTTTTGGAAAAATCATGGAAAATTAACCCACCTGCGAATATTATCCCCTAAAATTTTCCATGACCTAGATTTTAGGCAGTACAAAGACATTCATACCTACTTGGCATGTTTGATTAGACTTATTAATTTTTGTTTCTGGATGGCTTATCAAGTTTTTAGGTGGCCAACACACTTTGTTTCCCTCTAGGAAAGTTGAGGTCACCTAACCATCTACATATCAATGTTACTTTCCATTTTTTATGATTAATGAAAAAGAAAAGTCCTACCAAGCTTACAAAAAATAAAAGTAAACCCAAAGGATTAATATTATAGGGACCAATAAATAGGTTTAATATTCTAAACCCAAGGAGTTAGTAAACCCATGGGATAAATAATATAAAAACCAAAGGGATCAACAAAACCAAGGGATCAATATTAAATACACAAGAGACTAATAAACCCAAAGATTAATATTTTAAATCGAACAGATTAATAAACCTATGGGATTATTAATATTATAAACTCAAGGGATTAATAAACCCTACTGATTGTTAATATTATAAACCCAATGGTCTAATAATACCAAGTAACTAATATTAACCCTTGGGACTAATATTAACCCAAGGAACCAATAAACCTAACGGTTTAATAGTCTAAACCCAAGGAATTAATAAACCCAAGGGATAAAAATGATAAACCCAAGTGATCAACAAACTCAAGGAATTAATATTAAAAGCACAAAGGATGAACAAACCCTATGAATTAATAGTTTAAACCCAATGGATTAATAAACCCATTAGATCATTAATATTATAAACCCAACTAATCAATATATTATAAGGATTGTTAATATTATAAACCCAACGGATTAATAAACCCAAGGGATTAATATTAACCAAAGGGTTTAAAATTAATCCAATAGATTAATATTAAAGAGCCAAGGGATTAATAAATGCTAGGAATTAATATTTTAAATCCAATCAATAAATAGGCCCAAGGGATTTTTAATATTATAAAGCCAAGAGTTTAATATTATAAACCCAAGGAATTACTAAACCCAAGGGATAAATATTATAAACCCAAGGGATCAACAAATCTAATGGATCAATATTGAAAACACAAGGGATTAAAAAATCCCACGAATGAATATTTTAAACCCAAGGGATTAATAAACCCTAGGGATTAAACTAAAGGGAATATTAATATTATAAACCCAAGGGATTAATAAAGTCTAGCGATTAAACCGAAGGGATTATTAACATTATAAATCCAATGTATTAATATACCATATGTAATGTTAATATTATAAACCCAAGGGATACATATTATAAATCTATAAGATCAATATTAAATCCTAAGGCTAATATTAAATGGTTCGATTAAACTCAATATTATAAACTAGAATATTAAACCCTAATTGTTTCATTGTCACCATGTAAACATCAAATAAATTACAATGTAATTTATCATTGTGACATTGATTAACACATTGTGACGATGTTTTTCAAACTCCAATGTTGAGTAGTGTGATAGTTCGACAATAATTGTGACACTATAATGTTGGATAGTGTGGAAATGCTTTTAATAGGCTTAATATGAACGCTTAGATTAATAAATCCAATGAATTGATATAATAGACCCTAGGGAATAATAAAATCAAGGAATTAATACCAAAAACCAAGGGAATATTATTAAACCCAAGGAATTAATATTAGAAACCCTAGGTATCTTTACCCTATGATAAATACTATAAAACCTAAAAAAAACATGATTGACCATGCTTGGTTTTTAATCCCAAAACCAATATTATAAACCAAAGGGATTAATAAACCCAAGGGAATACTAAACCCAACAAATAAGCATAATAAAGCCAACAAATAAACATTATAAGCTTAAGAGATTAATATTAAAAACCCTTCACATTAACATTATAAAGTGAAGAGATTAATAACCCCAAATCATAAATATTATAAACCCAAGGGATTAATAAACAAAATGTATTATTAATATTATAAACCCAAAATATTATTAATATTATAAACTGAAGGGATTAATAAAACCTAATGATTGTTAATATTAATAAACCCAAGGGATTAATATACTCAAAAAATTATTAATATTTATAAACCCAAGGGATTAATATGATAAGCCCAAAGGATTATTTATATTATAAAACCAAGAGATTGATAAACTCAAAAGACTAATATTAAAAGCCTTGGGCATAAATAAAGCCTAGAAATTAATATTTTAAACCAAAGGGGTTAATACACCGAAATAATTAGTAATATTATAAACCCAAGTGCCCAATAAACCCAATGTTTTAATATTTTATGTTGAGATTGCAACAAGATGATGAGCTTAGTGAAAAGAGTTGCCTTCACTAAGTGGGACCACAGGCTATTTTTGGTGCAAGTCTATTTTTAGACTATGTCTATTTTTAGACATGTCGATCATATTCTATGAGTTGTAGGATGCTATTTGTGGATGGTTGGTCAAGTTGGAAAAATAGATGGACTTCTATTTTTAGACATATTAGGCAGAATCTATTTCTAGATTGCCAGTCTAAAAATAGATATGTCAAATATTATTAGCTCTTAATCATATTTGGACTCTAAACATTAATCTTCTCTTGATACTTAATAAGGGTAATGTATACAATGGTCGCGTAAGCAACTATGCTATCCCAGGGTTGGCGGGAGCTACGATGAGACTTCATATAACTCACGTACGTAGTTTGCAGAGTCAGGTTTCAATAGATTGCAGTGTCTGGCCAAGTCACTAATTGAACAACTGAGCTAGTTGTATCTAGTCTAACTGATTGATACACTAGTGAGAGTGGTGTGAATTAATTAATAATTAATTCACTAATTATTAACTCATTAATCAACTGAAGAATACATCAGTTAACTACAGTGCATGGACAGTTTCACTGGAGACCAGTGGAGAGATAGGTGTAAGGGCAGGATGACTATCAGTTGTGACTATAGTGATGCATTGATTGCATCCAACACAGAGTAGAGTTTCCAATGAGGATTGAATGAGAAAGGCTGGACCAATTCGATTTCATTCAAAGCCATTCTTCAACAGGGATTGTGCAGTAGAGGCAGGCTAGTAGGTGGCAGAGATCGGTGCATGGATTTGTTAGATCAGGACCTGATTAGTGTGTAGCCATTATATTGTACTGAGAGCTTGATATGATCAGCTTTGTATGAGGATTGTTACATGATCTCTATGACATATATTATATACATATATTTGGGGTTTTCGCTTCAGGATTTCCCGTTAAAACACTGTGTTCATATGTGTGAATTTTTATGGTTTCAATGTGTGCATGCAATTGATTTAATTTCCTCATATGATGATCAATAGTATAAGAGATTTTGTATTGTGCATGAAGTCAAATAATGTGTGATCATGAGAATATTTGATGTATAACACATTAGTTATATAATTTCTACATGGTATCAAAGCAGTATTGATCATTGGAGCAATTGCAAATCATTGAAGCAGTTGAGTTTTGTGCGGGTGGAATTCAAATTTGCAGCAGTGTTTTCTTGGTGTCAAAGTTGAGATGTCTTTCAATGGATTGTGATTGGAGTATGCCCTTAAGGGCAGCTCGAATTATATTGCATGGAAGGACAGGATGGAGACGGTGCTGGAGGATAATGGGTTGAAGGAGTTCATAGATGCAGAAATTCCAAAACTTGCTTCTAGCGATGCTGCCGCACTTGACGCATGGAAAAAGAAGACAGAAAAATGTCGAAGGATTCTATTGGAAGGTGTGAAGGATCACATAGTGTCTCGCCTTCATGGTAAAGCTTCTCCATTCTTGATGTGGAAAGATTTGACAGACTTGTTCCAAAGCAAGAGCGACCAAAGGAAGTTGGTGCTCAAAGATAAACTTAGGAAAATAAAAATTGAGAAAGGCGACAGTATACCCAAGTATCTCATGAAGTTCGTCCAGTGTAGGGATGAGATGGGAAGTGTGGGGGTTGTTTCAGATGAAGAGGACTTGGTGAGCTTGCCTCTTCTTGGGCTTCCGAAGAGTTGGCATTCCTATGAGGAATCTGTCAATGGTCGGGAGAAACTGCCGGGCTGGGAGCCACTTTGGTCAGATCTTGTGCAAGAGGAGATAAGGCGGAGTACCAGGGATGGATCTTCATTGAAGAATGAAGATGAAGAAAATTTCTCTTTGGCTACCAAAGCAAGGAAGGGGAAGGGAAATAAAAATCCTTCTCAATCAGATGCAAAAGGCAAGAAGCAGGACATGTCCAAGGTGAAGTGCTTTCACTGTCACCAACACAGACATTACGCCACTAATTGTCCACAAAAGAAGAAAAATAAGCAGGCTACTGGATCTATAGCTGGAGAGGCCTTAGCCTCACAGTTTGAGCTGGATTTTTTGCTGATTGCATGCTTGGTCTCAAGTGTGATGGGATCAGTGTGGTTTCTTAACAGTGGTGCATCTTTCCATATGACCAGAGAGAAAGATTTGTTTGCTGATCTGGATGAGAAAGATCTTGGAGTGCACATCGAGATGGGCGATGATGGTAGATACAGTGCGACTGGTATTGGGACCATTATATTTGAGAGGGAGTCTGGAAAACCTTTCATCTTGAAGCATGTCATGCATGTTCCTGGATTGAAGAAGAATATGATCTCTGTGGTGATGTTGGAAGACAAGGGATATGATGTTGTCTTTAGCGAGGGAAAGGCTTTCCTACGCAGTAAGGCAACTGGTGAAACCTAGAGGATAGGGGTTCGAGTTATGAACCTTTATCAATTGTAGGTAGATGGTTGCACAACAATGGTAGGCAAAGCAGAAAGAGTGGTGAGCTGGGATGAGGGCGAACTGTGGCACAAGAGATTGGGCCACCTTCACCATGGTGCTTTGAAAATTTTGTAGCAGATTTACACTCGACTTCCCAAAGGTACACTTGCGCAGTCAGATCAGTGTAAGGGATGTACTTTGGGAAAATTTGTGAAAGCCACCTTTCATGAGAAGGATAGTTGTGCCACGACGATCCTTGAGAGAATTAAAACAGACGTGTGTGGGCCTTTCTTAGTAGCTTCGATAGAAAAGCATAGGTATTATGTGATATTTGTTGATGAATTTTCTCGTAAGTGCTGGATCTTCTTCATGTAGAAGAAGAGCGAGACATTCTCAAAGTTCTGTGAGTTCAAAGCACTGGTGGAGAAAGATTCGGGGAAGCAGGTGAAGGCTCTCAGGAGCGATAATGGTGGTGAATTCATCTCTAGTAAATTCAAATAATTTTACAGTGCAGAAGGAATTTGAAGAGAGCTCATAGCACCTCATACCCCACAGTAGAATGGGGTCGTGGAGCAAAAGAACATAACGATCTTGGGTGCTGCACGGGCGATGTTACATGATTAGGGCCTTCCCATACACTTGTGGGCTGAAGCTTTTAACACTACGGTTTATGTGAAAAGCCATTGTCCTCATAAAGTACTTGGCATGAGTACACCCGAAGAGGCGTTTTGTGGTAAGAAGCCTGATATTTCTCATTTGAAGATTTTTGGCTCACCTGTTTACATTCATGTGAAGAAGGATGCCAGGAAGAAGCTGGAGCTGACCGCAGAGGTTGGGATATTGTGGGGTACATAGAAACACCCCACAACTATCGTGTGTATTTTCTAGACAGTCGGAAGACTGTTGTGTGACGGGATATCAAATTTCATGAGGAGAAAGCCATGAAGTGTTCGCTTGAGAGGGAGCCACACTTGCATGCAGATGAGGAGCTATTAGTTCCTAAGGATGAGCCTTAGGATGTGGATCATCCACAAGAGCAGGTTCATGGAGTGGAAGAAAGCACTCATGCAATGCCAACCATCAGAGGGCGGAAGTGCACTACAGAAGATGAGCAACTGAATCTTGATGCAGAGAAGGTTGTAGGAGCATCTACATCACAGCATAGATAGAGACAGTCACCTGACCGATATACTGGATACATGGCTCTGATGAGCAAGTGTATCATGACAGAACCATCTTCTTTCGAGGAAGCTGTGGAGGGCCCTGCATGGGTAGATTCCATGGTGGAAGAGTATGATTCGATTGTCAGAAACAGTGAATGGGAGATTGTCCCAAGGCCAGAAGGAAAATTAGTGGTAGGTTCGAGATGGATCTACAAAGTGAGGCAAGCTGCTGATGGAAGAGTCGAGAAGTACAAGGCAAGATTTTTTTCCCGGTGCTTCTCGGAGATTGAGGGGATCGACTATGAAGAAACCCTTGCACCTGTCGCAAGGTATTATTCCATACGGAGTATCCTAGCTCTCTCAGTGTAGATGGGATGGCACATTCATCAGATGGATGGGAAGACTGAATTCCTCAACGGAGTCATTGAGGAGGAGGTGTACATAGAGCAGCCCGAAGGTTTTGAGATCTTCAGCAATGAGTCGCATGTGTGCAGGCTCAAAAGAGCGTTGTATGGGTTGAAACAAGAACCTCATGCTTGGTACACACAAATAGATAGTTATTTCACCGGTCTTGGATTCACCAAGAATGAGGCAGATTCGAACCTATACCAGATTGTGGTGGAGGGTAAGTTGTTGATAATTGTACTTTATGTAGATGATTTGATACTGATGGGTGAAGAACTGTTGATACTCTCATGCAAGGATGATCTTGTAGAGGAGTTTGAGATGAAGGACTTGGGCCTCCTTCATTATTTCCTGGGATTGGAAATTTGGCAGCATAGTGATGGATTGTTTGTGTCTTAAGGAAAGTATTCCTGGGAGATACTGGAGAAGTTCAACATGGTAGGTTGCAAGCCTATCGACACTCCTCTTCCTGGTGGTTGGAGGAAAGAGGAGGCTACATCGGCAGAGGTAGTGGATGCCATTGTTTACCGACAGTTGGTTGGTTTGCTCATGTATCTAGTCAATACATGATTGGACATATGCTATGTTGTTAACCATCTTTCACAAGCTATGGTTAAGCCTACCAAGCTCTTTTGGAAGGCGGGGAAGCATGTATTCAGATATCTCAGAGGCACATCGGAATATGGATTATGGTACAGATAGTCGGATGACGTGAAGCTACATGGCTTCACGGATGCAGATTGGGCAGGGAGCACAACGGATAGAAAGAGCACATCTAGAGGGATTTTCAGTATCAGGTCTACAACAGTTTCTTGGTACAGTAGGAAATATAGATCCATGGCAATCAGTTCAGCGGAGGCCGAGTACATGGCAGCAAGTTTGGCTGCATGCGAGGCTATATGGATGAGGAAGATCCTGTTCAGGTTGTTCAGTTCACACTTAGATCCTAGTGTGATATATTGTGATAATCGGATTTGCATCAAAATCTTGGTTAATCCAGTATTTAATGATAGATCTAAACACATTAACATCTGGTATCATCATATTAGAGATTATGTGCAGCGGAAGATCATGTTACTTTCTTACATTCCTACAGAGGATCACGATGCTGATATCTTGATGAAGGCACTCACCAGGAGAAAACTCGATATCATAGTGGCAGGATCGGGGTGGCAGATAATCCCTATATTGTTGAGAGGGAGTGTTGAGATTGCAACAAGATGATGAGCTTAGTGAAAAGAGTCGCCTTCACTAAGTGGGCCCGTAGGCTATTTTTGGCGCAAGTATATTTTTAGACATGTCGATCATATTCTATGAGTTGCAGGATGCTATTTGTGGATGGTTGGTCAAGTTGGAAAAATAGATGGACTTCTATTTTTAGACATATTGGGCGGAAATTGCTTTAGATTGCCAAATAGAATTGATATGTCAAATATTATTAGCTCTTTATAATATTTGGACTATAAACATTAACTTATTCTCTGAGCACTTTAGCTAAGTGCAATGATGTGGCATAGGAGTCGACAGAAGGAATTACACTATTTCCGCAGGGTTAAGTGGAGCTATTGCATGGAGACTTCCAGCTAGAACTCATGTGACAGAAGTTTGTGGAGTTGTAGAAGTAGTTGGTGGAGTTGCCCGCACTTTTGATTAGACACAGCTTCAGCTTTGAAGTTGTATCTAGTCTAACTGATTGATACACTAGTGAGAGTGGTGTGAATTAATTAATAATTAATTCACTAATTATTAACTCATTAATCAACTGAAGAATACATCAGTTAACTACAGTGCATGGAAAATTTCAGTGGAGACCAGTGGAGAGATAGGTGAAAGGGCAAGATGATTATCAGTTGTGACTATAGTGATGCATTGATTGCATCAAACACAGATTAGAGTTTCCAATGAGGATTGTGTGAGCAAGGCTGGACCAATTTGAGTTCATTCAGAACCATTCTTCAGTAGGGATTGCGTTGTAGAGGCAGGCTAGCAGGTGGCAGAGATCGGTGCATGGAATTTCTAGATCAGGACTTGATTAGTGTGTAGCGATTGTATTGTACTCAGAGCTTGATATGATCAGATTTGTATGAGGATTGTTACATGATCTCTATGAAATATATTATATACAGATAGTTGGGGTTTTTAGCTTCAGGCTTTCCCGTTAAAACACTGTGTTCATATGTGTGAATTTTTATGGTTTCAATGTGTGCATGCAATTGATTTAATTTCCACATATGATGATCAATAGTAGAAGAGATTCTATATTGTGCATGAAGTCAAATAGTGTGTGATCAGGAGAATCTTGGATGTATAATGCATTAGTTATATAATTTCTACATTTTAAACCCAATTAATTAATAAACATAAGGGACAAATATTATAAAACCAAGGGATCACCAAACCGAAGGAATTAATAAGCCCTATGAAATAATATTTTAAACCAAAGGGATTAATAAACCCATGGGATTATTAATATTATAAACCGAGTGGATTAATAAACCCTACGAGCTATTATTTTAAACCCAAGGGATTAAATTATAAACCCAAGGGTTTAACCACGGTTGATTATATTCAAGCAGTTTTAACCATGGTTGACTATTGTCCACAAAGGTTGATAACAATTGACCATGTTTGGAAATGTTTGATTATGGTTGATAATGGTTGACCAACAATGCCATCAAAGATTAGCATTATTATAATGGTCAACCAATGTCTACAACATCAACCATAGCCGACTATGATCAACGTAGGTCAACAATAGTCAATTATTCATAAATGAGTCAATTATGTTAAAGAATTATGGTTAGTCAACATCAACATGGTTAGAATGGTCAACCATGGTCAACCATTATGGTCATCTGTAATGAACAACCAATATGGTTAGCCATAATGGTTAACCATAATGATCAATCAATATGGTGAGCCATAATGGTAAACCATTATCAACCACAACCAACCATTGTCTAAACCCAATGGTTTAATATTCTAAACCCAAGGAAATAGTAAACCTAAGAGATCAACAGACAACATGGATAAATATTAAAAAATCAAGGGATTAATAAACCCTAGGAAGTAATATTTTAAACCAAAGGCATTAATAAACCAATGGGATTATTAATATTACAAACCCAAGGGATTAATAAGCCCTAGGTATTTTTAATAGTATAAATTCAATGGATTAATAAACCTAGGGGACAAATATTAACCCAAGGGATTTATAAACCTAACGGTCTAATATTAGAAACTCAAGGGATTAATAAACCCTAGGAATTAATATTTTAAACCTAAGAAATTAATAAACCAAATGGATTATTAATATTTTAAATCCCAGGGATTAAATTATAATCCCAAGGGTTTAACAATGGTTGAGTATATGAAACTAGGTTTGACCATGGTTGAATATGGTCCAGAAAGGTTGATAACGACTTACCATAGCCGTAAATGGTTGATTGTTATCGATAATGGTTGATTGTTATCGATAATGGTTGACCAACAAGATCATCCAAGATCAACATGATTAGAATGGTCAACCATAGCTGACCATGATCAACATAGGTAACAATGGTCAACAGTCATGAACCCTTCAAAACCATAATGAACCATAATGGTTAACATCGTGAACCATTTTGTTCATAAATGGGTCAATGATGGTTAACTATTGTGATCAATCAATATTAACATGGTTACCATGGTAAGAATGGTCAACCATGGTTAACCATGGTGATACAAGGTCAACCATAATGGGTATCCATGGTCAACCTTAATTGTCATCTGTGATCAACCATTATCGTCATCCATAATGGTCAACTAATATGGAAAACCATATTGGTTAACTATAATGGTCAACCATTATCAACCATTGTGGACTGTAGTCTACCATGGTAAAAAATGGTTGAATAAACTGAACCATGGCCATAATTTATCAACGAATATTATTGAACATAATGGTTGACCATGGTTGAGTATATTAAACTAGGTTTGACCATGGTTGACTATGGTTAACCATAGCCGACCATAAACCTAAGGGTTTAACCATGGTTGAGTATATCCAAAAAGGTTTGATCATGGGTTATTATGACCCACAAATGTTGACAAAAATTAACCATGGTTGAAAATGCTTGAATGTGATCGATAATGGTTGATCAAAAAGATTATCCAAGATCAACATGATTAGATGGTCAACCAATGTCTACAAGGTCAACCATAACTGACCATGATCAACCTAGGTCATCAATGGTAACACAGGATGAACTCTTGACAACCATAATGAAATATAATGGCTAACCATGTGGAACCATTTTTTTCATTAATGGGTCAATGATGGTTAACCACTATGGTCAATCAATATCAACATGGTTAGAATGGTTAGAATGGTCAACCATGGTTAACCATGGTGAGACAAGGTCAACCATAACGTTAATCCATGGTAAACTATTATGGTCATCCATAACGGTCAACCATAGTGGTTAGTCATAATGGTCAACCATTATCAACCACAGCTAACCGTTTTCGACCATGGTCAACCGTTATCAGCCATTGTGGAATGTAGTCAATGATGGTGAAATATGGTTGAATAAGCTCAACCATGGTCATAATTTATCAACCAATATTATTGAACGTAATGGTGGACCATGATTGAGTATATTCAACCAGGTTTGACCATGGTTGACTATGGTCCACAATGGTCGATAATGGAATCCAAGGGATTAAATTATAAACCCAAGGGTTTAACCATGGTTGAGTATATCCAACCATGTTTTACCATGGTTGAATACGATCCAAAAAGGTTGATAATGCTTGAACATGGTTGGAAGAGGTTGAATATCGTCGATAATGGTTGACCAACAAGGTCATCCAAGTTAAACATGATTAGAATGGTCAACCAATGAACCATAATAGACCATGATCAGCCTAGGTCAACAATGGTCAACCATGATGATCCCTTAACAACCATAATGAACCATAATGGTCAACCATGGGGAACCATTTTATTATTAAATGGGTCAATGATGATTAACCATTATGGTCAATTGATATCAACATGGTTAGAATGATTAGAATGGTCTACCTTGGTCAACCATTAGGGTCATCCATAATGGTAAACCAATATTGTGAGCCATTATGGTTAACCATAATGGTCAACCAATATCAACCACAACCAACCATTACCAACCAAGGGACTAATAATCCCAATGGTTTTATATTCTAAACCAAAGGAATTAGTAAACCCAAGGGATAAATATTAAAAACCAAAAAGATAAACAAACCCAAGGGATCAATATTAAAAACTTAATGGATTAATAAACCCTCGGATTTAATATGTTAAACTTGAGAGATTAATCAACCCATGGGATTATTAACAGTATAAACTGTACGGATTTTATATATTATAAACCTAAGGGACTAATATTAACCCAACATATTTATAAAACCAATGGTCTAAAATTAAAAACCCAAGAGATTAATAAACCCTAGGAATTGATATTTTGAACCCAAGAAATTAATAAACCGAAGATATTATTAACATTGTAAATCCAAACGATCAAATTTTAAACCCAAGGTTTTAACCATGGTTGATAATATTCAACCAGGTTTGAACATGATTGATTACGGTCCACAAAGGTTGATAACTATTGACCATGGTAGGAATGGTTTATTGTGGTCGATAATGGATGTCCATGAAGCTCATCTAAGATCAACATGATTAGAATGGTCAACCATAGTCAACCATGATCAACCTAGGCCAGCAATGGTCAACCATGGTGAACCCTTGATAACCATAATGAACCATAATGGTTAACCACGGGGAACCATTTTTTCATAAATGGGTGAATGATGGTCAACCATTATTGTCAATAAATATCAACATGATTAGAATAGTTAGAATGGTCAACCATGTTTATACAAGGTCAACCATAATGCATATCCATGGTCAAGCATAATGGTAATCCATGGTCAACCATTATGTTCATCCATAATGTTCACCCAATATGGTCAACCATAATGGTTAGCCATAACGGTCAACTATTATCAACCACAACCAACCATTGTCGACCATGGTCAGTCGTTATCAACCATTGTGGATTGTAGTCAACCATGGTAAAACATTGTTTAATAAACTCAACCATGGTCATAATTTATCAATGAATATTATTGAAGATAATGGTGGACCATGGTTAAGTATATTCAAATAGGTTTGACCATGGTTAACTACGATTCACATTGTGTGATAATGGAATCCAAGGGATTAAAATATAAACCCAAGGGTTTAACCATGGTTGAGTATATCCAATCATGTTTGACCATGGTTGGCTATGGTCCACAAAGGTTGAGAACTGTTGAACATGGTTGGAAATGGATAATTGTGGTCAATAATGGTTGATGAGCAAGGTCATCCAAGATTGACATGATTAGAATGGTCAACCAATGTCTACAAGGTCAACCAGAGCCGACAATGATCAACCGAGGTCAACAATGGGCAACCATGATGAACCATTGACAATCATAATGAACCATAATGGTGAACCACGGGGAACCATTTTATTCATAAATGGGTCAGTGATGGTCAACCATTATGTTTAACCAATATCAACATGGTTAGAATTGTTAGACTAGTCAACCTTGGTCAACCATTATGGTCATCCATAATGGTCAACCAATATGGTGAGCCATAATGGTCAACCAGTATGAACCACAACGAGCCATTACCAACCAAGGGCCTAATAATCCCAATGGTTTAGTATTCAAAACCCAATGAATTAGTATACCTAAGGCATCAATATTATAAACACAAGGGATTAATGAACCGTAGGAATTAATAATTTAAACTCAAGGGATTAATAAAACAATGGGATTACTAATATTATAAACCCTAGGGATTATTAATATTATAAACCCAATGGATTAATAAACCCAAGGGACTAATATTAACTAAAGGAATTTATAAACCCAGTGGTCTAAAATTAAAAACCAAAGGGATTAATAAACCCTAGGAAGTGATATTTTAAACCCAAGCCATTAATTAACCCAAGAGATTATTAACATTGAATATCAAAGTGATTAAATTATAAACTCAAGGGTTTAATCATGGTTGAGTATATGCAACCAGGTTTGAACATGGTTAAATATGTCCACAAAGGTTGATAATGCTTGAACATGGTGGGGAATGGTTGAATTTGGTCGATAATGGTTGATCATCAAGGCCATCTAAGATCAATTGATTAGAATGGTCAACCAGTGTCTTCAACCATAGCCAACCATGATCAACCTAGGTCAGCAATGCAAACCATGATGAACCCTTGAAAACCATAATTAACCATAATGGTTAACCATGGTGAACCATTTTGTTCATAAATGGGTAAATGATGGTCAACCATTATGTTCAATCAATATCAACATGGTTAGAATAGTTAGAATGGTCAACCATGGGAGAAAATATCAACCATAATGGATAGTCATGGTCAACCATAATGGTAATCCATGGTCAACCATGATGGTCATCCATAATGTTCAACCATAATGGTTAACCATATGAGTCAACTATTATCAACCACAACCAACCATTTCTGACCATGGTTAATCGTTATCAACCATTGTGGACTTTTGTCAACCATGATCAAACATGGTTGAATAATCTCAACCATGGTCATAATTTATCAACGAATATTATTGAACATAATGGTTGAGCATGGTTGAGTATATTCAACCAGATTTGACCATGGTTGACTATGGTCCACAATTGTTCATAATGGTTGACAATGGTTCTCTATGGTTGATAATGGTTTGCATGGGAATATGAAACTAATAACTATGTAAGTTTTTCAATATATATATATATATATATATATATATATATATATATATATATATATATATATATATATATATATATATATAAGTAGAAATTCTATTCATTCTTAAAGAAAGATGTACATAGAGAGTGGTGGAAGAAAATAGGCGGTCTCAGCGCGACTAGGTTTATTGACGACCACATACAACATATGACGAAATTAAAAAAAAAATGAAATTAAGGACATCATCCAAAACCGAGAACGCCAAAGGCGCCAGAGGATAAGTAAAACATATAGAACACTTCTAGTCATGCTTATCATTCAATGTGAGGTAATATTGGTTGTACGAGGCTATCCCAGTAAGAGGCGGAGGTCGAAAAGGCCATTGGACGTGCTCATTAAAATGAGCCATCTGGGACTCCAAATTCTCCAGCGTCTCTGATAAATAAATAAATAATTATTATTATTTATGAATTATTTATGAATTAATTAATTATTACTAATAAATTAATAAATTATTAAATGAATTAATAAATAAATTATTTAATAAGTTAATGAGTAATGAATGAAATAAAAATAGATGAATAATAATCATATTCATAATCATAATAATCATAATTATGTGTATACCAACTATATTTACTAATATGCTTTTGTATGTGATTGATATAAACTTTTAACTTGACTTATATCAATCACATTTACTAATATAATTGTAACAATAAACTAATACAAATGAGTAAGCCAAATATATATATATATATATATATATATATATATAAATAACTGAACGCACATCTCGATCATGACGAGATAGAGGAAAAGGCAGTCAGTAGAACATTTACTATTGCACCAAATCAATTAATCAGTTGAAAATGAACAACAAACTAAATCAATTATTAAGTTGAAAAAGAACAACAAACTTCGTTTCAATAAAGCATTTAATCTAAATTGTTCGGACACATTTATTTCACGTGAAGGGAGAAGGATGCCTATGAATCGAAGTCTATATATATAAATCTCTATACAGGTTCTGCGTGCATATTCAAAGTGGTTTTCATAGACTCAGATATTGTAATGTGAGAATAATATATTTTAAACTTAATGTGAATATATTTTAAATAATTGTGAAAGTAATAGTAAAACTCATTGAAAGCCATTTTCATCATAAAATTTAATTAAATTTAAATTACATATATAACGAAATTGCAGTTTTCTATTAAGATAACCAGTTGCATTCATCAAAATGTCAAAATGTCTCGAGACTAGAAACTAAACCAAAAAAACAAAATATGTAGAGCTTGTATGTTCTTAAAAAAAAATACATCTATTAAGAAAAAAAATTCTATGTTATAAACAAAATAAAATTGATTTTCTTATATATAATAAATAAATAAATAAAACTATATAATATTTTAAAGGGTAAGTGTCATCATTTCTATATTTATTCATAATATATTAAATATCTAGTAAATTACATATTTTATTTATCTTATTAAAATATAGAGATTTACATTAACACAAATTTTATTTTTTATTAATTCTATACCATATATGATTTGAATTTGAAAATTGAATGTTTCTTTTTATTTTTTATGCTTTTTATAATAATAATAATAATAAGTATGACATGAAACACAGACCATATCTTCTTCGTTATGGCTTTTTTTTCAAACTGTAAGTTATATCAATATAAGGAAATGGGTCTTATATAAGAAAATATGATATCTCATGCCACACTACTATGTAGTGCACATCTTCTATCAATAGATTAAATACCCATTAATTTTATACTTATTTTATCACTATCACCCAAACATTATTTACCAAAAATAAAAATAAAAAATTATTTCACGTATCATATGATAGTAATATTAAAACTATATAAAGATTTTGCTTGATTGTAAACATCATTGCAGACCTTAGCAATCATTGATATTATAATTAAAATCTCTTAATTTATATGAATTTTAATCAGAACATTCATATATTTGGAAACTTTGCTCTGGTATGAATTAATACCCATACCATACAACAGAATTCAAATGCTATATATATGTTAAAATCATTTATGAGTCCGCTCATTAAAGGAGATATCACATATTCTAGTCATCGGATTCTTTGTCATGGTTAACTTATGTTTAACGATTTCTTGAATTTCGCGTTAGGCCACTTGGCCTTACAAACTGTTGGTTGTGTTATGGATTGTCAACTCCCATTAAGCTTGGCAGTACTTGCTAGTTAATAGCTGGGACAACTGTTAGATTGGCCTCAGATTCCATGCAATTCACGAGAGAAAAATGCTCTAGTGACTTCGGCCAACTGGTTAGTCGAACTTCGGTTTCCATCCCTCCATGGCGCACTCGCAGAGTTGGCTCCTCTTGGCAACTCCATCGCAGGTTCCATTTAAGGTAAGATTTGGATTTGTTACTCTTACTTTTACTCTGCAACCATTCCAGCTCTAAAATACGTTGACTGGTAAGGTTTCGCATTGTGTCATTTGTTACCTTTCTGAATTCCATCTCTAACTGAGGGTTAATGCTCCCAGAGTGGAGAAGGTTCTTGTATTGACACTGGAAACTGCGTTTTAAGGCTAGGAATGGTGCATGAAGACTTTTTCGGGTAAACCCCTTTGGTTATCACTTATTCTGGGTTTAAATTTCCATTGTTTTATATAGAACTAGCTACAGGCTTAACATTTCAACTTCACATTTTCTCATGGCTTGATTTTATTCTCAGGTTCGACGAGGGTCGATTTCTTCAGAAGGTATTTCTTTCGGCTTATTCAATCATTGATAGCTTTGTTTGCAAATCTCTTCACCTCGATTTTTTTCTGCTTACGGTTTGAATTCTCACCTAGATTCATTCTTGTGTCTCGCAGGTGAGTGGGCTTCTCCCAAAACCCTTTCGGACTTACTCTCCAGGACTTATCCTTCCACAGCTAATGATTCGTTCCCTTACCATAGGTACAATGCTATGCACAGAGAAATTTCTGATGTAGCTTGTATGGCACTTAAAATGAAAAGCTCGGGGTTCGAATCCTAGCCTAGGGTTTTTATAATTCTTGAATTTTGTCGCATTTTAAATGGAGAAGGGTTTACATTGGGGGTTTCAACCCAGATTTGTATTTGAGCACTGTTAATAGCATTTATGGTTTTTTTATGTATCTGGATAGCTATTTCTACTCTTATTTTGAAGGCCGAGGTCGAGAATGGTTGTTCGGACCATTTACATGAAACCCTGAACATTATGCTATTTTTATTCACAAATAATTATTATAGCATTGTTGAAGCTTCCTACTTGCAGGATTTGTTATGCGTAGAGATATAAATTCCATTTTCAACTTCAGTTCGATAGTAATTATTTTGTGAATCGTTTTCTTACTGCTATATATCATGCTTGTCTTGGTGATGCAGGAGCATCCAGCTCCGAGGAGACAGAAGGTGGTTGACTGTCTCGAAGTAAGCCGAAAGTTTCACGTGTTATTGGACAGGTTATCAAACTTGTTTTTTTTATTATTATTTTCTTCATTTCCAGAAATCAGTTAAAGACAATAGGATTAATGTTGTAAACTGTTTTAGTTTAATAATTAGTTAACAGTTGGTTTTTCTCTTTTAAAGAACTGGCTAAACAATTAGACAGATTCGGTTTGAAACAGTTCAACCGAAACATGAAACTGTTACACCTTGCAAGCATTTAAACAGCGAGAAAATAAGTTGTAGGGTTCGAATCTCCACTCAGAGAAGACGAGTAGAATGAGTCTTTCTGTAATGAAAAGAAAAGATCTTGCCAATTCTAAATACACAGCAAACCATTTCATGCATTGAATTCCTGTGTTTGTTTCATAATTACTTACTGATGTACATTGTAATCAGAAATAGCTAAGAGTTGAAATCATTACAAGTAGAAATGCATTTGTAATCGATAGAATAGCGGACTGAATTCATGCCAGACAATTATGTATTGTAAACCCAAGACAAAGTTTGAAACCCTTGCAGACAAAAGCAGTTTTTCAGTTTAAGGAGAAGCCACAGCTGTCTAATACGAAGACAGAGTTTGCGCAAGCCAAGAGTGAAGGATACAGCACACAAGGAACAACTTCCAGTGAAAGAGTAAAGGACATCATCATTATAAACAGTCACCAACGAATTTCCAGGGTAAGCATTACTATTCCATAGAGCCATTTGAAAAGAATACAATTTTCTTTAAAAGCAAAACAAGGAATATTTCATTCAATTAAACTTGTAAAAACCACTGTCCATTATGAACAAGAGAGTACAGAGGGGTTACTGAGCCGAGCAGACAGTGCTCCTAGAACGGCTAACTGTTAAAACCTTCCTAGCTAAATAGAATATACAAGGAAAATTCGTGCCACGGAGTGACAGAGCAAAGTTCGGACCAAACAATGATCATGAGACTGTAATCACAGGAAGCGCGGGAACCAGAAACAACAAAACCCTATTACGAAACTAACAGTAGATTCGTGGTCGGAACGACCCTACCCGGTTGTTTGAAACAGGCCGGTTTTGTTTTGCTTCCCGAAAATTGCAGAAGAGAGAACCCTTGGCGACCAATAACCTTGGGAACCTGCACAAACAAGAAGAGGAGCAGGTTAGAAGTTGAAAGTGCTGAAACTGAAAAGAAAAGACAGAGGAATACTGAAGTAGTGGCGAAATCGCAGACGCATTCATATTTACCAGTGATTGAAGGGCGGCGTCGTGAGAGAAGGCCGAGAAACTGACAGACAGAACCTGATAACAAGGGGCGGGCACATGAGAACCTGAGAAAAGTGCAGAGAGGGTTATAGCAGGGAACCTTACCTTACCTCGGATGCAAGAAAGGTCGAATGCACCGAGCCACGAGCGTGGAATCCAAGGACCATCCTGTCACAACGAGAATAACAGTTACGAAACCAGAGCAAGCGAACTTATAAATCCACAACGGTCCAAAGTAGCAGGGTCGACTTAGCTCGACTACAAAACAGTTATATCATATGCACAGAACAGGAAATCAACTATAACACAGTCATACCATAAGCACAGAATGGGGAATCGACAGGGTTGTCGTTCTCAGTGAAAAACCCATCGCATAGAGTAGGAGAAACCGGAAGGTATCAACATCGCTGCAGCAAAACAGAACGAAGAGCCCGCAGCACAAATGCACAATGAAAATGACAGTAGGACAAGGATAGGGTTTGTCGAAAGGCGGGAGTGATCGGATCGAGGAGACCGACAGATGGCACCCAACGACCGGCGCAAAGGACGGTAATCATTTGCATAGAGATTGTAAAGTGGATCAAATCCACGGACCATTTGAGACGTATTTAATATAACAACACAGTAACCGTAACATTCATAAAACCATTGACGTGTGTATCAAACCATAGTTAAACTGATAGGTGGGACCTGTAACCTATCACGGTTACCAACAAGCGTTGAATTACAATTACGCATAGTTGGAGGGCTGGGCTATCACTTGGCATGAACTGAAATATTGGCATATATTTCGCCCTCTGCATCTAGTCTCTAACTGAAGATAGAGTTTTCGTGCTACATTATTATATTTCTCTAAGGGTTTTCACTATAGAATCTCTGTCGCATCATAATTATTTTCATATGGAACTCTGGAACAATATATTTCTCAGTTTATGTATACATTTCAATGCCAGATTTATTTATTTACTCATTGCATGTATAGCGACGAGATTTTTCTATGTTTTCTTTTATATAAGTCCTGGTTCTTGTCTGTGAAATGGAGCGATACAGTTAATTTACTTCTTCTAGTATTTATTTTCTTACTTGATGCTTATCTAGGTTACACGGTAACCGATCCACTGAAATTAAGGACTATGTATAGAGATTGGTTTAAAAGAACAATGGCAAGGGTAGGGTTTCCGACCCAAAACCCTGAACCTCAAGTTAAGTTTATAAATTTCAATTTATATTTTAGCATACTTATTTCGTATCTTTTGTATCATTTTCATTGTTTACTTCCTTACTGATTATCTTCCGGTATCTATTCGTACAGTATGGTTGTGGTTGTAATACGAAAATACTATTTTATTTCCTGTAGAAGTTATGAAACTCTCTACATTTTTGATCAAGTAACATGTAGATTCATTCTACAGGTCACATAAAAATAAATGTAATTTTAGTAATAGAACCTTTCTTCCTTCACACAGAAAATTATTCTACTACTCTTTAACTAAAATTTTTTATACAGAAAAACACATGCTAATTCTCTTTTCAAAACTTCGATATTCAGTTCTTTACAAATGAATTATAAATTCAGTAACACCATACAGTCTAAAATTTTTGTATTAAGACTGTAGCTCAACATACTCAATTTCTGTATACTTATCTGGAATTTCATATTTTAAACTGTGGTCCTCCCAACCATCAAGGGAGGCTATGATGTCCTCCTCTTGTACCTTAGCTCCATAATCTGGATGGTGCCACGAGTCAACAGTGGAAATATTTATCTTTCTGCTATGACCTCTGGATGAATCCAGTCAAACTCATAAAGTCTGGTTTTACAAGGCTTTCTTGAGTTATTTTCAACTGATCATAACCAGCTCTAGAAAATACTCTCCTTTACCAAAGAAAATTGTACAGAACCCCTACTCCTCTCCTAGGATTCAACTTTACCCTCAAAGGAGTAGGTAACTGTTTTCCAACTGTCCCCAACCACCTCCTATTCTTGGAAAATTTTTAACAACAGCTTAAAATATTTTCCTTTTACTCATTAATTCCTCCCATTAACTAAATAACAAAAAATAAAATAATAATTTTTTTCATAAAAATAACAATTAAGTCTTTCTTGCCAGAAAATAAAAATAAGTAAATTGTGTTTAACTAGTTAATACTAATTAACTCTTAATGAGGTTGTCACATCTTCCCCCCAAGGAACTAACACCGTCCTCAATGTTTCAACCTAGCTCTGTAAAGAGCTCCGGGTAAGGTTCCCGCATAAATTCCTCGTCCTCCCAAGTAGCTTCATCCGATCCGAAGTGCTTCCACTGCACTTTCACTTGGATAACTACTCATTTGCATAGTTCAATTTCTCTTCTGTCAAGTATGCATTGTGGCTTGACCAGAAACTCTCCATCTGGTTCTACCTAAAAAACAAAGTGTTTTCAATTCAGTATGCATCAATTATTCAGAACATTAAGTTAGGACTCCTATCATTTTTCCTACCTGAATACTTTGCCAATGAATCACATGTTTTTCATCATGTACATATTGCTTCAGTAAGGACACATGGAACACATTGTGTACTTGAATATGACTGGGTAAGGCCAATATATAGGTTACTAGTCCCACTCTTTCTAGTATTTGGAAAGGTCCATAGTACTGGGGAGCCAATTTGGCATAAGAGGTCCATCCCATGGTACTTCTCTTGGGCTTAATTCTTACGTATACATGATCCCCTAACACAAATTCACAGTAGGAACTTTTCTTGTCTTCGTAAATATTCTATGTATCTTGCGCAACCTTTAGATTATTCCTTATTCTTTTTACTTCAGCTTCCATTTCAGCCAACATTTCAAGTCCCAACAATAATTTTGTTTCAGGAATGCTCTAGTTTATAGGTGTACGACATTGTCTACCATACGATGCCCTAAAGGGACTCATTCTCAGAGATTCCTGGTACCCGTTGTTATATGCAAACTCTTCAAGGTGCAAGTAGTCTTCCCATTTGGTTGGCTTCTGCATCACATACATGTGCAGCATATCTTCCAGAACTTGGTTTACCCGTTTTGTCTTCCCATTAGTCTGAGGATGATATGTAGTACTAATGTGTATCTGTGTTCCCAAAACAGAAAACAAAGCTTTCCATCATGCAGATGTAAACTTAACATCCCGATCTGAAATCACGGTCTTAGGTATGCCATGCAACCTAAATATTTCCTTCATAAATATATCTGCAATTTGTACCATCTTGTATGTAGACTTTACAGGTATAAAATGGGCAGATTTTCTTAATCTGTCTACCACTACCATAATAGAGTCATTTTTTCTTTTTGTTCATGGTAAACCCATGATAAAATCTAAGGAAATAACCTCCCACTTCCATTCAGGGATGGGTATCGGCTGCAATAGCCCTACAGGATGCTGGTATTCCACTTTAACCTGCTGACATTCCAAACATTTTCTTAGATACTCAGAAATACTTTTGCGCATACCTAGCCAATAATATGTCTTTCTTATTGCGGTAAGCATCTTTTGATATCCTGGATGGCCAACATAATTGCTGCAGTGGAACTCATTCATTATTAACTGCCTTGGACTTGTTTGATTGGGCACATAAATTCTCCCTCGAAAAGTTAACACTTGATCTTCATTCTTTCCAAACTCAGATGTTTTGCCTTACTTTTTATCTTCTTCCATTTACTACCAAAATAATTTATATTCCGGGTCTTTTTGTGCTTCTTCTTTTAACTGTTCCATCAGTTGGATTTCTAGCTTATTATAGTATAAGGCATAAATATTGTGCAGTTTCTTGCTTAACGCGTCCCCTTAACATGTTGTATGTCCATGTCAAATTCACTCAAAAAGGCATTCCATCTTGCTTGTCTAGAATTTAAATATGGTTGTTTAAAATAATTATTCAAGTTGCTATGGTCTGTTTTAAGTACAAATATCTTACCCAGCAGATAATGCCTCCACACCTAAAGAGCATGCAACACAGCTATAAGCTCCAGATCATAAGCAGAATATTTATGTTCATGATCTTTCAGTTTTCTAGACTCATAGGCTATTACTTTTCCTTCTTGAGTTAATATTGCTCGCACTCCTTCCTTGTTGGCATCAGTACAAAATTCATAGTCTTTGTCAGGGTCAGCTACCCTCAGTACTAGTGCTGTAGTCAGTAATTGTTTCAGATTTTCAAAGCTGTTCTAACATTCATTTGTCCATTTGAAAGGCTTTCCTTTCTTCTGCAAAGATGTGACAGGAAAAGAAATTTTAGAAAATCCTTCTATGAACCTTCTCTAATATCTATCTAGACCCATAAACGATCTAATGTCAGCTACATTCTGAGGTACTCGCCATTCCATAATAGTTTTGATCTTTTCTAGATCAACAGCTATTCCTTCAGCTGAAATAACATGTCCTAGATACTGGATTTCTATTTTAAAGAAACCACACTTGCTAAACTTAGCATAAAGTTGATGCTTTCTCAGCATTTCCAAAACTATCCTCAAATTTTCCTTATGTTCCTCCTCGCTTTTTGAATATATCATTATGTCATCTATGAAAATAAGCATAAATTTATCCAAATATTGATGAAAGATGCCATGCATCAACCTCATAATGGTTTTTGGCACATTTGTCAATCCGAAGGGTGGCACTACGAATTCATAATGCCCATAACGTGTGTGGAATGTTGTTTTGAAAATATCTTCATCTTTGATCTGAATCTGATGATATCCAGATCTTAAATCTATCTTAGAAAACACCTTAGCCCCTCTTACTTAATCGAATAAGTCATTGAATCTTGGTAATGGGTATTTGTTCTTAACCGTCAACTTATTAAGCTACCTGTAATCCATACACATGCGTAAATTCCTGTCTTTCTTCTTAACAAATAGGACTGGTGCTCCCCATGGAGACACACTTGGACGGATATAACCTTTGTCTAACAATTCTTGTAGCTATATATTTAGTTATGTTAGTTCTCACATGCTCATTCTATAAGGAGCTCTTGACACCGGAAAGGCTCCTGGCAGCAATTCAATGGTAAAGTCAATATCCCTCTTAGGTGGAAAACTAGGAATGTTTTCTGGAAATACATCCATAAATTCCTGTACTACAGGAATGTCTTCCACTATTGGAGTCTTTTCCTTGGAATCTACATATCCTACTTTAATTGCATACAATTGACATCCTTTTCTAATATGCTTACCCATTTGGGATGTTGTTATTGGTCATAATTGCACAGGATTTTTAATTCCTTGAATTTCTTTTTGCGTGCCATCTTGCATTCTGAAGTAAATAATCTTTTCTTTACAGTCCACTAGGGTCCAGTGTCTTTCCAACTAGTCCATACCCAATAATACATCGTAAGACCCCAGTGGTAAGATATTTAGATCTACTTGTAGCTGTTGTTCTGCCACTTCTAGCACACAGTTAGGAACTTTTACTGTTACCTTTCGTTTTTCCCCAGTAGCTAGCTGTACTAGCCAGGAGTTCTTAAATTTTTGTTCCTTCAATTTACACATTTCCACTAACTTGGGACCTACATAACTCAAACTTGCTCCAGGATCTACCAAAATTGAAACAATTTTAGTTAGTAAAGTACCTTATAGTTCGATCATTGTGGGATGAAAATCAGCCTACTGATCTTCCAAGGCTACATTGATGCGGGGTATGTTATGCGCCATGTCATCTACCATAGATGCTTCCTGCAGATTTGCTACAGTTTCACTTTTATTTCGCTGTGGAAAATTTTTATAATAATGAGCCTCTCCACAGCCCCAGCATTGCAAAGGAGGTTTTGTGGTCTGTCCCTGCTCTGGCTTGCTAGATGCCTCCGTGGGATTCTCTTCCCCTAGCCATTTAATTATTTGGTGATTTCTACCAAATCGCTTACTGATGGAATTCCATGCTGCATCTTTAGAATTTCCACTTTTACTGCTTTTAAAATTGGAATGATGTTTCTGGTTTTTCTTGGGCTGCCAGATTTTCCCTCCTTCACCTTTGGCCTTGGACTACTGATAGCACATCTGGGCTTTATGGATGGCTTCATCCATGGTCTGAGGATTAACAAATTCTATCTGTTCTCTCATATGAGTAGGTAGACTACTCAGAAACCTCTGCACTTTGGCCTTTTCCTCTTGGAGATAAGGAACATAGCGTAGCAAGGAAGTGAATTTAGTGACATAATCCTCCATGGTCATCTTCCCAATCGTAAATCATGGAATTCCTTAGCCTTATCATCATAAAACCTTTCTGTCAAATAATTGTCTTTGAAATACTGCTAGAACAGCTCCCAAGTGATGTCTTGTTCATCAATACTGCGTACATTTTTCACTTCTTCCCACCACAGAGTGGCCTTTTCCTGTAACTGTTATATAGCCAATTTGGCCTTTAGATTTTTACTATATTCATAGACCTGGAAGTACTTATTTATATTAATTAACCAAGCTTTAGCCACCTCCTCGGCCTCACCATCAAAATTTGGTGGTTTAATTTTGCGAAACTCCCTGCAATTCCACTTTATGTCTCTTATTTTCTTGTTGGTCAGACAAATTGCCCGACTCTGCCTCATTATAGTTCCTGTTTTTTCTTTTCTAGGAGGGACTCTTTTCAGCTCTACCTGTAGTGTTGTTTCTAGTTTTTTTATCTTCGTGTTCTGCTGATAATTCTTTTTCAGCACTGGGATGTCCCATCTCCTGATTTTGTTTGTTTGATAAAAAATTTTAAAATTCTCTCCTGATCTTGTAGCAATCGCTCATTATCCTTTCTGAGTCTTAACATTTCCTCTTGTAATTGTTGCACTGTGTTCAACAAAAAACCATTTTGGTGATGTTGTTCTTCGAGCAATCGACTAGTCTTTTGATGTTGTTCTACACTTAATTGAACCCACATCTCTGGATTCATGACTGTTGGTGCTTGAGTTTCCTCTGGTTGCGATTGTGATGCTATAGCTCTTCTCATTGTCAATGGTTCTCCCTCTCTGTGTGCACTAATCACATACATAGCTTAACTGTTAGTAGACCCTTAGGATCCCAGTGTAGCAAGCGGCTTTGATACCACTTGTCACTATCACCCAAACATTATTTACCAACAATAAAAAGAAATTTATTTCACGTATCATATGATAGTAATATTAAAACTATATAAAGATTCCACTTGATTGTAAACATCATTGCAGACCTTAGCAATGATTGGTATTATAATTAAAATCTCTTAATTTATATGACTTTTAATTGGAACATTCATATATTTGGAAACTTTTCTCTTGTATGAACTAATACCCATACCATACAACATAATTCGAATGCTATATATATGTTAAAATAATTTATCAGTCCACTCATTAAAGGAGATATCACATACTCCAGTCATTGGATTCTTTTCCGTGGTTAACTTATGTTTAAGGATTTCTTGAATTTCACGTTAGGCCACTTGGCCTTACAAACTGTTGGCCGTGTTATGGATTTTCAAATCCCATTAAGCTTGGCGGTACTGGCTAGTTAATATCCGGGACAGCTGTTATATTGGCCTCAGATGCCACGCAATTCACAAGGGAAAAATGCTCTAGTGACTTTGGCCAGCTGGTTAGTTGAACTCCGGTTTCCATCCCTCCATGGTCTTCTCGCAGACTTTCCTCCTCTTGGCAACTCCATCGCAGGTTCCATTTAAGGTAAGCTTTGGATCTGTTACTCTTACTTTTACTCCGCAACCATTCCAGCTCTAAAATACGTTGACTGGTAAGGTTTCACACGGTGTCATTTGTTAGCTTTCCGAATTCCATCTCTGACTGAGGGTTAATGCTTCCAGAGTTGAGAAAGTTCTTGTATCGACACTGGAAACTGGGTTTTAAGGCTAGGAATGGTGCATGAAGACTTTGTCGGGTAAACCCCTCTGGTTATCACTTGTTCTGGGTTTAAATTTCCATTGTTTTATATAGAGATAGCTACAGGCTTAACATTTCGACTTCACATTTTCTCATGGCTTAATTTTATTCTCAGGTTCGACAAGGGTCGATTTCTTCATAAGGTATTTCTTCCGGCTTATTCAATCATTGATAGCTTTGTTTGTAAATCTCTTCCCCTCGATTTTTTTCTTCTTACGGTTTGAATTCTCACCTGGATTCATTCTTGTGTCTCACAGGTGAGTGGGCTTCTCCCAAAACCCTTTCAGAGTTACTCTCCGGGACTTATCCTTCCATGGCTAATGATTCGTTCCCTTACCAAAGGTACAATGTTATGCACAGAGAAATTGCCGATGTAGTTTGTATGGCACTTAAAATGAAAAGCTCGGGGTTCGAATCGTAGCATAGGGTTTTTATAATTCTTGAAGCTTGGATCATTTTAAATGAAGAAGGGTTTACTTTGGGGGTTTCAACCAAGATTTGTATTTGAGCACTGTTAATAGCATTTATGGTTCTGTTATGTATCTAGATAGTTTTTTCTACTCTTATTTTGAAGTTCGGGGCCAAGAATGGCCGTTCGGACCATTTACATGAAAACCTAAACATTATGCTATTTTTATTCACATATAATTATTATAGCATTCTTGAAGCTTCCTACTTGCAGGATTTGTTATACGTAGAGATATAACTTCCATTTTCAACTTCAGTTCGATAGTAATTATTCTGTGAATCTTTTTCTTGCTGCTATATATCATGCTTGTCTTGGAACGAACTAAAAGATTGACATATCTTTCGCCCTCTGCATCTAGCCTCTACCTGTAGACAGAGTTTTCATGCTACATTATTATATTTCTCTAAGGGTTTTCACTACAGAATCTCTATCGCATCATAATTATTTTCATATGGAACTCTGCAATAGTATATTTCTCAGTTTATGTATACATTTCATATGCTAGATTTCCTTATTTACTCATTGCATGTATAGTGATGAGATTTTTCTATGTTTTCTTTTATATAAGTCCTGGTTCTTTTCTGTGAAATGGAGCGATACTGTTATTTACTTCTGCGAGTCTTTATTTGCTTACTCGATGCTTATCTAGGTTACACGTTAATCGGTCCACCGAAATTAAGGACTGTGTATAGAGATTGGTTTAAAAGAACAATGGCAGGGGTAGGGTTTCCGACCCAAAACAATGAACCTCAAGTTTTATGTTTTCTTGACTATCTAGTTGCTATACTAATAGTCTATGGAAAGTTTAAGTTTATAAATTTCAATGTATATTTTAGCATACATATTTCGTATCTTTTGTATCGTTTCAATTATTTACTTCCTTACTGATTACCTTCTGGTATATATTCGTACAATATGGTTGTGGTTGTAATACAAAAATACTATTTTATTTCCTGTATAAGTTATGAAAGTCTATACCTTTTTTATCAAGAAACATGTAGATTCATTCTGCAGGTCACATAAAAATAAATGTAATTTTAGGAATAGAACCTTTCTTCCTCCACATAGAAAATTATACTACTACCCTTTAACTGAACTTCTTTTATACAGAAAAACACATGCTAATTCTCTTTTCAGAACTTCAATATGGAGTTATTTACAAATGAATTATAAATTCAGTAACACCATAGAGTCTAAACCTTTCGTATTAAGACTGTAGCTCAACATACTCAAGTTGTGTATACTTATGTAGAATTTAATCTTTTAAATTGTGGTCCTCCCAACCATCAAGGGAGGCTATGAAATCCTCCTCTTTCCCCCTAGCTCCAAAATCTGGACAGTGCCAAGAGTCAATAGTAGAAATATTTATCTTTCTGTTATGACCTCTGGATGGCCAATCCAGTCAAACTCAGAAAGTCTGGTTTTACAAGGTTTTCTTGAGTTTTTTTCAACTGATCATAACCAGCTCTAGAAAATGCTCTCCTTTACCAAAGAAAATTGTATAGAACCCCTACTCCTCTCCTGGGATTCAACTTTATCCTCAGAGGAGTAGGTAACTATTTTCCAACTGTCCCCAACCACCTCCTATTCTTGGAAACTTTTTACCAACAACTAAAAAGATTTTATTTTTACTCATTAATTCCTCCCATTAACTCAATAAAAAAAACAAAATAATAATTTGTTTCATAAACATAACAATTAAGTCTTACTTGCCAGAAAATAAAAATAAGAAAATTGTGTTTAACTAGTTAATACTAGTTAACTCTTAATGAGGGTGTCACATATTTAATTTGTTATTATCAATTTGATATAATTATTTGATTGAATTTGGTTAATAAATATTTAAAAATGTTAAACCTCATTACTAGTGTAATTATATAAATTAAATAGTTTATAAATGTTAATATGCATCAATCCATAATAAATAACAAAACTTATGCAAAATTTGTGTGTCTAGAATGTAATGTCTAATGTTCAGTCATATTTAGGGATCATAATCTTGCAGAATTTTAACACCTATGGTCCTATTGACGGGAAAATATGTCTGGCCAATAGCAAGGCATCTCCTCGGTAAAACGTCCCAACTAGACTCTAAACAGTTTGGATTAGGGATCCCGTCCAGGGTGTGGGTCCGGCTATCGCTTAAGTCTCATTTCCTTGGGTCTCAATAGAACTCAATGAAACTGCGGACACATGCTTATTCGAACGATACACGATGCATTATTGATGAGTTTAAACAAGTATATAACACTATGCGTAGCAAGATGAATAATAAAACATGAAGCCAAAATAAATACTGTCAACAACATATCGTAAGGGTCATGCTTGCACGTTGTTCTAACCACAGAAGAAACAATTATTTATGGCAGGAACAACCCTCACTTCCTTAAATGTTTATGATGAAAATATAAATGTCAGCAAACGAATTTATTAACATCATTAACACAAGTACAGAGAACTATAATGCATAAATGATGCCATCAGGAACACAGTTTCATTAATCAAAAGATGTTGGAAACTGAAAAATAAATACTCATAGTGTTCGCACAGCAAAACACATCAGATCCAAAAGGAGTTTAACAAGTATTTTTATTCATATTCAAAAGAGTGTTATCCTTCTATACAATGCTCTCTAACTCTTTGAGTCCTAGAAAAAAAGGATCTTTTACAATCTTCTCGAAGGGAGTTTTATAGACCAAAATTTTCCCTTTGGGCTTCCTAACTTTTCGCCTCCCCAACTGTTGAACTTCCCTGTGACCTGAATGCAAGCTGCGACCTACGACCCACCTGCCAAGTGCGACCTGCAACGTACTGCCACTCGATCATGAGAATCTGTGTGCGATTGTGAGGTCATGGGCATCAACTTGTTGTTCTCTGAGAAAGTTCTGCCACGCACGATAATCTGTTGCTATGGGGGAAATAAAGGGAACTTCTTCCCTTAACCGATGCAGACACTCCAAGGCATTTGGAATTAAGGTCTCTCTTTTCTGCGTGACCAGGTTGGATAAAGAGGCTAGTTTGGTGTAGATCCAGACTGGTGTGACAATGAACTTACCCAAGTTCTCCTGTGATCCCGCAAGATCGAAAGTGGCAGTGAATTGTCTAATAGGTTGCAAAAATGTCTGAATCTCCTGGTCCACTTGTCCCCATGTCTTCTCATTGTTCAATGCACCCAGAGATGGAATGTGGTGTAGGGCGTGAATTGAATCAATGCCGCTGATTAGATGCTCGTACGCAGCCATTACCTTATCTAGGTCCTTGGACAGCTTGTCTTTAGACTACATTTTAATCCGGATCTGGACCTTGGCATCTTGGATGTGGATCTAGTCTTTCTTAGGCAAGTTTTTTAGATCCTGGTGGTACCGGCCCGTCCATTCTATCATTCTATCCAAGGTGGCTGAGGCCTCCTTCAACTGCTCACTCCTCTGCTTAGTCTTTGCTTGGGCTCTTACCATGGGGGCAACTGTTTGTTTTATAGTGAAAATTTCCCCATAGACTTGCCTCATGGTGACCTTTAATACATCCATCTCTCTTCAGATAGTGAGCGGTACTTCATTGATAGGAGCAGTTTTGTCTTGGAGCTATTGAATCTCTTCCCTTAACACTACCTTTTCCTGCTCTACCCTTTCCTCCCTCTTCTCTGCTTCTTGTAGCTTATTTTGTAGAAAGAGGATCTCTCTGCTCATTCTATTTACATTTTCCTTTGTGACCGCGGAAAAATCCATGCCGGCTGATGCTATCATTACCGAGTTAGTCCTAGTGTCTAGGACTATATCTTTCTTCGTCACAGCTATGGATGGGGCGGAAGGGTTTCGTGCCAGGCATCTCCTTTTCTCCCATTGGATCTTGAAGGATAACTGATCATATGTGAGCCTAGTAAGGTTAAATACTTCTTCCTCTTGCCCTTCATAAGAGCTCACATCGGAGAGTGCAGAACATGTATTGACTACAGGAACTTCGATGGGCTGTAGCTCAGTTTGTGATTCTGCACCTTGGGGAGATGTCTAGATATTATTTAGTATTATATCCTCCTCCTCTTTCCTTTTCTTTTCTTCCTCCTCTTTCCGCAGTCGCTCTGCTTCTGCTTTTTCTTGTTCTACTTTCCGCCTACGTTTTACTTTTGCCGCTGCTTCTTGTTCGGCTTTCCTCTTCCGTTCCACTCCTATATCTTCTTCCTGTTCTGCTATTCTCTTGTGTTCAGCTTCTTCTACTACTTCCTGTTCTACTTTCCTCTGGTGTTCGGCCTCCACTTGATCTAATTCCCTTTTTAGTTGTTGTTCTGCCTCAGCCTCTGCCTCATATTCCTCCTTTTTTCTCCCGGCCTCTTCTTCCTTCTTCTTCTTTTGCTCTGACCTCAAGCTCCTTTTGCACTTTTATTCATCCTCTTTCGTCTTCTTCTCAGTTTCGTGCTGAGCTTTGGCCTCCTGCTCTTTCTGTTGGTTAGCAGTGTTGTGCCCTGTATTGGTTCGAGGCTTCTTAGCCTGAGAAGAAGAAGTGCCTCCTAATTCACGGCTTCTTTCCTCCAATGTATGGTCATCTGGGTCTTCTTGATCAGACCATGCCCCCAGGGAAAGTCTCCTATCTGCGTTATACCAGTTTCTTTTTTCATCCTTGCTCGGGCACTCAGTGTGCTGGTAGTTCCATTTGAACTTAGCCCGCTTATAGTGATCAGGGACTATCCTCTCTGGGTCATATTTCCGGTGGTCCAATGGCCCTAGGCGATAAATTCTCATCTCTTCTTCTTCTACCTCTACCTCCCTAAGATATTTGACCGTGTAGGTACCAACAGTGAGAGGTAGTGTAGGTCACGAATTCTTTTTTCCCTTAGTCAGGACCTTAGAGAAACCGGAAGTCATCTGGAAACAGACCTTTTGAATGATCATTTTATCTGTAACATATCGGGGCATAGCATGGGGAGCCTTGTATGAGCGAAAGACTTGAATGAATGTGTATTCGGCAAGTGGGAACCAATGCGCCACATTTCCTAACGTCTCCATGGCTCGCTAAGACATGCAAGGAGTGTCATGGCCGAACAATTTTCTGTAGAGAGCCTGGATGAAGACTTGAGAGATTGGCTTTATGTCTTGCTTATACCTGTAATCCCAAAATACCTTTGTCTCTACGTGGATTGGGTGTGCCTGCTTTGGATCCCAGTTGTGAGCCCATCCCTCAAAGTGGCACCTCGAACAAACAACATCCAACAAGTAGGAAGCCATGTAGAATTCGAAAGGATATCGATCATCCGGTACCAGTGTCGAGGATATGTTTTTATGAGGAGAGGGCACCAGCATGCTAGCCCAGTTGAACCAGGTGTTGTGCACAGTGACATACTCCATTAGGGATACCCATGTACCACTGAAAGTGGTGGCATCGGGACGCCCGTATATCCTGCAAAGCATAGCGGCTACTAGTTTATACACCTTCCTAAGACCTGCCATTGGGTATTCTTGGTCCTTCTTGGCCTTGAATTTTTCGGGCTCCTCCCACCACCCTTTCAGAGTGTCTGTTATGGCGACTGCGTGGGTGATGGCCCATTCTTCTGTAAAGATCTCCTCTTGTTCAAGCAATGCGTAGTAAACTTGAACATCTGAGCCCTTGAGAGTCGCAAATGCCTTGCCTTCATAGTCCCTGATTGCCCACATTTTGGGGTCAATGTTTTGTATAATCTGCTCAATGACCTTCGCGCATGGGAATATAGCAGGGTGGGCAACTACATGATGGAGCCTTGACCTTTTAACTTGTATGTATGCCTGTTGGTTAGGGAGGTCCTCTTGGAATTCCTGTCGAGAAAATTCCTGGTACACTTGGTACCAATGCAGGTTGTCCCCTTTGGAAAATGTTGACAAGGTGTCCCCGTAGATTGGGGGCAGGGACATCGGTATATCCATCTCTATGTCCTCTGCTTCTGGGCTCTTGTTCTTTTTTCAGGCCACTGGAGGTCCCATGTCGCTTGAATCTGAGGAGACGGGGGCACACTCTAAGTTTGATTTGAATTCACCTGTCATGTTCATGAAAGAGTCCTAGGATAAGAAAGATGCCATGATAATACAAGCCTAGGTACAGTTATTAATTTTTCCAACTGGAGACACAGGAAGGGCTGAATTAGCGACCTACGACTGGGTCGCAGGGTCGCAAAGGTCACGATGTTAAAAATCTCAAGGGTTTTGCGAATTTGCGACCTTGCGACCAGGTCGCGAGGTTGCTAGGTCGCAAATTCTAGGAAGATCGACGGAAGTGCGACTTTGCGACCTGCGACTGAGTCGCAGGGTCGCTAGGTCGCAGGGTCGCGGGAAAGGAGCAAGGAGGGTGGATACGACCTGGTGACTCAGCGACTGGGGTCACAAGGTCGCAAGGGTCGCAAGTTGTGCTAGGGCTAGCCGGGAGGTTTTAGCATGCACTGCGTTAAGTAGATTTCCCTCTAACTTCAAAAATTCAAGGCTAAGTGGGCCAAAACAGAGGAATGGGGAAATTCCAGGGGATGAATCACATCATAGGAGTTTGTCTGGGAAGAAGTGGCAAGATTATGTAAGAAGGGGAAGTGTTAGGGAAAAAGGGGCACCTTAAATCTTTAAATGATCAACAAGAGCACAAAAAATGGATTATTTAAAGGCTAAGATGAGTGTACAGGGCAAGAAAGAAAAGAAAAAGGAAAAATCAGTAGGAAACATCAACTTACCTGTGAAAACGCGCTCCAGTCAGCCTGTCAGAGGCATTTTTTCTCTTTGTCGCATGAACAAAATGAGACCTAGCGACCCTTCTATTTATAAAAGGGTCGCACATGCGAGCCACTAATGAGGTCGATGGGTTGCACTAATCGGCGGTTTGAGGGAAGTGTGACCTTGCGACCTTGCGACCTCGGGGTCGCGGGGTCGTGATTCAAGAAATCTGCGACTTAGCGACTCAGCAACTCGGGGGGTCACGGGGTCACTAGGTCGCAGATCTGGGTAAAAGGACCATTTTGCGACTCAACGACTCTTAGCCTTTCCAGATTTCAACTTAGCTTTTCTATGCTTAAGGGGCTCCAAAAAAATTTTAAAGGGTGGATTTTTTGGAGGGTGTTGTAGAGGCTACAACAGGTCCATAAAGATGTATGAAGTGTTCATCCAAATCATTGAACTCTTTAGTTTATCCACACATAGTTTTTTAGAATTTTTTTTCTATAATATGAATTCGAACTATGAAAATATACTTTCGATGAAGCATCAAAACACTTATTACATGTTACACTTCATATTGCTAAAATTTAAAATGTCATAAAACAAACTAAATTATAACTTTATTTTAAAATAATAATAATAATAATAATAATAACTGTAAAATTAATTTATAATGAAAACCTTATCCTAACTTTTTCTAGCATTTCTTCAAGTGAATGTTGCCAAAATATGCAAGAGATCTTTAGAATAATAAGTTTAAATTGTTTAATTTGCAAATTTAAAGTACCTTATGGGTTTTTTAGGGCATTAATATATTTATGCAATAGAAAATTCATTCTCATAAATATATAAATATATGTAGATTTAAAAAAACATATGGGTACATTTAAAGAAACATATGTTAAATTTCTTCTCTTGGGAGAAACATATGCACATTTAAAAAAACATGGAACTCAATTATTAATCATGGAGATTTAGCTACACTTTACCATGGAGATTCTTTATCTATAAATAGAATTTTCTACACTAATGTGTGATAATATTATGACTTATCATACCACATGTCCAAAAAATAATAACTCCATGTAATTCTTATTCATATGACAATTTTTTAATTAATTAATTTAATTCAAAGGAAAAAAACGACACAGTTTTTCTGGAAATAACTACAAGAATAGATCCATTTTAAGTACATCATCATAGAGAGATCAATTTTCTTTATGTGCAAACCTCTTTAGAGAGAAAAATACAATGTGTTATTTTTCATTGTTTAAATTGAATTTTTGAATGGTAAATAGAGTGTATATATGAGCAAATCAGGAAAATTAAAATGGTTTTTCATTATTATTATATTTTAAAGTATCTGTCAATATCAATCCGTATTAAAATATTTTATTGATAAGGCACACTCAATATTTTTTATATACAACATTAAAATATTTTATTTTAACAATTATTTTTTCTATATATATAGACATTAGTTAACAAAGATCTTCAAATAGTTTATTTAAATTTCTTGTTAAAATATTTTTGAAAAGTATAAGATTTAAACATCTTACTCACACATTATATATATATATATATTTGTATTATATCCCACATTATTTTTCTATTTAGAAGAGAATTTTTATTTTTAAAGGGGAAGTGAAAAACTTACACACCCCCTTATATTCAGTTGTAGAAATGAAACTTAGGAGTTGTCTATCTAGCGAGAGGAATTGCCCAGATGGCCAAAATTGGCCAGAATTTAGGTAATTTTTTTTAAAGAAATCTTGAAATAGGAGTGTTTGAATTATGTTTTTGATAGTGGAAATGGATTCAACACCATCAAAAACCTCTAGAACGCTCAAAATATTGAAGTTTGATAACTATAATCTAGATTTACAAAAATCTCGGCCAGATTTTCTTAAAATCTCACCTGAATTTCAATGATTTTCAGGGCAAAAAGGCAATCTAGCTAAACTACTACTTTGATATATGTATACTACTATAAATACTCTACATAATCCACCTAAATTCAATATAGATACTATATTAATATACTTAAATCAATCTTGATAAAAAACTCACATAATTTCTCAACTATAAAATTAATAAATTTATTAAATTTAATATTAATATATTGTAGAGAATTTAGATTGACATTTTATAAATTTATTAATTTTAGTATTAATAAATTCTAAAAAAATTCAAATTGATAAGAGATCAGTTAAAAATAAGTTTAATTTGGTTTTTAAAATATTTGGATCAATTAAAAAAAATATTACATTACAAATAATATTCCATAAAATAATTTGTGAAATATTTTAATTAGTTTAAATGCAATTAAATTTTCTAGCAATATAAATGTGGTTATTGTTTATATTAACATTTTTTTGTATTTTCCATAATATAATTAAAATAATAATAATATTATAATTTAGTAATGGTTACTTTTCTTTATTATTAAGTATTTATACACATATACACCACTAATAATAATCAATCTAGATCTGTCTTACCTGATCTACCAAGTGTTGAGAGGGATCAAATCTCTTGAGATTAAAACATATTTTAGAGAGAAAATAGATTTGATCCCTCTAAACACTCAGTAGATGGTTATATGTAGTTGACATTGAAATATTTTATTTATATTTAGCATTGTCCACATTGAAATATTCAAACATGTCCCCTCATATATATATATATATATATATATATATATATATATATATATATATATCTTCCTTTCTGTATATGTTTCATGTTAAAATATTTTACTCAACTTGATTATTGAAATAATTTATTTTTTTGTTATTAATATATTATTATTTTAAGCATGCATAGATTTAATTATTTCTTTTTTTTAATATTTTCTAAAATATTACATATCAAATCCATATTAAGCATTGCAAAAATTACAAATATCTCTCATAAGTTGAATTATAAAACAACTATTAACAAAATAAGTATTCTCGTAATCTTTCTCTTTCTATATATGTTTAATGTTAAAATATTTTACTTAGCTTAAGTATTCAAATAACATTTTTTTTAGTTATTAATATATTATTATTTTAAGTATGACATGTAAAGTGAATGTAAAATGATTTACATGTCATGTATTATCAATAATACTATTTCTTCTTTGTAGTAAAAGATAAATTTTTACTCATCTTTATATTTAATTTTTTTTTCTTAAGGTCAAGAATAATTTCTTTTACTGTTACTATTTTGAATTTAAATTATTAATTTTTTATCAATAAAAAAAAATAATATTCAGCTTTCTTAATCATTCAATATCCAAATACATATAAAGTGATAACATTTACTTTCTTTTTCGCCACTTTTCTTGTATTTACCTACTTTACTAACATTTAGTTATTTTTTCATAGTTATAAATATATGATTTTATTAATTAGTTTAGATGCTATGAGTACTGTCAATGCTAATCAATTCCTTTGAGTCTGGTTTCTAGAACCAGGAATAGTATGTATATTTCACTTATTTAAGTAATAGTCCCATTGAGATAGGTATATTTTATATTTGGATTATAAATTTCAATTTTATTCTTGTGATTCAAGTTAAGTATAGTTATTTCAAGCATTTATATCTTGTAAAAATAATGTACATCATTTATTTTTGTTAATAAGATAAAATATTCAAGTGCTCATGGCTACATCCTTGAAAGAGAACCCTTTGGGACTACAAGGTATCTCCTTCCCTCCTTAAGCACAAAGATAGATAACTGGAAAATAACTAGGAATATCATTAAATCCACAACATTACACATTACTGTAAATTTAAAGCAAATAATGATAATCTAGTTACTTACCAACATAAAGAATCCACTACTGGCCACTACTGGGGCACCAAGGTCTCCAGTTTTTTCTACACCTTTTACTTAATGGATGCAATACATGCTAGAAATTGAACATATAATGTGATAGTATTTCTTTCATATAACCTCACTAATGTTTGAAGATTATCCACCCAATCACACTCATCTTTACTAGTAGTATAGTGCAAGGGAAAATTTTCAACCACTTAAGAAAGTCTTCTCATATTAAGCCTATCCAAATAATGCTATAGATAGTAGAAATTTTATACTCACTAAAAAGAACAAACCATAATAAACTATTTGGTCTCCAAAATCTCTATGCATTATTTAATATCCCGTTATTTATCATATAAAATTAAAATGGATAAGTTATCCATCTCCTTAGTGCCATAACCCACTAAAATTTATTCAATTACTTTAGCTCCCATCTCTACATTACACATCTATATCACCATTTAGAAACATTAAGTTTGCAATGAAAGTGTAGTCCCCACTTGTATTTGCTACCATGACTTGGCTTATGTTATCATTTATCTCTTTTATGATAACACAAATCAATGGACTTAGATAGATGACACATATGAAGGTTTTAATTTTTTTTTTCTCTCTACTTAAATAAATTTATGAATTTACCAAATTTTGAGAAGGAATGATTTCTTTAGATATTTAAACCATTTTTTAAACACAAAATTCAATAAAATATTTTATCTCTTAATATTTAATAAATTAAAACTTAAAATATATCTAAATTAATTATAATAAAAAAAATTATAACTAAAAACTATATAAAAATAATTAATAAACTATGTTAGATGAAACGATTTTTTTTCACCATAATGATGCAATAGAATTTGAAGTAAGATTGTGTGTTTTTCTTGTTGTTGGAGATACCTTTTTAAATGCACTATTATTGATTCATCTTAAGCATGGATCTAAGATGAGCCTAGAAAGATCAAATTTCTTCATGTGTAAACTTATTTTAGAGTGCAAAAAAACAATTTACTTTTTCCTGCATTGGATATTTTGTTTTATTCAACATAAATATTTTCTTTTAACATATATATAATGTCTTAAAATATTTTTCAGTATAAGGTTTAACCATGTTACTCACATTTTTTTAGAAATTATATTATGTTATATGGACAACTAATTAAACATGCATATCATTTTTTTTTTTGTGATAGACATTGTCTTCTATTTAAAGAATATGTTATTTTTATTTTAAGAAGGATGAGTAACAACTCCAAATTGAGGACGAGAATACTTCCCCATTGTCTTCACACTAGGTTGTAGAATGAGTCTCTCAACTCAATAATTGGATTCAACACTTTGAAACTCTAACAACTTAAATTCACCCACATTCAAATGTGTAGATGACACATTTAAGTATGTTGATGATCAACAACATTGGTTGATTCAAAATATGGAGATATTAATAATGGTGATTAACTCAAAAAAAATTGATCGAAACTTAAATTCAAAATTTTAAAATCTTTTAACCAGTTTTAATTATAATTGTAATTATATATATATATATATATATATATATATATATATATATATATTAATATATATATATATTAATATATATAAATAGATATATATAAACTATTTGTATATAAATAATGAGAAAAATTAAAATATGTAGTAAACTAATGCATTTGGACAAAAGAATGGGCCCAAAGAAAAACACCTTTTTTCGGAAACTTCTAAATTCCCCAAACTACTAAGGCCCACGCTTATCGATCATGACGGGATAGAGAATATTGTTGCCGTTAACCTATTTGATATTGCACCAAATCAAATACTAAATTGAACAAGACCAGCTGCAGAGCAGCGAGTCCAGCAAGTCCCTGCCATAATGGTAGGATTGAAATAATTTTTTTTTTTTTTTTAAATTTAAGGTTTAAAATCATATTCAAAATTTTATTAATTTTAGTATATTTTTTATTTTATTTTACTATTTTTATGTTGTTTTGAGAAAATGTTTTGACTCACAAAAGAGAACGTATGTGTTCAATAATTATAGGCATTCAAATAAAGCAATGGACACAGCAGCTTTAATCGCTATGAGCATTTGTGTTTCGACTTAGTTTAAAGATGGTCTATCTGGCCTTAAACCGAGCATTCCATGTAGCATTTGATGGAAATTTAAGCGACACGTATTAACTTTGTTTCGTTATTAAGACCCACCCCCTCCCGCAGTCTCATTTTCTTCCCAGCTAGTTTTGAGATTCTGAGAGTGGCTCTGCAGCTTCTAACAATCTTCAAACCCTATTCCGACAAGTCCAATTACATCCATTCACTTCCCTAGATTGAAAAGTAAACCTTCCATCTGTTTTGGCTTCATAGCCTCTGCATAATTGTGTACTGTGTGTAACTCGTGGATTGTTGTAAAGGCAGCACAATATTTCTTACCCGAGCTCTGCAGGAAAAAGTCTAAAGAGTCTAGCCTACTCAGGAAGCCATGGAAACCTCTACTAAATCAGGGAAGCGTGAAGGGCGCAGATAGGGAGGATCCAAGAAGAAGCCCATCACAAAATCTGTCAAGGTTTGGCTTCAATTTATTGTTGGATGGCTCGCCATTTCCAAAAAGAAGCCCATCGCAAAATCTGTCAAGGTTTGGCTTCAATTTATTGTTGGATGGCTCGCCATTTCCAAAAAGAAGCCCATCGCAAAATCTGTCAAGGTTTGGCTTCAATTTATTGTTGGATGGCTCCCCAGTTCCTGTTCGATGGCTCGCCATATATCTGAAGAATGGCAGGTATGCTAAGAGGGCTGGGTTTCGAGGCCCCATTTTTCTTGCCGCCGTACTTGAATATCTAGCCGCGGAGGTTCAGGGCGTAAAGAAGTAGGGAGGGCAGGTCTTTGCTATTTCTGGTTTTGTGTTTTGACATGTATAATAAGGAGCCGTTGAAACTAGACTCTGAAATACTACAAAAGCATGAAATCTAGTTTAATTTTCATGTTTGTTATGGCTAAGTAGCAATTTGTTTAGTTTTCGATTATATGAATGAAGGTTGACAATCACTTTTAATTTAAGCATTCTTTTTTTTTCTATGTTTTCCATTTTCCCATTACTCTGCTCTTAGCCGTTCTATTGGGGTTTTTCTTCTAATAATTTTGTAGACTTGGATTTTCTTTTAATAATTTAGTTCTTGGTTGTTTCCACTTGAACCGAATTTTTGTTTTAATATATTTTGTGAATAGACAGAATGGTTATGGACGATATTTTGTAAATAGAATAGACAGAATGGTTGGTGCAGCTACAGGGATTGTTGCTCAGTTGATCACATACTTTTTACAAATAATAAGTTGTATCAGGTTTAAAATTTCATTTTTGTTTAACTTATATTCAGATTTTTTAATTGCTTCATAAATTTGTATTTTATTTTATTATTTACTCTGTAATTGCTCATTTCTTCACAATGGAGGCCCTGAAAGATATAATTAAAAAAAAAAAATCATTTAACTGTAAAATAGATTGTTGTTTCTTTAATTACTAAAGTAAGTAAGTAAGTAATAATCTAGAGTAGTATTAATAATGATTTTTTTTTGCAAAACAACAATTTTCGGAAGCATAATCCAGAGTAGTTTGCAATAATATTAATACTAAATATTAATACTCTAGAGTAGTAGTTTGAAAGATTTTTTTTTTTGCAATATTAGTTTGAAAGATTTTTTTTTTTGCAATATTAATAATCTAGAGTAGTTTGAAAGATTTTTTTTTTTCATAATCCAGAGTAGTTTGCAATAATACTAATACGAAATATTCAATATTCAATTTGTAGTAAGCAACAAAACAAGATGCTGTTAGGCTTCAGTCATCATAAACATGCAGTTAGGCTTCAGTCATCATAAACATTCAGAAAGCAACAAAACAATATGCAAAACAAGATGCAGTTGGACTAAAGCAACAAAACAATATGCAAAACAAGATGCAGTTGGACTTCAGTCATCATAAACATCGTAAACATTCAGGGAGCAACAAAACAAGATGCACTTGAGATTCACTCATCATAAGCACTGTTTCCGGGTTCCGCAAAACTCAAAACTCCAATGAAGCCTCATTCCAAAAAGCAAAGAAGCCCCATGTACTGGGAGATGATGACAAATAATGACAAAGTGGAGAGATAGTGAGAAATAAAGATAGATGGACAGGTAGCCCCTTGAATAACCGCTTGAATCCCAATAAACATTTATTCTAAAATGTTTTAAAAGTAGCATTATTGGAATATGAGAAAATAACTTAGACAAATTTATTTTTAGAATAAAGTTTTTGATAAAGAATGCATATTTCAACCTCGAAAAGAGGCTAAATAAAACCTAAAAGATTTTAAACAAAAACTAAGACAAAAACTTAAACTAGCTTTAATTTAAACATCAAATATTTTTTCAGATTCATATCCCAAAACATTTATATTATAAGACGCCCTGCGAGCCCTTTGGACAGGGACTAAAAAGAACACTCAAACACAAATATTGAATGTTGCACCAAATCAATTAATAAATTGAAAAAGAACACCAAAGCATTTAATCTTAAATTTTTGGGACACATTTATTTCACGTGATAGAGGAGGATTCAACATCGCTTCCCCCGCAGCGTAGGCTCCGACTGATTATGCCTATGACTCGAAGTCTATAGCTGTAAATATATGTACATGTTTATGATTCCAACTCTGTAGCTGTAAATATCTATACATGCGTATGACTCGTAGTGTATAGCTTCACATCTCTGTACAACTTCCCTGCATGTTCAATGTGGTTTTCATAGTCTTACATTATTTTAAATCGGAATATATTCTAGATCGTTTTTCGATATTAAATATTTACTATTTAATATTAAATAAGAAATTCAATTACATTTTAAAATTTATAAAAAAAAGTTTATTTTAATAATTTTTTTTTTTAAGAGAAATAGTAATTTTGTATTAATATAAAAAGTTACATTGGATATATTAAGATTTGTTTCAATTTTTTCTCTTAAATCAAAAATAAAAATAATAAATATATAAAATTGGTATATTCTATCTCTCAAAATATAGTATTTGTATGAAAAAATAATATTGATTTTCTTATATATAAAAAAAATAAAAAAATAACTTATAATGTTGCTTATAATATAATTAAATATTCAATAAATCTTATTAAAATATAAAATAAAATATAATTGAACATTGTTCTTTATTATTATTTATATTTAAATTATAGATAATAATAATTTATAAAAAAAATGCATCATATTAAACAAAGACTATATCCTGTTGATGATGAATTTTCCAAGTTGTAGGTTATAACAATATAAAACAATGCATATCAATGTAAAAAAATATGATATCCCATGTCACACTAGTATGTAGTGGTGCACACCTTCCATCCTTAGATTAAATAATCATTAATTGCATAGTTAGCTTATTTTTTTATTATCAGTTTGATATAATTATTAATATAATATTTAAGTAAAATTAGTTAATAAATATAAAAATGTTAAGCATGATTACTAGTGTAATTATAAAAATTAAATACTTTATAAATGTCAATACACATCGATCCATAACAAATATCAAAAATTATCAAAAAATTGTGTCTTCACCCATATTTAGGGATCATAAGCTTGTAAAATTTTCAAGCTTATGGTCTCTAAAAATGGGTGAAGTGTTGTCCTTAAAAATGGGTGAAGTGTTGACTCAAATTATTGAACTCTGCAGTTTCTAGACACAGTTTTCCAGATTTTTTTTCTCTAGCATGAATTCTAGCTATGGAAATCTACATTTTAAGTAGCATCAAAATAAATTAAACTAATTATAATTTAAATTATTATTATTGTTAATAAATAATTAAAAATATAATATATAATGAAAATTCTAGTCTATCTAATAAACAAAATGGCATTTTTTTATTTTGTCAAAATCCCAGAAAATCTTGAAAAATCATACATTTAAATTGTTTAAATTTCAAAGTTAAAGAATTCTCCTATTTTTTAGGGTGTTGAATCTATTTATGCATTGAAAAAATAATTCTAATAAATATATATGCATTTTAAAAAGCATATGTATATTTAAAGAAACATAATTTAAATTTCTCCTTTGAGAAACATATGTACATATAAAAAAATATGGAAAAAGATTCTTAATCATGGAGATTTAACTCCACTTTACAATATAAATCCTTAATATCTAAATAGAATTAGCCAATAATATGGCTTATCATACCACATGTCTTAAAAACCATAACTCCATATAACACTTATTTATATCCCATTTTTTTAATTAATTAATTAAATTGAAAAGGAATTTTTTTTTAAATAAATATGAAACTTTAGTTTATATGATCTCTATGATAAGTATTCTACATAATATAAATAATAGATACTATATTAATATAATTGAAATAACCATTAATAACCAATTCACATAAGTTATCAATTATAAATTTAGTAAATTTAATATTAAGATATTTTAGAGAATTTATATTAAAATAAATTTATAGATTTATGTATTGAAAAATTTCAGAGAGTTTGAAACTGATGTGCTTATGGTTCACATCAACTTTTTTTGGTGCTTTTACTAATATAATTAAAATAATGATCACTTTTCTTTATTATTAAATATCTATAGAAATATGAATTGATAATAATAATATTTTTATCATTAAATATTCATACATATCTATAAAGATATACACAACTACCAATAATAATAAGATAATGTTCATTTTTCTTATCATTCAATGTCCATTGATAATAATTTCCAGATTCTTAGATATAGATCAACAGATTACGAAGCAATTAGAGTCTCATGACCCAATGCTGGAATACTTATTGCTCACAAGATGACCATTAGGAATCAAGTTGTTTTAGTGTGATTTTTTGAAAGTTTTTCCAGTGGATTTTTCTGATCTAACTTCTCCAAAATCAAGCAAAAATTCATTGAAAACAGAAATTTGATAAATAATCTTGCACAATCAAAATACTAAAAAAAAATTAAATTGAAATTAATAAAACATTCATTATATATAAGAGTAAGAGTAAATGGAGGAGATCTTCAACATAATAAAGCCCATTTTCCAAAAAAAATCGTTATAGATAAGAGTAAAGGGAGGAGTTCTTCAACATAGTAAGGCCATGTAAAAGACCAATCAAATAAGTAGAAGGCTTATAACTGTATTATGAGTTTATAAAATAAAATAAATTATTGTGACAAACGGGACAATGGCCCCGAAACAATACCGATAAAAGGTTACATGCAGTACAACCCACTGCCACAAATTATTTTCAGCCTCCCCCACATTTGGACCTCTTGGTTAATCGGGTGCCTCTCTTAACCAATTCTGGGTTTATCTTCACGCAGTTTGGTCCGCATTTCCACGTTCTGTTCGCTGTTAGAACTGTTTTCATCTGAATTGGGGATCTCTTTCAATCCAATCTCTGGGTCAAGTCGGTCGAGTACTTTCTGTTCTTCATGAATTGGTTGCTTCCGGTACATACAATACAGCACTATCTGACTTATTCCCAATGGTAGACCAACGATATTTGGACACTGCATTGACCCAAACACAGTATGAAACTCAGTTTTTATAAATAGCTTTACTTACGATTCCATAAAAAATACAAGAAAATATGTAGAGAAGCTGTATAGTGATGTTACCGCCAAGATGAGGTCTTTGTCCAAAAGGAAGTAAGTCATCCACAAAAAACTGTTAAGGGATGCAAACAGGGAGAAATGGATGGGCATAAACTCCACACTCTTAGTCCGTATCACCAATTTCTGTGCACGTTCAATAATGGGGTACTCGTCACAAGGCATTTGATTCAAATGTTATATTATTAATTCCACTGCTGAATGTAACAACGCCGTGAAATATACTTACAATGATGGAAAGTGGAGAAGCATACATAAGCACGGTGACGATCATTCCCGAAGTCCCTACCAGCGTTTTTCTACTCTTGTCATCATGAAGAGCAAGCTGAGAAGCTGCTGCTATAGAGGCAAACACAATCATCACACCCAGGAGTATTGTCCCCATTGCTAACTGAACAACAAACAATCAATTCAATATATTCAAGTCAGTACTTGCTTCAGCTCTTTGCTCGACATTTAGCGGTCCTGTCATATATAATGATGATTTTTAGGAAAAGCTCTGAGATCATTTGTTTAACGTACGTACTAAAGCTGATGGAGAAACTGATGAATATTACTACTGAGCTGATAAAGAATATGAGACTTAAATCCTGCCTTGGATTGGCGTGAAGCGAATTTCAGATAGATAATAACGAACAGAAGCTCGAGAATGATTCCAACGCCATTGACAGTCAATACCAAGACGTTTTCGAAGCCATTGCTGATCAGGGGTGAACCATACCACGTGTAAAGGAGACAATTTAGCAAAGCTATCGCATAGGGGAAGCCTGAGAAATCCTCTGTCGATCTTTTCTTAATCACTCTCCTAAATGTAATGCTGCATATAAATATATAGTTAGAATTATAGTTCAATTTAAACAACCACGTTAGTTGATCTCAGCTGAAAATTTTCTTAAGATGATACTTAGAAAAACTGAAATGCCTTACATTGGGGCTCCATAAAGCAGTAAGGAAGCTGCGTTTCCTGATACATAAAACAATCCAAAGCACTAGAGTTTTCAGACAATGTTCAAATCTATCCTAGTGAAAATGAACTGAAACTCAGACAATGTTCAAATCTATCCAAGTGAAAATGAACTGAAACTCAGACAATGTTCAAATCTATCCAAGTGAAAATCAACTGAAACTCAGACAATGTTCAAATCTATCCAAGTGAAAATGAACTGAAACTAAAATGCAGCGAAAGAAAGTTTTTTAAGTAGTAAAAATGAAAAAGAGTGAAAGAGAATTGCAAGCACCTAGAATGCCAACCGAAAACTGTACGTAGGTTGCCATGTTTTCTCTATCAAATATCTAAGAAAATGAAAAGATCAAGTACCAAGATTGTGGAATGGAGGAAGCTAGGAGAACGGAGAAGAGAATGATGGCATTTATTTCCTAGATGGTGGAATTTTCGAAGTGTTTAAGGGCAATTTATAGTCACGAGGCACACATCCTCTCGGTTTCGCCACCGTTCACACCTAAAATCGTAGGGTTTCATACTCTACTCTCCATTGAAATCCATGTCGAATAAAAGATTCTCCAAATCTGATTCTGTGGCAACTGCGCGGAATAATTTTCTGACGAGAAATGATGAAGGCTGCCTGTGAACATTTGAATAATATAAACGGCATTGTATTGGTTGGTTGACACATCTTCCTGACCGACAAAGGCCTGATGAAGAGTCCCGGAAGCTGTGAAAGGATGCTGCGTGGTGTGCAGCTGTAAGTGAAGTAAGTAAACTGATAGTGGAGTAGAGGCTATGAAAAGATAGAGATACAGTGGGCCTGCGCACATTCATTTAAAAAAAAACCTATTCACCTGTGTACAGCTGTGATTCCAACAGCCTTCATTACTTAATTACAAAATAAAATCGTAGAAAATTTGGCAAGATTTTATCAAAATTAGGTAGAGATTTTGGGAGATTTAGATTAGAATTTTGAGTCTTCCAATAATTTTTTTTGAGAGTAATGAATCTATTTTTATCCATCTTAAAAAATTATTTAAATAATTTTATTAATTATATTGGAAGAGAAATTATAATGTTAATCTATTTCTATTATAAAAAATTATTTAAACAATCTTATTAATTATGTTAAAAGAGAAATCTAAATGTTACATGATTTTAAATGTTGCTCAAATTTCAAGATTTTAAGTATTGCATGATTTTTTGTTTTTTTTCAATCTACTCTTTTTTAATTTTGCTCAATTACTATTTCCAATTTAAAAAATAAAATTCATGTATTCATTTAACCAATTTTTATTTTATTTTTAAGATTCAAGGCTTTGCAAATTCTATAACTCAACTGAGTGCCAAAATATTATCACCAATTCCCCCTATGTAATTAAAAAAAAAATCCTCAAACTGTAAACGTTTGACCTACTATATTGCCACGTTGTTTTCATGTACCATTATTCTTCACATATCTTTTAACTACTATTTATTATTTTGCCTCCTTTTGATATATTTGGTAGTTATTTTTATCGTGTAAATTTTTAGAAGCAAAATTTCAACTGTGCAAGATCGTAATATCTTATTTAACCATTATTTATTCTTCACATATTCTTTTACTACTATCTGATATATTTTGCAGTTAATTTTATCTTGTAAATTTTTAGAATCACAATTTTATCTTTTATTTCCCAAAATCTTAATATTTTATTTAAGAATAAAATTAAATACTGTTTATTAAAAATTTAAAATAATTATAATAAAAGTATACATTAATATCTTGTATAATTGTTAATGGAGATGATCAAAATAGAGTTTACAGAGTTTATAGTTTTATTAAATTTATGGTTATTATAATTATATAAGTGTTTTGAAATTTTAATTTATTTATAAATAGAGAAGAAGGATTTTATGTTTATAAAATATTTTTTTAATAATAATTACAAATAAAAAGTTGAATTTTGTTTTAAAAATAATTATGTTTTTGTTGTTTTTTTGTATTTTGTTTTTTTTTTAAAGATATCATAAGTATCATAAACTATATTTTGTTTTAAAGAGGTTTGTATTTCAAAAAATTTGATCTTTCTTAAAGCTTGGTAGATGAGAAGCTAAAATGGATCAAAGATGATTATTATTACTATATTATTCCTAACCATTATATATAAGTTGTATGAGTTATATATATTACATATTATTAAGATAAATTTAAGGTGGTATAATATATATAGTTGATATTGAAATGTTTTATTTGTAATTTACCCTTTCTATACTAAAATGTTAGAACATGTTCCATCATATGTTTTTCTTGTATGCAGACATGTAATTATTTTTATTACTAATATTTTTAAAATTTTATATATCAAATGTACATTATAAATAAAATAAATTACACATATTCCTAATTATGGAAAGTGAAAATATAAGAATTATATATATATATATATATATAATTTAATATGAGTATATATATATATACACTAACATTCATCATGAGATCAACTCAAATTATACCATAGAGAAAAATATTATTGGAGGCTGGAAAACGTATTATGAATTTGACAACAATTTTAAGGCTAACCCTCTTTTTAATTGGAGCAAATAAAGGCTCCTCATTTGGACCATTTGTCACACCTGTTGTGTTATACAAATGTGAAGTTTCGAGTTTTAATATATCCATAGAGGTTGTGGAGAAAGATTGAGATGATTCAAAAGCAATTCATAACCAACAATCTCAATATCAAGAGAAATACCCTCAAAATACCCCCTATCCTATTCTCCTTATCGAAGTTGGCCTTTCCCCCATTGAAAGGAGGGTTACGTTTGAGAATGTGATGTATAAGAAGAAACTTTAAAATATGGAATCCATGTGGCTTCCCAAAATTTCTTATAGTAAAAAACCTTACTTGTGCCTCAAAAATGGGTGGCATAAGGATGCTCGATCTTGACTCAACCACTGGGGGATTAAAGGGGAGATCATCCTCCCAAGCAAGGATAGGGTTAAATATATCACCTCCAAATTTAAGGGTAAACTATGAGATTATAAGGAGCTAGAGGGTAAAATCAAGACCTCCAAATTTAAGGATAAATTATGAGATTATAAGGAGCTAGAGGGTAAAATCAAGCTAAGATATAACGATGTGATCAACCCCACCCATGATATCTAGAATTATTTTTCTGTTTTGACTAACTCTAGAAGAAAAAAAATGAAAATCACTAGGATAGGAACTAATTATCATGAGCTTATAAGTGAAACCCCTCAATACTTCGTGGAATGATAGACTTTGTTATGTTTGCAATAGGGATAGGGTGGAAGATGAAAATAACATTCTTTTAGATTGTCCCACTCCATCGGCTTTTATCACATTCCCTAACGTCAACTACATTTTCAATCTTCTTAACTTATTAAATCAACCCAATTACAGATCTTCGAGCCCATCTTTCCATTCCTTTTTATCATAAATATAAGATTTTGAAAAATCACAATTAGATTATTTTTTTTCTTAAGGTTCGTTAGGCCACATTGGTCTTAGTGACCTTCAATTATTATCATCATCACATTATAACTCTATATAAAGTTATATAAAATTAAATTTCAAATTGAAATATTTTAGTTATGACTCACATTAATTTCTTTTGTTATTACCTTTTTTAAATAGTTAATTTCAATTATTATTTTATTATTTTTAAATAAAATGGTACATGAAAATATCTCATTAATAAGGCTGAGCAACACCACATGTAAAATTTTCTTAATCGAGAAAACGATATTTATAAAGCAATACACAGCGTTCATGTTTTGAGACACCGTTCAATGAGCCTTACAAGAAGTTAAGTTCAAATCTATGCAAGTGAGAAGGAAAATAAATGAATTGAAACAAAAATGCAATGAATGAAAGTATTTTAATTAGTAAAAGTGGAAAATAATGAAATACAATAGTGAGCACCTAGAATGCCAATAAAAAACTGCATGTAGTTTGTCCTAAAAGATAATGGAGAAAGCTAGACCTAGTTGTTTGGACAGGATTGAGACTCTAAGATTAGGTCTTAGATCCTAATATCTAGGGAGTGGTTGTAACCACCCCGTTAGTGTGAAAGCATATATGTTTGAGGCTCTTCTGACTAAATAGTCAGTGTATTGTGTGGAGTGCGTGGGCACTCTCTAGGTATTTCACCTGCAGAACCCATTTAGTTAATAGAATTCAGTTTTTATCATCGTATCAAAGCACAAGATCAGAGTCCTCGTCTTGTGTGTTGTGAGGCAAGTCCTTGAACACCGAGGAGGATCGTCGAAGGATGTGATAATTTGTGATGGATCGTTGCTACTATGTTTCAATTGAGCAAGCACAATGACATCTCGTTCACCCTGGTGGGGAACGATCCCATTTTTTCGATGCGGAGTGTTTCTCTTGCATTGAAGTTATTGTCTGAAGCTGCGTGGAGAGAGTTGCAGGAGAGTGCAATGGTGTGGAGGCATGGTGTTAGCGTGTGTTACGTGAGTCGGTGGTGTTGGCTCCCTCACCGGCCAAAGATCTCATTACAGTGATGCCTAATACTCCAACATACGGATCAGATCTCCAAATTTTCTTTTTGGGGAGTTTGGAGTTTGAAGTTCACATCAGTGGGTTGCTCGATCAAGTTTGAATTAAAAAAAAACAACCTTTGTTGCATCACTTGGAGATATCTCGCCGAGTAGATCAAAGATTTTTTTTAATTTTTTTTTTTCATGCAATTTGTTTGCAGGTGATTTGTTGATTTGCTGCATCATTTTCTGAGGCCGTGGAAGGAGCATTTGGATAGAAATGGTCCGATGTTGCTGCCTACATCATCTAGCAGATTCATCCTAGAAAATTATTGTTTGAGTAATCCAGAAGTTGCAGGTTGTGAAGATCCCAAAACCAATTGGGTAAATTTCCCTCGAATTTATTATATGCCAATGAAAACGCTCAAGTTTTTGCTGACTTGAACCCATCTTCAAAAAATATGTGTCGTATCAGAAATTTCTAATTACAGACATCAGAATTGGATATCGATGATGTTTCCTGCTTGTTGAGAGGTTGTTCGGGAATTAGAGCGCTGCTCGTCGCAAGAGCTAAGGGCATTGAGACCTGCGTGGCATAGAAGCTATAGTTTGCATTACAAGTTTCTACAGTTGAAGAGCTGCCAAAGGGAGAATTTTCCTGCTTGTGTGGTAATAGGGTTGTTGGAGCTTGTTATAGGACCGAGTGGAGTCAGAAAGAAATTTAGAAGCAAGATAAAGCGAGATAAGCTCGACTTTCCCAATATGTCTATATTTTTAGACATATTTGATTGTGATGATGATATTTATTTCATGTGGCCATTTGGCAACATTATTAGCACGGGTAGTATTTTCAAGTCAGAAGAAATTTCATAAAACAATGTGGTTTTATTGATGACCACGAGAATCAAGAGACACAATCTGCCTTGCAAGATCGTGAGATTGAAGACTCACGAATTTTTCTTCAGGAAGGATGTAAAGAGGAGCATACTATTTAAGATCAATTCAACGAGCCACATGAAGCTGATTGCAAAGACTTGGTAGAAGAAGACAAAGTTGGAGAGAATTCAAATTATGATGATCTCATGAATGTTTCTGTGTGTGCAGATGTTGGCAACAACAAGAAGGAAGAAGAAACAAATTTTGAAGAGGAATTAAAGTTTCTTGAAGCATGTCTTCAAACACCATGTCTTTATGAAGTCAACATCGAACTTGCATCAATGAATGTTGAAAACAACATCACTGACATTCAGATGTTTGACACTGGAAATAGTAAGATAAAAAAATCTCCTATCAAGTTTTTCATAATTTTGAGAGGGGTGAGGATAAGAGTTCAAGCGTTCCATCATTGGGGAATAAAATGTGTAAAGGAGGTGAAGATCTATGACTACCTCATGGCAAGAAAAGTAAAGATGAATCCTCGGCTAGCAATGAACAAGCATGGAATCTCAAGCAAGAAGACCAAAATGAAAACCTTTGTTACTAAGTTTTTCACATTTTTATTATGAGCCTAACAAAAACTACACCAACAAGCATATGTTATTTTTTTAGTACCCCTAATATCTAGAGAGTGATTGGAACCACCCCTTTAATGTAAAAGCCTATATGTTTAAGACTCTTGACTGAATAGTGAGTGCATTGTGTGAGTGCTTGGGCACTCTCCATTTCACCTAGAAAACCCATTTAGTTAATAGAATTCAGTTTTTAAAAGTTCGCCATGTTTCTTATATAAAAAATCAAAGAAAATCAAAAGCTCAAACACCAAGATGGTGGAATGGAAGAATCATTTATTTCCTCGATGGTGGAATTCAAGGGTATAACGGGAATTTATAGTCGCTCTCTTTCCTCACCGTGCACATGGAGTAATCAGATGCTTAAGCGTCGTATAAAGCAAGATAACTTGCCTTAGCGTGTTCTGTGGTAAATACTACAGGGTCTGATCTGTATATCTTCTTTTTTATTGCGTGGAGTAATTAAGGCGTGCCTCGTGTCATATCTCTTGTAAAGGAAAGGAGAGAAAAAACATGACCACGAGGCCCAAACCTAAAACCTTACGATTTCATACTCTACTTTCCACTAAGATCCATGTCAAATAGAAGAATCTCCAAATCTGATTCTGACGGTAAATGATGAACGCTGCCTGTGAACATTCTAATAATATAAACGACACTATATGGGTCGGTTAACATATTTTACTGACCGGCAAACGAAGGGACATGGAAACAGAGGTGGAAACAGAGGAAGGGTCCAAATCTGATTTTTTCGCAACTGGATGGAATAATTTTCTTACGGTAATTAATGAACTCTGCTTCTAATAATATAAACGACATTATATGGGTTGGTTGACATATAATTTTACTGACCGGCAAAGGAAGGGTCCTGGAAATTTTGAAAGGCTGCTGTGTGGTGTGCAGCTGTAACTGAAGTAAGAAAGGTGATAGTGGAATAGATGATGTGCACCATAGAAATGATAGAGATGTAGTGGGCCTCCGCATAATTCATAAAAAGCCTACGCACCATGAAAAGACTGTTTACAGCTGAGATTGCAGTGGCGTTTACGTCGTGGAAAATATGTTTGGCGAATATCTTTCACGCATTGTTGCAACTGAGTTACGACGTGGATATGCCTTTCACGCGTCTCAATGGATGAGAATGAGAGGCACTACTCCTTTTGCTTTCCCTTTTTGTCATAGTCAATTCGGTTGAACTGCACTGGTAGGTTGGAAGTTCGATCGTCAACCTAACATTTGACTAATACAGGGACGGAGCAGCGATGGACGGGGCAGAGATGCCATTGCCTTCTGTTTGCCAGTATGGAGTAGATGCAATAACATTGTAAAACAAACCTGGCCATCATACATTAGGTTATACGTGTCTGACACCGTTGGCTTATCTCCATCAACTGCGCTCCATGTCATTGCTCTGCTACTTGCGTGCCAGATTTTTCTCGCTCACATGAAACAGCTGCCTGATTTTTCTACTGACGTCAAAGGTAACAGCGAGATTGTGACGTGAAAAAACACCAGGGGTTGCCAAAATCTTCTCACCAACTCCCCCCGTTGTGAAATAGAAAGGCGACAAATGTAAATGTTTGACATATTATATTACCACGCTGTCTTCGTATTTCAGTAAATATGAAGTGCGTAACTATGAAGTGATTAAATGATAATTTTACCATATTTTGATGGTAAGTTTGTTTTTTGCCATTCCAGTATTGTATAACATATTATTAAAAGTTCAAATAACCATGATATAATAAGCTATATTGATGACACAATTGTTAATGGATGTAACCTAAATATAATTTATGATTGCATTAATTACCGTGTAACGTGTTTATGCACATGTAAAATGTGGTTTTCAGAATTTTTATTTAATTATTAATAATTATGAGATGTATTTGAAAATTTTATTTTTATAAAATATTTTAAATTAGCACAATCATATTTATTAATATGAATGATATAAGTTTATAGACACACATCAATATTAATATGTTTATTAATTAATATTAATATATCAATATCTATATTGATATTTATATTTATATCTAGTATGTATGTATTCGTAGATTTAGCAGAAACCACTACAAACAAGAGGTATCATACACTAATTTGATGTCTAGTTTGGCCATGACCTTAAAATTGGATTATATATATATCATTGTGTTTTTAAATTCAAAAATAAATATGATAAACCCAAGGGACTAATAAACCCAACTAATAAACATTATAAACCCAAGATATTAATATTACAAACCCTTAACACTGATTTTATAAACTGAAGGGATTAATAAACCCAAGTCATTACTATTATAAACCCAAGGGATTAATAAAAATAATGTATTATTAATATTATAAAACTGAGGGATTAATAAACCCTAAGGATTTTTAATATTAATAAACTCAAGTGATTAATATACCCAAGGGATTATTAATATTATAACCCCAAGAAATCATTAAACCCAAGGGACTAATATTAAAAACCCTAGGGATCAATAAAACCTAGGAATTAATATTTTAAACCAAAGGGATTAATAAACCCAAAGGATTATCACCCACGATCGGGGTGTGAGCTCGCAGCAATTATCTTCACAGTTGATTGATGTGGGTCATATAGTCCTCCCCCACCCTCCACATGCAAGAAGCACATGGAGTGGTGCATCTCTGCATGTGTGGATTTAATGTCCTCGTAGAAGGTGGCAAAGGTATTTGAAAGCAGAGTATCTCCAAAGAATTTTTGGGTGAGTTTGGGAAATTATTGGTGTTCCGTAGTTGTTTCATGTGGTGTTTGTTCACTGTGTTCAAAGATGTGGAGTAGGCTCAACAGGATAGGAATCTCCAGATGCAGGTTCAGTCACGGCCATTCCTCGTTCTTATTAATGGGTATGTGTTTATCTCTTTTAACGATGCCCCCATGGTTCGATCTCTTTATCCGTTGGGCTTTGGGTTGCTTGGTTCCAATTCTTCGGTGTTGAAGAGGAAGTTGGTTTATGTAGAATTGTTTTTGCTTGAATTGGATATAGAGATGGTATTTATTCTTCCTAGTCTCTCTCTGTCTGTCATTTTCAGAATTTTATTATTTTTTATGGGTCTATATTGTTGCTGGGTCTATCTTTGAATTTCTCGTCCACCCCATCTTTGGAGTTTTTTGTTGTGTCTATGGGTTAGTGATCTTATGGCAGCACCCTCAGGGCTAAGAAGAACCCAATCCATACATCAAAATTCATCCATGATCCAAAATATCCTCCGAGGAAAAAATGTGAAACTATTCTCTTAAGAGAGAATCTTCCATGTCAAGTGATGATACAAAATGAATCCATGCAAATCTTATTTATGCACTCATTAGGAGTCAGAATTACCTAATGGGCCTACATTAGCCCCTAAAATAAAATAATGTGAATATTAACTAAATGTTGGTAACACGCCCACCAAACTAACTCACAAATATAATAAAAACCCTCCTAAGAGGTAAAATAATAATCTATGCATGTTGTAGGGCTCTCCAAGAGGTCTGATTTGGCCCATAAGGGCCATAATGATGAATAGGACCCTTAAAAGTGATGGAAAACTTGTTGGACCCTTCTTCTCCAAAAAATAAACCTATGGTGCACCTAATGGGTGTGGGGGTAGACCAATGACCTCATAGGTGTTCAAGTGACTTGAAGATGCATGTAGACCATCTGTAAGGGATCATATGATGGAATAAATGATTCCATGTCAACGCAAAAATCCCAGGGCACCTGCCAATTTTTCAGTGCACCTATGGGGCGAGTTGGGCATAGTGTACCAGATACATCTTCCTGTTTTTAAGCTCTTTTAGGAAACTTACCATACAATTATTAATATGGGCTATCCAATGTGAGTTATAAAACTCTTCAAAAATATTTAAAATATAATGCAATTATCATAAACAGTGGAAATATTATCGAGAAATGAATTTCTAATTGGAATTGGTGTGAGCCATGTATTGTTCATTATGGATGCAAAATTCAGTCCATCTCAATGGTATATATGCTCGAGTCTTATTTAATTTCTCTAAGTGATAGGAAGCCGTATAACTCATATTTCATGTTAAAATCATTATGTAAAGCCACATGGTGGTTAACCTTAATCTTTTATTAAAAATTGATTATGCTAATATAATACCATGATTTCAGGTGTCAAAATTGTTGGAAAATCTAACTATGCTAGGTATTAGTAATTTTATCATCATCATATTCATTGGAAAATAAAAAGGAGGAAAAAATATATTTTGAAAAGCATGGGTTTCATGCTCTATATTCTATTTTTTCAACTAGGTGAAGCATGTTGTTATGAAACCATCTCACAAAATAGAATAAAATGTAGATCAATGTCTTGAGAAATAGCCTCTTCAAGGGGAAACCCTCCTTTATATCACATAAATGAAAATTTATTTGATGATACAAATAACGAGACCTCCTTGTTATATATAGGAGTCTAAGGAGTCACGATATAATTAGAGCCTACTTAACAATAATAATGTAAGGGCATAAAAATAACATTATGGCCTTCTATGGGGAACAACAATAACAATATGGGGACTACCCTGAGCACAACAACATAATAGGAGGGATACAATAATAATAACATAAAGGGGATATAATAGTATTATAGGGACCTAACATGCCACTCTCCTTAAAAAAGGTGTTTTCCTCAATGCTTGAGTAGTTATGGATGCTTTTGTATAAAATTATCATCCTCCCATGCCGAATCTTCAGTAGGTAAGTTATTCCATTTAATGAGGTACTCGAAAATTGGTCAATTTCATAGTTGTCGGATTCTTGTCTCTATGGCTGATTTAGGCTCCAATATGGTTTTTCCTTCTTCATCATGTTCTGGAAATATTGTTTGAACTGGGAGCTTGTCACTGATAACCTTATTTAAGCACGAAACAAGGAAAACTCGGTCTATTCGGGAAGATGTAGGAAGCTCCAATTTGTATTTCATAGTACCAAAATTTTGCAACACTTTTTGATAGACAAAATAATTAACATATATTTCACTAAAATTAGAAAATTTCTATTAGAAGGACATCACTAGAATTCATATTTTTTGGTTTTTTTTTTTTAAATTGTACATCAACTATTTAATTCCAAATTTAGTGAAACATGTGCTACTTGGGTGATAATTTATTATCCTTCTTATATTCCTTGAGGGACATTCGTTTCTATGGTTGTAGCCTTAAAAATATTGAGTCAACTACATTAAAGCTTATTTCACTTTGACGTTAATCTTCTTGTTGCTTCCTTCAATTTTTTGCGAGAGTGAGTTTATCCTTTAAGAGTTGGATAATTTTTTTTTTAATGCACGATGTGATATTCCATTGCTTGAACCTTAGAATTTTCTCTTAAATATGATGTGATTGATGATGGATGATATCCATAAAGTGCCATAAATGGGGTTATTTTTTCTACAATATGGAAGGAAGTGTTGTATCACCATTCATCTAGAGGCAACCACTTGACCCATTGTGTTTGTTTATTACATTCCAAATCAATGAAGATATTGTTCCAAACATTTGTTCACTATCTCATTTTTCCCATCATATTGGGGATTATAAGATGTGATATGAGCTAATTGACTACCAAGACACAAAAATAATCTTGTCCAAAAATTTCAAGTGAAAATGGCATCTCTTTCACTTATAATAATATTTGATTTTCCATGTATCTTTTTAATTGTTTCAATAAATGCAGTAGCAATTGTGCTATCATTAAAATCATGATATAATGCAAAAAAGTGTTCATACGTGGTAGTTCAATTAACTAACATTATGATGACACTCTTTCCTTCAAACATGGGTAAACCTATGATGAAATCGATTGAGACCTCCTCCCAATGTTGAATTGGAGTGGATAAAGGTTGTAACAATCTCGGGGTATTAATTTTCTTAACATTATTTTTTTGGAAAACCAAACATTCTACCAAAAACTTCTGAATATCCAATTTAAGGCCATCACCAAAATATCCTCCTTTACCCTATGGTAATTTTTTAAAAATCCTAAATTCCCTCCTAAGGGGGAGGTGTGTAATTCCAAAAACATATTTTGTTTGAGTTGGAAATTATTACAAAGATATAAGTGATCTTTGTACCATACTGAATAATTTTCGTACAGAAATGTTTCAAATGTACTGGGATCTTGCTGTAAATTTTGAATGAGTGTCCATACCTATTCCTTATTCCCCCATTCATCCCTTGCTTCAGTTATCTAATCAAGTTGGATAATAGAAATAACACAAAGTAATGCTTCCACGTCCTCATCCTTTCTTGAGAGTGCATCTGTAGCAAAAATTTTATTCCATTTTTTGTAGATGATTTCAAAGTCATAACCCAACATATTTGTGACCCGTTTTTGCTACTCTTTGAAGATAATTTTTGTTTGAAAAAGTATTTAATACTAGCATGAATTTTTTTTATGTTGATGTGTCTTCCCATTACGCAAGGTAACCATTTCTTTAGAGCATGTAGTATTTCCAACATTTCCTTCTCATAAAAATGCTTGTGTATACACCTTCCCTTCATTATAAGACTTTCAAAAGTAATGGGTCCTTATTTCATTAAAATAGCACCAGCTATGTTAACCGAGGAATCGCATTCGACAATAATTTTTTTTGTAAAGTATGGAACATCTGAGGTCGATTCTTGGCACATTGCATCTTTAAGATGTTGAAAGGCCTTAGTTGCTTTTGGATTCCAAGAAAATGAACTTCAATAATTTTTTTAGAGGTGCTTCTATTCTCCCATAATTCTTAAAAAACTTACGATAATACCCTGTCAACTTGAGAAATTCTTGAAGATGCTTTTCGGTTGTGGGGATTTTCCATTCCTTAATGGATTTAATTTTTTTAGGGTCTACCTTAAAACCCTTATGAGGTACAATATGACCCAAATATTCCACCTCCGGTACTCCAAAGAAACATTTGGAGGTTTTTTCATATAATTGTTTCTCCTCCAATTGTTTGAGCACCCTGCCAACATGTTAAGCATGATCCTTCCAAGAGTTTCTATAGATTAGTATATCATCAAAAAATACCAACATAAATTTTCTAAGGGTGGGATTGAAAATGGAATTCATCAAACCTTGAAATGTGGAAGGTGCATTAGTAAGGCCAAAATGCATGACCAAAAATTCATAATGACCTTCATGAGTTATGAGTCCTATTTTAAGAATGTCTTCAGTATTCATTATAATTTTATTATATCCTAAACGAAGATCTATCTTGGTGAAGTAAATTTTTCCATGTAATTCATCGAACAATTCATTAATGATAGGAATGGGATATTTATATTCAATTGTGATCTTGTTGAGCTCCCAATTATCTCAAAACATACACCATGATTCAACCTTCTTGTGCACCAATACTACTGGAGTGGAGAAAGAACTTTGACTAGGTTAAATTATTTGGGCCTCTAGCATTTTAAAAATCATATATTCAATTTGAATCTTTTGGGCACAGAGATATCTGTAAGGCCTAATGTTTGGAGGAGGATTGTTAAAATTATGGAACTACGGTCAACATCCACTTTGGAAAGATCATATTATGAAGATAGTAATTTCAATATATTCATATTTTCGAGAGGACAAAAATTGATCTAAATATCACCCTATTTGGCTAATATTAAGTTCATTTTTGAATTATTTTATTTATACATGTATAACGGAATCGATCGATCCTAACCACATGTGAAATTGGTTAAGTTAGCCCCAAACTCAAGTGGATGGTCATGAAACCCTATAAATAAAAGAGACCTCAAATTTATTCAGACACAATGATCAAGCACTCTTTTCTCTCTTCTATTTTTTGTTTCATAGAGGTCTGTCAGAGGAAATATCACGAAAAGGGTTTGAAACTTCAAGGTCAAAGTTTGCACATGTCTAGGTTTTTTTAGTCTCATACGCTTGCATGTAACTAAAGTGTTTTGTCCCTAGATACTAGAAAAAAAGCTTATGGGTGTATCCAGGAACCCATAGAGGCATGCACAAAGGCCTATGGGTGCGTCTAGGAGTCTGGGGTTTCCGTAGTCTTGATTGGTCCCTAGATGCACACACAATAAGGTACAGGGAGTATCTAAGGTGCCATAAACACAAGCATAAAGGAATATGGATGCATCCGGGAGGTTTAGGCTTCCAAAGTCTATTTTGGTCTCCATAATCATGCATAATATGGCCTAGTAGCATCTAGAGCTACCACAATTGCACACGTAGAATGATCTGGTAGCATCCATATATGTCATAGACCTCCACACTTAGTATCTGTACATGCATCTAGATCCTTAAGAATATTTATTAGTATGTTGCAATGTTCAACAATGTTCAACACAATGAAAATAGTATCCAACGATAAACTTTAGTCAGTGGCAATGCATTACATTTCTCAAAATTAGGATGCTTCAGTAGAAGTATGTTTAAGGTTATATTATGGATGTGATAGTTGTTTTATTTCATTATGAAGATATGGATCAATTAACCACTGTAATATTGTTTGTTGAATCATATGATGACAATATAAGAAGAATAATTTGCAAGGGTTTTCCCCATAGGGGTTTTTTCCCTGGTATCGCTCCAAATCCTGGTGTCTCTACGTGTGCATGATTTTCTTCCATTTGGTATTTATGTTCCACCGAAAATATGATTATGATGTTATTTTTCTTTATATATAGTTTCATATGTGTATGGATAAATTTGTAAATGTGAATAATGATATAATGATACGGGGTGAAATCAATGTGTTAATGAAGAAATGAAAATGTGAAATCAAATATCAATGTAGCCCCATGAAAAAATTAACATGGTATTAGATCTAGGTTGTAGAAAAGCCATGGAGATCACCCCCATGGATAAAATCTTGATGGAAGCAAGAAGTGTATGGTGGAGACCTAAAATAATTCTAGGATATGAATAAAACCATAGGTAGGTAGTTCATAAGTATTTGATGATTAGGTTTTGAGATAACCCTTGGTCTATGGATGACTCTTAAAGGTTGGTTCAAGAGGAATATGATCATCTCTCATTGAAGATAAGTATTCCTTGAATTATGGATTTGATTATGATGATTATTGCTTATACTTCCTACATGTATATTTTGAGTACGTGGAGGTTTCTAACCTCCTTGATGGGATGTGTTAAGTGGATCGCTCTTGAGGATCATTTTAGATGCAGGAAGATAAGCTATATTTGGAAAAGGTAAAGAGGCATATTATGAAAAGATGACAATCTACCTATGTGAAGGTGCAAAGGTATCTAAATACTACAAGGTATGCATGGCATGGTGTGTTTCAACAATAATATTGATGGCTAGGTTAGCCCTAGGATATGTTGAGAATGTATCCTCCTCATATAGCTCATGAATTCATATGAAAGTGATTTGGAAATATGGTTCCTACAATGAAATGGTATTCCTAGAATTGACATTTTGATCATGATAATATTCTTGAAAGCTACTTATTGTTGATATTGGACATAATGGTATACATGATGTATGGATAAGACATATCTCTTCGATACTTTGAATAAGGCTAGGACCTTGACTCTAGTATATGATACTATTGATGATGGATTTCACATAGTATGATAGCTCATTGATTCCTTCACATGATATTATTGATAATGCTTGTGGAAAGAGAAATTGACACTCTTTTGGTAAATAATTATTGAAGGACATAACTTGATCCTATTGATCATGATAAGCATGGTAACTATGATGATAGAGTTATAACTATGAGATTTAAATTTTAAATCTCCTACTACTTGTGGTCATATCTTGATGGCATATGGTGAAACCAAATTCCCTAACTTGATGGATTATCTAGATAGAAAGTGTTATTGTGTTCATAATGTCACATATGTCTACTTCCCTAATCTTTCAAGTCTAACACTTGATGAAATATTGATGACATGATGTTAATGACCATGATTGATATATGATCTAACAAATTTTTGTTGCATGACACTAGTAAAGACAGCCCGGCGAAGTGGATCCCCAGTCACAGGGATAATCTCTTCTCAATATTCTTACTCAAATTGATATTTTCTTTCCATAATGTTGAAGTATGATGTATGTGCATCTCCTAATACTAAATTGAAGCAAAGTCTATGATATGAAGCACGTACAAAATTAGGGTTCTTGTTCTGGACGTAGGAACATAAATCAAAGTTTTCATCCCTAAATGCATGGATGATAATGCCTAGGTAGTGTCGAGGAAGATAAAGACACTCCCATGCTGACTTGAAGGGAGAATCTAGGGATATGAATAGAGTGGACCATCATACAAAGTTTTCTGAAGCATTTTGTACTCAGAATCAAGGTGTCTCTAGCATATTCTCCCACTCTGAACTGAATTCTGAAGTTGTTGGGATAAATTGTTGATCTCAGAAAAATTGTACATGAAGTCAGATGGTCACCTCAAAGATGTCAGGACTTCAGATGTATTGTAGATAAAAGTAAGATCTATAAGTAGGAAAATATTTTATGTTTATAGTTTGCAGGTCAGTAGGACATATATATAGATATGTCATTATGTTTGAAGTTTTTTCTACAATTTTTTGACAATATTTGGTTGATTGATATAGATAATATGTGTTTGGAACTTTCACATGATGCTTAAAAATGAATTAGAACTTTTAATTGATGAATGAGACATGTTTTTGGACTATAGATCTTTTTATGATAAAAAAATTGGACTTGACGTGATGTCTAATGATTTTATCTGGTGATTATTGATTTTCCCTGATGTATATGCTATGTGGGAATAGTGACCCTCAATGAATTATGTGGGAAATATGATTGGCCTCCTTGTTCATAGCACAATGGTTGAAAGTATTGATAGTTTTGATTCATAAAGATGGAACCTACATGACTCATATGCATCTAGTGATAGAAATGACTTATAATGGCATGATAGATGACTGACTTGTTGTCTTGAAAATAAATGAAGTCAAGACTTGATATGAGCTTTACTTGTCACATGGTCAGAGGAACTCATACTATGATATCAATGACTATGATAATAGTTTTGGGCTGGATTTTAAACTCCCATGATATGAATTTATTGATACAACATTGATTTATGTAAGTCCTATTATGTTGGCTTGGAAAGGAATTATGCTTGCAGAGAGCGTTGTGTGATGAAATCTCCCCAATTCAGATTTATCCATATTTGATAGTTATCTGATGAAGTCAAGATGATGATGGTATACCCTTGATAGGCGATGAGCCTCTGATTATATAATTAAGAGGGAGATGGTTCATGAAGCTCGAAATGATGTATCAAGGCATGATGAATCGATTTATGAAATTTTGGGAAATAAATATTATATTTAAAAGTTGTTGAAAAATATTTTTGAATAATGGAAATTTATATCCTTAGAGTCTCTGATTTACAAGTAAAAATATTTTTGAACTTGCTATGGAATCTGACATTTGATTGAAGCAATGATGTTTCATTATCAACATCCATTTGCATATATATGATGTGCATAAAACCTGAATAAATTAATGATTGAGATGCTTAATTGACATAAATTTTCCTCAAAACATCCTTTGAAATGTATGCATGAAATGTTCTATTTTTAAGGGTGAGATATTTCTCCTATGATATGTGATGGCGGTAAAACCCATAGTCCCAGTTTTTTTTTTTTAAATTTCATCTTCTTAGCTGTGCATAAAGTATATTCATAACTCACTTCCCAACCAAATCCACAATTTGGCAATCTCAAAGGCTCTAAATTCTGAGCTGGCAATTTTCACAAATAAATCTGAAATCTTTAATATCTCAAATATGAGATTTGAGATGTTAAATTAAAATCCTCTTGACAAAAACAACTGACACACCTTTGTACCCAATCCAATGTTAAATTTGACAAACTCTCTTGGCTGTGGGAGGTTTCCTTCAAAGGTCATAAACCTTCAATACATATAATATACTCTTTGGTATTTTCATTCCAATGTGCACAGACCCTATATATACATCTTATATTATAATCTTGGCTCTTTTCTATAAATCGCTCAATTTACCCTTGAAATCTCCTCCCTTATATATTGTACAAAGGACCCAGTCTTGTGTCCAAACCCTTATCACACCTTATAAATATATATGTATCGACAACAAGATTTTATGCGTTCAACCCTTTTACGCTTCTAAGGTTCAACCATTTCATAACCCCCATATATTTCTTATGGCACTAACTTCACAAATGTATTTATATAGGCCTACACCCTTATGGTTTCGAATTGATTTAAACACGGCATATAACGGATGCTCGAGCCCACGTCCATATAACCGTACCTTGCTTAACTGTCGAGCAGATCCAACGATCCATATGGCGTCACTCCCCAAACGTTAATCGGACGACCCTTGAGCACTTTCACATTTTTTTTCCCACCAAACGTTAATGCTCAGAAATAATGCGAAATTCGCGGTTTTGCAATTCTGCTCAGGGACACGTGGCATTTGCTTTGTGGTATTGCACTTTTTTTTTGATACAGCTTACCACTAGTGGACCTGCGTGAAAACCACAACCCATTCCCAAATACCACTTTTACTGTTTATGTGTCGTGGTTCTGTTTCGTCTCTGCTTTGGGGTTCCGCTTAACTTCATAACTGAATCTTGCACACGAGATTCAGTTCAATCTCTGTTCTCCCACGATTCTCCATCGTTAAGCGCTCTCCACTATTTGCATACTCCCGGGGTTCATATGGTCTCAAGAAATGAACTAGGCCTTACAAGATAACCCACATACATGTGTTACAACAGAAGCGTTCCTCTTGCTTCTTCTCCATTTGGTTGCATGTCAAATCCCAGGTCATATTTTCTCAAAAGGAATTGTTACAGGTCATGAAAAATGACCAGTCTAACTAAACGGACCATATAGGTTTCGGGCCATAGTACTCACTCCGGAAATTCCACTAGTTCATCAAGGCATACAAGAATTCTATTAAACTTAGTCATGTACGGGACTACGATCTCAATCTCTTCTACAGAGAATCATATTACACATTGGTCATACTCCTTGAAAGGATCAACACGTTAATGTTGGTTCTCAACATAGGGTCTCATCACCCCTTTCTCAAGTGCTCTCATCATTTAATATATATATACACTCTACAAACTATAGAGTCTTGCTCATACCAAGTTCATGGGGATTCAAGACATATTCATATAGAAATTAATTCAACAAATGCACAAAAATGTTGGTACAATTCTTCATTATATAGTAACACTACTTATAGCTTCTGGCTTGGCCAGATTTTCAATAAATTGACCCTTCTACAACCAATCTTCCTACAACTCTACCCAGCCCTATGCAGTCCTCTATGCAGGTCTACATATTATGCCTGTTAGGCTTATTTTTATACAAAAGCCACTGAATCGACTCAACTCCTCTAACTCTCAAAAAATCTTCAAATCTATAACTTTTAGACTAACCCTTTGATAGACAGAGATGGAATGTCTCTTCCTATGCCCACTAATCATCCGAGCAGTTACATTTTCCTCTCTAATTAACTAAAAATAACTCAGCTATGGATAATTACATGGGGAAATAAAACCTGAGACCCCCGTTTATATTTATTTATGTACAAAGGTTGTTTTGAGCCTAATGCCCCTGCATCAGACTCCCTAGGTTAAAATAGTTCATGATCTCGTGATCATGTGCTTTCATCTTTATCTTCCTGGATCCCACACATTGTTCTGCAACTGGTCATCTGTTGCAGTATTATTTCGTTGTATTCCTCCTGGCTTCCATACTTTGTGCTGCATCTTTCCACTGGCTGCACCTTTATAGCCTCCTTCTAGTTTTCTTTTTCTGCTACTTCTTTGTTTCTTTGTTGTTGTCTTTTTCTCAGTCCTCTTCATCATCAGTTTTCTTATAATTTCAATTTCTTGATCTAATGTGTCTTCAGACCGTCGGACCTCTACTTCCTCTTACTGTAATCTCGTGCTTGTTGTAGTTATTCCTACTGCCATGTTTACTTCAGCTGTGTCTGTAGCCCTTTTTTTTGCCTCCCAATCATCCATACCCTCTTTTGTTCTGCTACAGAAAAACTCTTCTAGATTGTCACTCATGAAAATTTCTCTAATCTATATCTTCAGCAAATCTTCGGACTGGTATTTGAATTTCCAGTCATCATCCTTATCTCTTCTATTCTTCCGGACTAAACATGCCTTAGTCCTTCCATCAGTGCTTGCAGTAATAAAACAAACATCAAACTTATACAATATTTGTGTTTGCTCCTCCTCTTCTGGCAACTCTTTAGTTTGTAGCTCCAGCATTTCTTCCAGCAACACTTCAATCAGCTGCTGCTCTGCCATTTCACCTTCTTTTCTGAATGTCTTCAGTAAAAATTCCAGCCACTTTTTTTGTGCTTATATCTCATTGTCAGCATGCTGTAATTTCAATTAAGCATGTTCTTCTTCTTCCTGAGAAATCTTCAGCAATTGCCTTCTTTCTTCTTGAACGATTCTGCTAATCACCTCAAGTCTTTCAACCACTGAGATTTCATCTTTTATCAGAGTAAAAATCTAATTTTAAACTACTGTAGCAACCCCAAAAGTCCGCCATATAGCCTTCTCTTCAACCTTCTCTTGGCTATTCGAACAAGCCAATTCTTCTCTATCCTCTGCATAAATAATAAGTTCATTTATAGGAGGCATGATAACCTCACCTTCCTCCTTCTGTAACAATCCATCACCCTTCAAAACAACTCCGAAAGATGGATTGTTTTCTGCCTTGCCTGTCAACACAATCAATTTGTCAAATTTTAATTCACAGGACCCGATGGTCTTAATTGATGATTCAATCACCAATTCCTATTTTTGCAGTTCTAAGTCTTTCCCAAGACTCAGAAAATCTTCCTTGGCCTTATTCCTCTGTATCTTCTCATACTGCAATCTCCAATCTTGAGATTGAGGTTCCCTCCTTTGTATAGAATCCTGTTGATTCATCATAACCTCTTGCAACTTAATTTCTCCATTCCATGGACTAAGATGTTCCATAGAATTCTTCTCCTTTTTCAATGGACTGCTCAATGCTACCAACCTTCCTCCAACATTAAGAGGATTTGCATTTATCAAACTATTGTCAAGAAAAAATTCACAAGGCTTCAGAGCCTTTCATTCCTCTGCCAGCATCTCAGTATGTTGTCCTGCAATTCTTTTCTTTTCCATCAACACATCAATATGTTGATTCCAATTCTTCAAACAATTCTTGAGACTGTCAGTTAGTCTCTCCTCTGCACGATCCTCTTCAAGGATGCCTCTCTGCTCTAGTTCATAGGAATGGACTCTCTCATATTCAATCATCTCTGTCCTTACCATATGAACACCTTCTTTCTGTGTTTTTTTTCCTCTGCTCCAGAATGCTTAATTCATGCCACAATCTTGGCATCTCCTCTGAGAAAATATATTCACAATATTTATTTTCTTCTGCTGTCACTATCTCTTCAACCTTTATCAGAATGGAATTCTGATTTCCCATCTGTGAAAAAACTTCAGCTATCTATCCATCACTCCTTACTTGGCCATTTAACAAAATTAGTTTGTCATTATCAGCATTATTGAAAAATTCATCATCATAAAAAACAACTCCCTTGAAATAATCTCTTTCATTAAACAAAGAATTAATGAATTCCCTTTGCTGCAATAACACTATCTGGTCTTCATCTGGAAGATACTCATCATATCTTTCTTGGCAACAATCAGCTTCATTTGTCATAGTTCCATCATGTGAACTGTCTTCATCAACACCTGCACTCATACACAACTTTTCAGTTGCAAAAACATAAGACCTCATGGTCTCAATTGATGATTTGATCATTAAGTCTTCTTGATGTTCCAAGTCTTCCATATGCTTCAGAGATTCTTCAATAGTCTTCTCTTATTCAAATTCTTCAAGCTATTCAACCTCCAGCTTCTGGAAAATATCATAAACTAAAGCTCTTCTGCTTCCAATATGTTGGAACGCAGAATATTTCTCCAACTGTGCATGGACGTCTTAAAAACATGTACCTGCTCCATTTTCCTTCTCAGAGACAACATCAGCAGTTTTCTCATCTCCACATGGCTTTCCTGCAAATATACAAAATATGTCAGATGTAAGGCTCTTTGACCCTCTGGTCTCACTTGAAGCTTCAGTCTCCAAGTTCTTCCCCAAATACTCAATCATTCTGAGTATTTCTTCCTCCTGCTGAGCATTTATCATCTACTCCTTCTTCCTTTGCGGCCTCTGCCACTTTACCCCTTTCTTCATGAGCCAACCACACCTCTGGTTTTCCTCTATAATCCTCTCTAGTTCATCAAGCTTCTTATTGATCTCAACCATCTCCTTCCAATATTCTTCATCAGTGAGTCTCTTCCTCATGGCATTTTCTTTGGCATCTTCCCTCGCTCTTCTGTTGTGGCCTCCCTCAGAACCTCTGCAATCTCTGCTATGGCTATCAGTAGCCATTCTCTCTTCCATGAGTTCTTCACTCACAAGTTGCACTAAGCCTCTGCAACAACAAGCTCTCTTGTTGCAACTTACCTCACCAATCCCTTCCTCTGGATCTGGCTTTTGGCAAGTACTGGTCCCCTCTCTGTTGGAACCCTATAAGAACTCTCTTATGCTCTCTAGGCTTCACTTTGCAACTTCTCTCAAGAACACCTCTGTTCTTCCTGCATCCAACCTCAGTTGGGAATTTTCCCGATTCTGCCACACTCTTTCTTCACTTAGAATCCTTTGCTGGACTCTTCCTATCACTGCTCTCAAAGTTTGTGATGTACTTCTTTCTGAGATCCCTTCCTCAATTGCTTACACTCTACACTCTGCAAACAATACCTTCAAACCAGAGTTCAAATAAGGCTCCTCATCTTACCTCTCAAGATCCCTGAATGATCTTGATTCTTCTTTCACGTGCACTGCATTTCTATTTGCTACAATCTTCAAGAATCCTTTTCTTCAACTCTAGATTCTGCACATCTGGAGACCTTCACTGCATACTCAATCAAATCTGCAATTCTATTAAATAGATTTAAAACCCAACTTTCTCACTTTTCATTACATGTGCATTTCAAAAAAAACTTTTCAAAGAGATAATTCAATTCAGGCTTTGATACCACTATGATGGCGGTAAAACCCACAGTCCCAGTTTTTTTTTTCAAAATTTCATCTTCTTAGATGTGCATAAAGTATATTCATAACTCACTTCCCAAACAAATCCACAATTTGGCAATCTCAAAGGCTCTAAATTCTGAGCTGGCAATTTTCACAAATAAATCTGAAATCTTTAATATCTCAAATATGAGATTTGAGATGTTAAATTAAAATCCTCTTGACAAAAACAACTGCCACACCTTTGTACCCAATCCAATGTTAAATTTGACAAACTCTCTTGGCTGTGGGAGGTTTCCTTCAAAGGTCATAAACCTTCAATACATATAATATACTCTTTGGTATTTTCATTCTAATGTGCACAGACCCTATATATACATCTTATATTATAATCTTGGCTCTTTTCTATAAAGCACTCAATTTACCCTTGAAATCTCCTCCCTTATATATTGTACAAAGGACCCAGTCTTGTGTCCAAACCCTTATCACACCTTATAAATATATATGTATCGGCAACAAGATTTTATGCGTTCAACCCTTTTACGCTTCTAAGGTTCAACCATTTCATAACCCCCATATATTTCATATGGAACTAACTTCACAAACGTATTTATATAGGCCTACACCCTTATGGTTTCGAATTGATTTAAACAAGGAATATAACGGATGCTCGAGCCCGCGTCCATATAACCGTACCTTTCTTAACCGTCGATTAGATCCAACGATCCATATGGCATCGCTCCCCAAGTTTTAATCGGACGACCCCTGAGCACTTTCACATTTTTTTTCCCACCGAACATTAATGCTCAGAAATAATGTGAAATTCGTGGTTTTGCAATTCCGCTCAGGGACACGTGGCATTTGCTTTGTGGTATCACACTTTTTCTTTCAATACAATTTACCACTAGTGGACCTGCGCTAAAACCACAACACATTCCCGAATACCACTTTTACTGTTTATGTGTTGTGGTTCTGTTTCATCTCCGCTTTGGGGTTCCGCTTAACTTCATAACTGAATCTTGCACACGGGATTTAGTTCAATCTCCGTTCTCCCACGATTATCCACCATTAAGCACTCTCCACTATGTGCATACTCCCGGGGTTCATATGGTCTCAAGAAATTAAATATTCCTTACAAGATAACCCACATACATGCGTTACAACAGAAGCGTTCCTCTTGCTTCATCTCCAATTGGTTGCATGTCAAATCTTGGGTCATATTCACTCAAAAGGCATTGTTACAGGTCATGACAAATGACCAATCTAACTAAATAGACCATACGGGTTTCGGGCCATAGTACTCACTCTGGAAATTCCACTGGTTCATAAAGGCGTACGAGAATTCTACTAAACTTAGTCATTTACAGGACTTCGATCTCAATCTCTTCTACAGAGAATCATATTACGTGCCGGTCATACTCCTTTAAAGGATGAACACATTAATGTTCGTTCTCAACACAGTGTCTCATCACCCCTTTCTCAAGTGCTCTCATCATTTAATATACATATAGACTCAACAAACTACAGATTCTTGCTCATACCAACTTCATGGGGCTTCAACAAAAATTCATATAGAAATTAATTCGGCAAATGCACAAAAATGTTGGTACAATTATTCATTATACAGTAACACTACTTACAACTTCTGGCTCGACCATATTTTCAATAAATTGACCCTTCTACAACCAATCTTCTACAGATTCTCCTAGAACTCTACGCAGCCCTATGAATCCCTCTATGCAGGTCTGCCTATTATGCCTGTTAGGCTTATTTTTATACAAAAGCCACTGAATCGACTCAACTCCTCTAACGCTAAAAAACTCTTCAAATCTCTAACTTTTAGACTAACCCTCTGACAGACAGAGACAGACTGTCTCTTCCTATGCCCATTAATCATCCAGGCAGTTACATTTTCCTTTCTAATTAACTAAAAATAACTCAACTAATAATTACGTTGGGAAATAAAACATGAGACCCCCCTTTATACTTATTTATGTACAAAGGTTGTTTTGAGCCTAATGCCCCTGCATCAATATGTGACTGCATGGATGTATTTTTTATTATTGAGCACATTTGGATGTTGACTTAATATGATATCTGCCATGATATCTTGGATGAGATGTCCATAACACGACCGAGGTTGAGTATGATGTTGCTAGCATGGCTAGTTGTGAGGCAGGATGAAGAAGATCCTTAGAGATTTTTCTGAGCATGATATGGATATGACATGGACACATTGCGATGAAATATAATCCCATATATATATTTGGGACTGAGATACTTACATTCACACAATACAACTATTTTATACAAGCTTAGGCTTGTGATTGACACCTCCTTAAAAGGGAGGATGATTATGGTATCCTTTTGTGATTTATATGGTTATTTATTTTATAACATAATATTTGATTTGATGTCTTGTATGAACATGAATCAACTTCTACTAAGACAAGTAGATACAATATTTGAGTGTGATGAGAGTAGTGATGATCGAGGATACTATGAAAAATATTTCTCCCACTCTGAGCTCATAGGGTGAGGAATTGAGATAGAGGGCTACTGGGGTTGAGGGAACTATGGATAATAGGGTATGAACCCTATGTGTTCCCCATACAGTTAGAGATGTTGCTCCCCTATCTTCATAGGGTCAAATAATATTGCTGCCCTATCCATTCTTTGCAAAGTACACTCCAAGTGGCATCATAAACACAAGTACAACTTATTAGGAATACCAATCCTCATTTTTCTAATGAGTTAGGAGTGTACTTTGGGTGTACAACCCAAGTTGATTATGATGCAGGTGTTCTAAAACTTGAATATTGAGGATCATTGATGGAAATATTAGTAAGCATGAGGATGGGTTGAGATTCATCTCCCCGAGGGTAGAGATGGGATCCCTTGCATGTTTGGATATCCTATTACTCGATATGGCATTGTATATGTATAACTCCCCCATGAGATTCTCGGTCAAGATGTACTCCTCGATGTAGTTATAGGTTGATATGTGCTCCTTGATGTTTTTCTCTCTAATCATGATTGATAATTATATTCCGAGATGTATCCTGATGGATAAAGGGTGGTAGACTAAGATCCCCTCCGTGACAATTTCTTCTTCTTCTTCTAGATTCAAGAATGTTCAACATATGAAAAGAAACAATCAAGATATAAGCATGAATAAGCATGAGAAGTACATTGATGATTTTTGGTGATGTAATATCACAACATGATGACTACATGACAAATATTATCAATGATGATACATGATGATGCTTGACTATACCAGAATGGCATATTGATCGATGAAGAAATATTTACAGGTGCAATTCTCCCTAGTTGATAGGGAGTGTTAAAATTATGATTCTGTGGTCAAATTATAATTTTGACAACACATATGATGAAGATAACAATTTCAATATATTCCTCTTTTCAATAGGACCAAAATTGATCTAAATATCACCCTATTTGGTTAAGCAGAAGTTTATTTTTCAATTATTTTATTCATACATGTATAATGGAATGGGTTGGTCCTAAGAACATGTAAAATTGGTCAAGTTGGACCCAACCCAAAGTGGACCCTCATGAAAGCCTATAAATAGAATATACCTGAAGCTCACTTGGACACAGTGATCAAACACTATTTTCTCTCTTATAATGTTTGGTTCGCATAAGTATGATAGAGGAAATCGAATGCAAAGCGTCTACAAATTCAGGGTATAGTTTTTGACGTGTCTAGGGTCTCTGATCTCATACACTCACATGTAATTGAAATTTTCCTTCCCTTGATGTTTAAAAACAAGCTTATGGGTGCATGTAGGAACCCATAGAAACATGCACAAAGGCTTATGTGTGTGTCCTGGAGTCTGGGGTTTCCACAATCCAGATTGGTCCCTAGACCGATGTAGAGTAAGGTCTAGGGATCATCTGGGGTACCATAGACACAAACAAAAATGCTTATGGATGTCTCTGGGAGGGTAGGGCTTCTGCAATCTAGTTTGGTCTCCAAAAAAACACACAATATGGTATAGTGGTGTTCATATCTTCCATAGAAACACATAAAGAATGATATGGTAGCGTCTAGGTCTGCCATGGGCACTCGCACTCATGAGTATCTCAGCATGTGTCCAAAACCTTAAGAAATTCTATCATTATGTTGTTGTGTTCAACACAGTGAAAATGGTATCCAAAAAATAACTACAGTCAGTGACAATGCATTACAGTTCTCAGAATCTGGATCCTTCAATAGAAGTATGTTTAAGGTTATATTATGGATGTGCTACTTGTTTTATTTCATTATGAAGATATGTATCAATGGATCATTGTACTCTTGTTTGTTGAATCATTCGATGATGATCTCAGAAGAAGAATATGCAAGGGCTTTCTCCATAGTGGGTTTTTCCGTGGTCTCAAACCAAATCCTGGTGTCTCTATGTGTGCATGCCTTTCTTCCATTTCTTCCTTATGTTTGACTACAAAGATTATGATGATGTTATTTTCATTTCTACATAGTTTCATATGCTGATGTATAATAGTGTAAATTAGAATAATGATACAATGATATGGGGTTAACTTAATGTGTTAATGAATAAATTCAACTATCAAAGAAAATATCAATGTAGCCCGATGAAAAATTAAAAAACACTTCCTGGTATCAATTGAATAACATGATCATAATCATGAATAGGAGGGATGCCTTTCGGTGTCTCAAATACCTTGGAATTATTGTCCAAAACTTTTTGGATATTTAGAGAAATATATGATTTCTATCTTTGAATCTCTAGTGAGCATAATTGTGCAATTAGCCTTATTATTTTTCTTCAAGAGCTTTGTCATGCCATTAGAGCTGATTATCTTGCTTGTTTTCCCTATGATGCCCCTTAATATAATTTCCTTTCCTTCCAAAAAAAAATCAAGAAGAGTCCTTGAAAATAAAAAATTATCGACCTCAAATATTGTAACCATTGGACTCCTAGTATATCAACACCACCCATTAGAATGGAAAGCAATGAAATATTCAATACATATTCCCCAATGGTTAGCTTGATATTATGGCACTTTCTAGAGCATTTTATAGTTCCTCCATTTTCAACCATCACTTGAAACGATCATGATAGATATATAAATAAAATCGTATCCTTGGATATCTTATAACAAATAAAATTATGGGCACTACGAGAATCAATCAACAATATTACCTTTTTCTACTTGATATATCCTTCTATATTCAGACTTAGAGGAGTGGTAATTCCCACCAATGCATTACAAGATATGGTAGGATTCATTTATTCCTTCCCTAGGTTTTGTTCTTGGTTTATATCCTCTTATTTTGATGTCTCTTATTATTTTTCTTCCTCCTCTTCACAATCTATGTATAATAATTTCTTCTGAGCACACTCATGACCTTTAGTGTATTTGCGACCACAACTGTAACAAATCCTTTTTTCTCTTTATTCCTTCCATTGTTGTTGCATAAACCTTATAGGTTGTGAAGGAATAAGAGAAACAACACTTCCATCTCTATAGTTGTGGGTTGTAGAATTCCTTGTTGCCATCATTTTTCTTTCAATTTCTCTTGCCACCGTGAATTCCTTCTCCAATGAATTGGATTCCCAAAGAAAAACCTCATATTGGATGTTATCCGTCAAAGTACAAATGAAGACATCGATCCTATGATCCTCTAGAATATCAATTACCATGATATTAAAATTTTGGAAGTCCATATTGTGCTTCGCTATTGAACCCTTTTGTCTGAGATTTATAAATTCAATAAAGAAGGTGTTTCTCTTTGTATCCTCATAATGTGCTATCATTTATTCCATACAAATTGACCAAGTGACAAGTAGTTTCCAAGAACAGAGACATTGATACCATACAAAATAATTGGGTTCTAAATATAAATATACAAGGTATATCTTTTGTTTATGTTGCATATCATGTAGATCAAAATATTGCTCCATCTGGAGTATCCATGTTACTGGATCCTTTCCATAAAACCTCCTCATATCGATCTTTAGAATGTTGTGGGTCTTTAATCCAATGTTAGTGTCTCTGATATCATGATTAAAATTCCTTTTGTTCCCATCATGAGCTTCATGGAATACCTTTTTTCCATTACGAATAATTTATTGTAGCAAATTTGTCAAACCTTCCTTCAAGCCTTTGATGTATTCTTTCAATACATTCTTCAAAAATTCCATGTATGATTTTAATCCATCATTCAAACCTTTCAAGCATAATTTTAAACCATTCTTCAAACCATCCATATTAGCTTCAATTTCATTTTTTGTTACCTTTTTCGGGAGCGAAATTTCTTGCACTTGGTCACGTGATTTCGATATATCATGTTGTATTTCTTTCGCCTCTTCATGTGTCATAGTAGAGATTTTTTATTTTTTACATGTGTTTATTTTTTTTTATTTTTATTTTTAGGAATTTTGGAATCAAACAATGATATGTATGTTTCACTATTCCCTTTGAATCACTTCAAACTTTTTTTCAAATAAAATTTATGATTTTTTTTTTAAATACACAACATTTTCTTGTTTTTTAAAAACTCTATATTGAAATTGTTGTATTTATGTAATTTAGGATCTCCAAGGTCTGAAATTTATCTCTATGGTATCCCTTTTATTCTTCTTTCCAATTCCACAATTTTGACCAAGATTGGATTGTTCAAGAAAAGGTTATGCTGAATATCCCACGATGACCTCATTATAGACTAGTTCAGTAGAGAAACCTTGTATGGAGTTCCATGTGTATTTTTTTTACCTTCATCCCTAAAAATAGTACATGAACAACTATCATCCATTTACTTTCAGTCACATCTTACAAAACTCAAAGCTGATGCTTAGAGAGAAAGTTATGAATAGGTCACATGTTTGATATCGAATTGTGGAGCTTGCGAAAACGCTAACTTCTTGGGACCATACCTAAAGAAATATAGTGAGCCATGATCTGAATTTTTTATAAAAGCTTCACCAAGATTGCATCTCTATGGGATTAAAATTTAAACTTCTTAAGCCTCTTAGAAAAAGTGTTATGGTGAAAATACCAATATGACCTATTTGAAGCAGCGAAACCCTAGAATCCAAAGCTCTGATACCAAATGTTATGCAACCAAATCACAAAATAGAAGAAAATATAGATAAAATACTTGAGAAATAGCCTCTTCGAGGGGAAAACCTCCTTTACATCACATAAATGAACATTTATTAGATGATACAAATGACAAGACCTCCATAGTATATATAGGAGTCTAAGGGGTCACAATATAATTAGAGCCTACATAGCAATAATAATGTAAGGGCATAAAAATTACAATAGTGAGTCGCTATGGGGAATAAAAATAACAATATTTGGGCTACATGGTCACAATAATAAAAAAAAGGTGGCTACACTAGTATTATAGGGACCTAACACATGTTTTTTTTTCTCTAAGGTTTATAGAGTCGGTATAGTCCTTGTCATATGTGTAAGACCCTTATGGGAACATTGTGTGATGAAAGAAACATTAATTTTGATTTTAAAATGTCATTTATGGAATTGCGACACACAAATAGTGATACCAGTGAGTTCAAGCCCAAAATAATCATATTCGATCATTCTAGATGAGTATATAATAGAGAATAATTTGACCTAATGAGATATCAAACAAATCAAGTTCGATCTACAACCAGAACATAAGGGAATCAAGACCAAACGCTAGAATAAAGGAAATCCATGTGAGAAAGAAGAATCCCTAATTCTTACGTAACCTAAATCACTCATGCAGAATTTTCTTTGGATCTATGTGAATTGAAACATTAAAAAACCGCAAGCTGAATTGTAGACTTAAAACATGAAGCTGAATTTTTTGTCAAGTTGCACAAATACTCATTGATTCTCATTGAATTTGATTTTATAAGCAAAGAACTTGACTCATCAAATGGAATATTTTGTTTCTTCAAAAAGGGAAGAGTTTGTCTTTTTAAAGGTATATTTTTTTTTGAATGAAGACTTTGACTCTGGAAAAAGATACATATTGAAGAAGACTTTGACTCCTTAAAGAAATACATTGAAGAAATAACTTTAACTCTTTTGAAAGACGATATTTTGACGTGTTGACTTGGTGTATGGTGGAAGCCTTTGTCAAGTATTTGTTTTATAATTTTTATTTGGTTATATAATAGAAGAAGAGTTTGATTCGGTTTTGATGTAGAACAATGGTTTTTTCCATAGTTGAGAGCCTATATATGGTATTCCATTTTTCTTACGATATTAATGTTCTTTTTTATTTTATATTTGATTGATAAAGATAAGATAAAAGAATTTAAAAGAATTTAAAATTATCACAAGCTTTTTGAAAAGAGAATCCGTACAGGTAAATTTGTTTTCGAAATAGAGGAATAACCTGTTTCGAGTTTTTAACCCAACGTTTCAGACTTCCTAAGTGAATCCATTTTCAGGGGTAAACATCTGATATCATTTGAAATATTTGTAGGATTAGGGAAAAAGAATCCTAATGTAAATAGTAATTATTGATGATTTTTTTTTTTTTTTGTTATTTTTATTAAGGAGGTCGGTTAAGAAAGTAATGTAAATTAAAATTATTAATGTTTAATATTTTTTATTTATTTAAATTACTTATATAAATTAATTTTATTTTATTTTATTTTATTATATATATGTATGTATGTATGTATGTATGTATGTATGTATATTAATTAATTTAATTCCTTATTTATTTATTATATGTTTTATTTTATTTTATTTATTTATTTAATTATTTATAATAATATTGTTAAAAATCATTGTATTAAAAAATTATCAAATTAAATTAGAGAGGTAAAATTGTAGGGTAGGTTATAAAATTAAGAGAAGAAAAATTATAGCTTTGAAAATTTAATTACTTTTAAAATTGTTGTGAGAGGTATGATATATTAAGGGTTTCCAAGTATTGCTGATATTAAGGCCATCATCAAGATTCATGTTATTTTTCATTTTTTCAATTTTTAAGGCCTCTTTGATTTTGCTTTTTAGGTAATGTTCTTCTTTGGAGATAAGTTTAGCATCCTCCATTCGTAGGTAATGAGAGGATGAGAAAGCATGTTCAGCCAAGGCTGGTTTTTTCTCTTCTCTTTCTAGATATGTCGGCAGCATGTTCTTTAAGTCTAATGTTAAGGGATCTACCAGTTTCACCAATGTATTCTTTTTCCACAAGAGCATGGTATGGCGTAAACTCCTTTTTGTAATCTAGAGTGTATAGGGTCTTTAGCTGAGTCTACCATAGTTCTCATGGTATTAGGGGGAGTGAACGCAATCTTAATGTTATTTTTGTTTAGGATTCTGGAAACTTTATCAGTTCTTCCTTTTATGTAAGGCAAAGAGATTTTAGGGATGTCAAAGGATCTTTTTATGTTATTATTATTAAGGGTTCGGTGAATAGTTTTATTGATGACTTCTTTATTATATCCATTATGTTGAAGACATGGCGAAGGTGGTTTATCTCATGCTCAAGGTGGTGAGAGTCTGAAATTCTAGAGGCCCTAGTTGTTAGGGTTTTGATGATGCCAATTTTTTTCTTAGGATGGTGATGAGAGTTTGCATGAAGGTATCTTTCAGTGTGAGTCTGATTTCTATATACCTTGGTGCTAATTTTTCCATCTTTTTTTGTTAAAAGGATGTCTAGGAAAGGTAATTGTCTATATTTTTCAATTTCAAGGGTAAATTTAATATGATTTGATATGTTATTAATGTGAGTTAAGAAATCATTTAATTTGTATTTGCCGTGGATCCTTTTTTTGAAGACATCATCTACATATCTTTTCCATTCCTAAGGGGTGAATGGAAAGGATTTGAGGGCCTTTTGTTCAAATGTTCCATGTATATGTTAGCAATTATGGGAGATAGAGGTGAGCCCATGGCTACACCATGAGTTTCTTCATAAATTATTCCTTTAAAGTTGAAGAAAGATGAATTTAAACATAATTTTAGGAGCTCTGCAGTCTCACTATCTGTGATAGTTTTCATAACATCTATGGATTCATCTATAGGTATCATGGTGTATAGGGAGACAATGTTGAAACTTACCATGAGATATTTGTCTTTCATATCAAGGTTTTTGGCCCACTGAATGAAGGATGTGGAGTCTTTAATATATTAAAAGGTGTTACCAGTAAGGGGTTGAAGCTTTTTCGTAAGGTATTGAGCAAGGAGGTAGGTGGGTGAGCCTATGGTGTTGACTATGGGTCTTAGAGGGATGTATTTTTTATGAACCTTGGGAGCACCATATATTCTAGGGGTGATCGATACCGAAGGGGTGATTCTCTTTTTTTTGATGGTGTCAAGAGATGAATCTTTTATTCTTTTGGTTACTTCCTTCAGAATTTTAGCGCTGGGGTATTTGTTTAAGATTTTGTAGCAACCACTATTGTTAAGGTGATCCTCCATTTTTTGATCATATTCAGACCTATCCATTATTACAGTTGCATTATCTTTATCTGCTTTTAATATAATTATAATTTTATTCCTTTTTAGGTTATTTAGTGCAAGTTTTTCTTCCTTAGATATGTTTGACGAAGGTGGTCTAGCATTTTTGAGGACTTTAACAATGTCTTGTCTAATTTCTTCTGCTTTAATAAGGTTAAGATATTTTAATTCAATTTCTATATTACTAATTATGTTGTCAGTCAGGATTTGATTGGGAGCGATGGAAAAATTTAAGCCTTTTTGAAGAAGGGTAGTGGAGGCTGGGTCCAGATTAATGCTGGATAGGTTTATGACAGAGGGATTGTTAAAATCCACATTCTGCGCATTGTTGTGGGATGGGTGAGAGACTGAATGGGAATTGATAGGTCCAGGTATGGGATCTGCATGACATGGTTCACGGTTTGACATTATCGCAAGCTATTATCAATTAAAGAAAATATTTTCTACATTCTAATTTTCTAACATGGTATTAGAACAACAGTAAGGAAGATAAAAAGAATCTTGAAGATATTTTTTCACAAGGAATATTACAAGGAAGGCCGGTTTGGAAAGGGCATTTGAAGACATCTTGAGTAATCATATAAATTATTTTTTGAAGAATAAGTATCTGTTGGAACACCTAATCCTACATGGGTAGGTGTGGAATGCGAAAAGTCACAATGGAGTCCAAGTGACCTTGGAATGTGAAACCAAGAGTCACACCATTGTACTATAAATGTACATCTTTGTATAATGGAAAATAAGAAAGCCTCATGCTTATCTTTCATTGTGTGTTGAGTCTCTTGTGTGTGTGTTCATCTTCCTCATATACCATGTGTGTGCTTTAACATGGTGTTTAACATGGTATCAGAGTGGGCGATTGCTAGCGCTGCTCCACATTGAGTGAGCCATTTTGTGTTTATGGCCTGTGCATATCTGCATTTTTGCAGCATTTAGAGAGTTTTTGCAGCAGTGATTTTGACATTTTTCCGCATTCAGAATTGGTTTTGAAGAGGAGCAGCATTCAAAATCCGTGGCAGCATTCAGAAATTTCATCTTGGAGAAGCCTTGGTAAAACCTCCACTGTAGTTTCAAAGAATTTTCTAGGTTTTGTACCAAATATTTCACAATGCCACACATACTGAGGGAAAAAACTATTTTTTGGCGATCAATTCCATATAATAAAACACACCAACACTTTTTTTATTTCATACCAAGATACTCATACACAAATTTTCTCCATAAATCAATTAGTTTGTGACTTACTAAGGTCGCATATTTGCACTACAACAAAGTCACATATGTTGGTTGCTTCCCTGAGGCATAAAACATGTGATAATGTGACATGGGTGTAAATTTAACTTGTTGAAGTGATTTATCCACTGAAGAACTGCATGAATCAACTAGAGTTATCTATGACATTCTTCATGCTTTTGACAATGATTCTTCTAGCAACAAAATTTCTCTAATGAACAAAACAAATGAGTCAATGCAAAGGTTATTAGGCCACATTGCTTCAAATTCTAGTCTCCATAAAACTACTTCATTTTCTTACAGGCTACATAAATTTCAAGAAGAGAGTTTTATGGCATCCACTATTCAAGTCGGCCTTTGCATGGAATATGGAAAAATTAAATTTAAGATTTATTTTGAATTTTAGATTGACCTGGAATTTCAAGCACCATCTATATCTCATAACCAACATAGCGTAGAAGAAAAAATTGAAATATTTATAGATACTTGTAATATAGCGAATTTGAATGGGGTAAAACAAGGGATTTGAATACCATATTTCCTTTGAAGTATTGTCCAAGGTTGGCAACATCTGCAACCTTAGAACTCAAAATATGTCCACCGGCTAGTATGGCCTTCGAGCCGTTAATGGATGGTGGCCGCTTTAGGGTTTCAGAGAGTCCATGATTCCCATCTTTTGCAAGAATCTGGAAAAAAGCAAGCATCATAGGGAAGAATGGAATCATGTAAAAAACCAACAAAAATGTCCAGGAAAAACTTTATAAAGAGTACCTGGGCATAATACATTTGTGGATCAAAATCAAAGCCATCATTCTATTTAGAGATCGGAAATACGGGAGTAGCTGTGGAAGCCATCATTTCTACTCAGGTTTGGTCAGAAAATAAAACAATATTCCTCCTCTTCTTCTGGAGAATATGGGACACGAGAAAGAAGGAATAAGCGATTAGAAAGGGCCACTCGATGATTGGTATTTGGTCCTGCAACTAGGAAGATTCTTCTAGAAGAAGGCTATTCCCTAATACCAATCTGATGGGAAGCAAGGTGATCAATGCAATTAGTAGAACAGCCTTCTCCTTCAAAGGCAGCAGACCCTTTCCCACTGTACCATACATGGCATGCCTCACAAATGTACCATACTTGGCTTCCATCTCCTTCAAAGCCTCTGGAGAAACAATTGTTGATCCTTGAACAGTAAAACTGAGCAAACAAGCGGAGTGGGAAAAAAATTTTGAATAGGTCAATTAAGATCGAGTAGCCGCCAAATTAAATTTAAATGATTTAAAATGAGGGTCAATTACAAATTAAATGATTTAAATTTTATTTATTGCTAAATTTGGTGAACGTATTATTCTATATACACTTTTAAAATAATAATATCTGTCAGAATGGATAACAAATAAAAATTAAATTATTTTAATCAATGTTTGTTTCACCATTATTTTAAATAAATACTTAAAAAATTATATCCTAGTTGAAGAGGTAATAGTTGAATATTATAATACCACTTTGTAATCTTATACTCCGATGTTTTATATAAGAGATGGAGCGAATACATTGGCAGATAATTTTGGAGTATCAAAATATGTAGAAAATGGATGATGGGTTTGGTGGGGGACCTAGGAAATTGATAAGCCATTTTTTCTCCTACAGAACTATTTTTTCTACCCAAAATTCCCTGTATAGATAATAAGGTTCAAGATAAAAATCCCATAGACATGAAGAGTGTCATACTCCTTGTTCAAAAATTAGTAAATGAAACTGTGTATCTAAAAAAGAACTCTAGAGAAGATACCTCTATTTAAATAACTTACAAACCATATTGCGGAAAACAATTACTTCTTATCTTATATGTTCTTACAAAAAAATATGAGAAGACGCCCAACGTAATTGGTGTGTAACTGTAATTTCGGGAGTTACTTTAACCAATTTTAGAATATTCAAATCATTTAACTAAGTAATAAAAAAAGGATAGGGGGTTAAATTTATGATGGGCACACTAGTGTTTTTTATGGTCCATTTCCTACATTTTTCGTGCTATTTCGGATTAATAGCATTTATTTCAGTTCTTCAGGTTGACTATCATCTCTTTTCCTTATCTCTTATGTCCATCTTGTTTCATTGGCATCCAAAAGATCACATTACATAAATAGAGAACCTATATCCTGCTTGACATAATCCCTCCCCACTCTTTATAGTTGAGAAAAACCTATATTATGATAGACATATTGTAACGTACTCAGCTTGACATATTTTTTTAGTATGCCTACATCTCTTATATGTATTGTATTCAACATCGAATAATGAATATATATCTTGTCATTTTCCAACGTTGAAAAATCAGTTTTATCCAGGTGAATTTTCATAGCGGTGGAGTTAATTTGACTTATCTGGTCATTATTGTTCCAACATTGTATCTAATAAGATCAGGTCCACTGATTTTATTGTAAATTAAAGAATGAAGTTGTTCAAAAGTGACCAAAATATCATCTACTATATCATCTAATTTTTCTATGTTTGGTATACATGGTAATAATGGCATTACCCACAAACACATGATACCCTCATAACCAATGCCTAGTTATCTTCAGCCTCAGACACTTAGTGGTTAAGGGCTTCAAGGGTAAAGGGATAAGTTCCAAGGGATTTAGGGTAAGAGGATTTAGTGGTTAAGGACTTAAGATTTAGGGGATTTAGGTATTTAAGGGATTAGAAGTTAATTAAGGTGTTTAAGGGTGAAGGATAACTAGGGGTTAAGGGTCACAGGTTAAGAGGATAAGGAGTTATGGCTTACAAGGTTCATGGATTTAAGCTAGTTAGGGGTTATTTTCTGAATATTTAATGAGTCAAGGGGTTTATGGGTTATGAGTTATGAATGTAGGGGTTAAGGGAGATGGATTGGGGGTTAAGGGGATATGGAATTCAATGGATATGGGTTAAGGGCTTATGGTTTGTCATCATTTAACTCCTAATCCCTGACTTATCACCACTTTTGGGGGTTCCCCATCGATTTCTCTCGCTACCTTCCCTCTAGGTACCCTAGCCCCTTATATGAAATTAGGTCCTAAGCCCCCTTCTAGTCATTCTCTAATGCTAGGATTATAGATCATAGTAAACCATGCTTGCACATATAAATTATACCCATCCATGCAACCCTTGTGTCCCCTCGACCCATTATTTCACATTCCCCAAGGCACAAATCAAATATTTGGATGTATCTTGGATGACTTGTCACATTCCATGACTAGATTCATGCATGGCATAGTCAAGGGCCACATTTACAAAAAAAGAGCATTTTATAAGTATATGTTAGATGGATTAAGGACTATAGGGTTGTTGACAAGGAAAAAAATCCACCTTGCCAACAAGGGGGAATTAATCACTCGATCATAGGTCCCAACTTTACTTGCTCTCGTTTTGAATGGCCAATCCCAATAGGTTTTAAGGACTATTATAAAGGTTAGGGGAATAACAGTTAAGGGATTAGGGATTCGATGAATAGGTGATGAGGGGTTAGAGGTTTAGGGTTTAGGGGCTAGGGGTTAGTAGAATAATGAGTTAGTGGTTAAGGGGTTAGGGATTAGGGGCTTAGGAGTTAGGGGATTTAGGAAAATTTAGGGGTTAGGGGAGTAATGATTTAGTGGTTAGGGGAGTAACGAGTTTCCTATGGCGCCCTCACATGGCACGACCCAACCCGCCTGAACAAAGGGCGTACGAGGGAGCAAACGGAAAATGGATCACACAAACATGCACAAGCAACATGGGTGGTCACAAATCAACATTTTTGATACGACCACCCTCATATGACCCAACTCGACCCAACCCAACCCGCCCGAAAAAAGGGCGCATGAGGGAGGAAACCGAAAAGGGATCGCACAAACATGCACAAGCAACATGGGTGGTCACAACTTAGAATTTTTTATACGACCACCCTCATACAACCCGACCTGACCTGACACGACCCACACAAATGTGTTTCATTGGGTGCCCTCACAGTACGGTACAACCCGACCTGACCCAACCCGAATGCATTTCCTTGGGTGCCATCACATGACCCGTCCCGACCCGCCCAAACGTTGAAGGAACGAGGGAGAAAACGACAAACGGGTCTCACAAACGTGCACAAAGCACACAAGTGGGGTAGCAACTTAAGTGGCCACTTGTGTGCAAATGGAGTTTTGTAAATGGGGTAGCAACCTAAGTGGGCTTGATTGTGGGGAAAACTCCATAGTTAAGCGTGCTTGAGCCAGACGAGTTCTGGGATGGGTGACCTCCCAGGAAGTCCCGGTTACCTGGTGCAAGCCCCAGAAGTGATGATTGACACTATGTGATTCATTTCACTAGTTTCAATCCCACTTCACCCCTGTGAGCATCACCCAATGCAATGAGTGCTAAGTGGATGATTCAAAAATCATGAGAAATTAGTCAATTACGACTACCTCTCATGGAAATGGTCATAGATGAATGACTAAATTAACGCAGTTGAACACCAAAAACGATATCTAATATAATGCATTGCGGAAACCCCTCATACTTAAAATACTAAGAGTAAAGGGAGCTCTTCTTGAATGGTTCATGAGGCACAATAGTTGCTAAGGTTTTGCAAATGGGGTAGCAAGCTAAGTGGGCTTGATTGTGGGGAAAAATCCACAGTTAAGCACACTTGAGCCAAAGGAGTTCTGGGATGGGTGACCTCCCGAGAAGTTCTAGTTACCGGGTGCAAGCCCCGAAAGTGATGATTGACGCTATGTGATTCATTTCACCAGTTTCAATCCCACTTCTGCACCCCTGTGAGCATCACCTGATGCAATGAGTGTTAAGTGGACTATTCAAAAATCATGAGAAATTAGCCAGTTACGACTATCTCTCATGGAAATGGTCATAGATGAATGACTAAATTAACGCAGTTGAATCCCAAAAATGATATCTAATATAATGCACTGTAGAAACCCCTCATACTTAAAATACTAAGAGTAAAGGGAGCTCTTCTTGAATGGTTAATAAGGCACAATAGTTGCTAAGCTTTTGCAAATGGGGTAGCAACTAAGTGGAATTGATTATGTGGAAAACTCCATAGTTAAGCGTGCTTGAGCAAGAGGAGTTCTAGGATGGGTGACCTCCCGGGAAGTCCTGGTTACTGGGTGCAAGCCTCAGAAGTGATGATTGGCGCTATGTGATTAATTTCACTAGTTTCAATCCCACTTCTTCACCCCTGTGAGCATCACCTGATGCAATGAGTGCTAAGTGGACTATTCAAAAATCATGAGAAATTAATTAGTTATGACTACCTCTCATGCAAATGGTCATAGATGAATGACTAAATTAATGCATTTGAATCCCAAAAGGGATATATAATATAATGCACTGTGGAAACTCCTCATACTTAAACTACTAAGAGTAAAGGGAGCTCTTCTTCAATGTTTCATGAGGCAAAATATTTTCTAATGTTTTTCAAATGGGGTAGCAAGCTAAGTGGGATTGATTGTGGGGAAAACTCCATAGTTAAGTGCGCTTGATCCAGAGGAGTTCTAGGATGGATTACCTCCCGAGAAGTGTTGGTTATCGGGTGCAAGCCCCGGAAGTGATGATTGACGCTATGTGATTCATTTCACTAGTTTCAATCCCACTTCTTCACCCTTATGAGCATCACCCAATACAATGAGTGCTAAGTGGACTATTCAAAAATCATGAGAAATTATTTAGTCACAACTACCTCTCATGGAAATGGTCGTAGATGAATGACTAAATTAACGAAGTTGAATGACAAAAATGATATCCAATATAATACACTACAGAAACCCCTCATACTTAAAATACTAAGAGTAAAGGGAGCTCTTCTTAAATGGTTCATGATGCACAATAGTTGCTAAGGTTTTTAAAATGGGGTAGCTAGCTAAGTGGGCTTGATTTTGGGTTAAAATCCATAGTTAAGCACGCTTGAGCCAGAGGAGTTCTGGGATGGGTGACCTCCCAGGAAATCTTGGTTACCAGGTGCAAGCCTCGGAAGTGATGATTGACACTATGTGATTATTTTCACTAGTTTCAATCCCACTTCTTCACCCCTATGAGCATCACTCGATGCAATGAGTGTTATGTGGTCTATTCAAAAATCATGATAAATTATTCAGTTACGACTACCTCTCATGGAAATGGTCATAGATGAATGACAAAATTAACACAGTTGAATCCCAAAAATGATATCTAATATAATGCACTGTGGAAAGTTCCCCTCATACTTAAAATACTAAGAGTAAAGGGAGCTCTTCTTCAATGGTTCATGAGGCACAATAGTTGCTAAGGTTTTGCAAATGGGGTAGCAAGCTCAGTGGGCTTGATTGTGGGGAAAAATAAACAGTTAAGCGCGCTTGAGCCAGAGGAATTCTGGGATGGGTGACCTCCTGAGAAGTCCTGGCTATCGGGTGCAAGCCTTGGAAGTGATGGTTGATGCTATGTGATTCATTTCACTAGTTTCAATCCCACTTCTTCACCCCTTTGGGCATCACCCAATGCAATGAGTGCTAAGTGGACTATATAAAAATCATGAGAAATTAGTCAGTTACGACTACCTCTCATGGAAATGGTCATAGATGAATGACTAAATTAACGCAGTTGAATCCCAAAAACAATATCTAATATAATGCATTGTGGAAACCCCTTATACTTAAAATACTAAGAGTAAAGGGAGCTCTTATTGAATGGTTCATGAGGCACAATAGTTGCTAAGGTTTTGCAAATGAGGTAGCAAGCTAAGTCAGCTTGATTGTGGGGAAAAATCCATAGTTAAGCATGCTTTAGCCAGAGGAGTTCTGGGATGGGTGACCTCCTAGGAAGTCTTGGTTACCGGGTGCAAGCCCCGAAAGTGATGATTGAGGCTATGTGATTCATTTCACTAGTTTCAATCCCACTTCTTCACCCCTGTGAGCATCACCCGATGCAATGAGTGCTAAGTGGACTATTCAAAATTCATGAGAAATTAGTTAGTTATGATTACCTTTCATGGAAATGGTCATAGATGAATGACTAAATTAACGCAGTTGAATCCCAAAAATGATATCTAATATAATGCACTGTGGAAACCCCTCATACTTAAAATACTAAGAGAAAAGCTAGGTCTTCTTGAATGGTTTATGAGGCACAATAATTGTTAAGGTTTTACAAATGGGGTAGAAAGTTAAGTGGGCTTGATTGTGGGGAAAAATCCATAGTTAAGCGCGCTTGCACCATAGGAGTTCTAGGATGGGTGACCTCCCAGGAAGTCCTGGTTACAAGGTGCATGCCCCGGAAGTGATGATTGAGCATATGTGATTCATTTCACTAGTTTCAATCCCACTTCTTCACCCCTGTGAGCATCACCTGATGCAATGAGTGCTAAGTGGACTATTCAAAAATCATTAGAAATTAGTTAGCCATGACTACCTCTCATGGAAATCGTCATATATGAATGAATAAATTAACAGAGTTGAATCCCAAAAATTATATCTAATATAATGCACTGTGGAAAACCCTCATACTTAAAATACTAATAGTACAAGGAGCTCTTCTTGAATGGTTCATGAGGCACAATAGTTGCTAAGGTTTTTCAAATGGGGTAGCAAGCTAAGTGGGCTTGATTGTGGGGAAAACTCCATAGTTAAGCGTGCTTGATCCAGAGGAATTTTGGGATCGGTGACCTCCTGAGAAGTCCTGGTTATCGGGTGAAAGACGCGGAAGTGATGATTGATGCTATGTGATTCATTTCACTAGTTTTAATCCCAATTATTCACCCCTATGAGCATCACCCGATGCAATGAGGGCTAAGTGGACTATTAAAAAATCATGAGAAATTAGTTAGTTACGACTACCTCTCATGGAAATGGTCACAGATTAATGACTAAATTAACGCAGTTGAATCGCAAAAATTATATCTAATATAATGCATTGCGGAAACCCATCATACTTAAAATACTAAGAGTAAAGGGAGATCTTCTTGAATGGTTCATTAGGCACAATAGTTTCTAAGGTTTTTCAAATGGGGTAGCAAGATAAGTGGGCTTGGTTGTGAGGAAAATCCACAGTTAAGCACGCTTGAGCTAGAGGATTTCTAGGATGGGTGACCTCCCAGGAAGTCCTGGTTACTGGGTGCAAGCCCTAGAAGTGATGATTGATGCTATGTGATTCATTTCACTAGCTTCAATTCCCCTTCTTCACCCCTGTGAGCATCACCCAATGCAATGAGTGCTAAGTGGACTAGTCAAAAATCATGAGAAATTAGTCAGTTATGGCTACCTCTCATGGAAATGGTCATATATGAATGAGTAAAGTAACGCAACTAAATCCAAAAAATGATATCTAGTATAATGCACTGTGGAAACCCCTCATACTTAAATACTAAGAGTAAAGGGAGATATTATTGAATGGTTCGTGAGGCACAATAGTTGCTAAGGTTTTGCAAATGGGGTAGCAAGCTAGGTGTGCTTGATTGTGGGGAAAAATCCACAGTTAAGCATGCTTGATCCAGAGGAGTTCTTGGATGGGTGACCTCCCGATAAGTCTTAGTTATCGGGTCCAAACCCCGGAAGTGATGATTGACACTATGTGATTCAGTTCACTAGTTCCAATCCCACTTCTTCACCCCTGTGAGCATCACCCGATGCAATGAGTGCTAAGTGGACTATTCAAAAATCATGAGAAGTTAGTCAGTTATGACTACCTCTCATGGAAATGGTCATAGATAAATGACTAAATTAATGCAGTTGAATCCCAAAAGTGATATCTAATATAATGCACTGTGGAAACCCCTCATACTTAAAATGCTAAACATTTTCATATGCAAACAAGAACTATGTTAAAACATTAAGGAATTGATAAGGAGATTATCTGTGGAGATGATTTTTCCACGAAATTCTCTTCCTAGCATGATAATCCTTCAAATAGTGAGAACAAGGTCAATAAGGAATTCAATTCAAAATATTAAACCCCCAAAAAAAACTCAGTATGCTCGAGAGGAGAAAATGTATTTATGACAAGAGGGCGGAGTTATTTTACCCGAACTATGGTGAGAAGCATAGGAACCAGAATGGAAGGAATAGCCGCGGCTACGAAGGATAAATTCCACTGGAAGTTCATTGCACTCTGCAACTGGGACCTCCATTTCCTTTTGCCGCAAAGCCAAAGGCATATCAACTCTGAGTTTTTCATAAGCTAGAATGAAGGATTAAAACTAATGGAGCTAAAGCTTAAATAGAAGAACACAATGGTGACAAACCCACAAAACGAAAGAACTACACAATGCAGATGAAAATACAAAGTTCGGTAACGTCTAGGGCTAGCAGGGTTACCAATGCAAACTCCCGCCCAAACGTCAACCATTGATCTCCCAAAATTCGATAGTGAAGATCTCAAACCAAATTCATTGAAAAACGCAAGAGATCATGGTGGATACTACAAATTTCTGTTGAATTTATTAACCAGTACTATTTGCATTAAATCGCCATGACATGCCAGATTCAAATCGAAAGAAACAAAGATACAGATTTTACCAAATGCGGCTGTAAAAATATATGCTAAAACTAGAGTTTCGAACTAGCAGAATAATAAACATAAAACAAATCGTAGTTATTGTAAAAATGTATCATGTGCAAATCAGTAATTAATAGTAAGTTTAGCTTTGGTTAATAAGTTAAACTTATTTTTTATTTTTTTTACTTTGGTTTGTGTGTGTGTCACAAGTGGTGTCAGAGAAGCATTCATATGCTGGGACCCTAATGGTCAACTAATGATTAAGCCTTGTGTATACTAATGCAGAGAAAAGAAGCATAACAAGAAACATCATGAGAAGGGGAACAATGCAACAACCACCCCAATACACCGAGGAACCCCAAACATGACCGGTAGTGATCCCGAAGATGTGGGTTCAGCTCAGTGTGGATCAGCACCAACAAACAAGTAGACTGCTGGAGAAACAACAACATCAAACCAGCATATTGTTGAGTATGGTACAAAAAATATAGGAATAGATGGTGCGAGTTTGAAGTGATAACAAGGGTTTGATGCAAGAGCAAGAAAATATACTTAAGAGCCTATTAGACAAGAAAAATCAGGGAATGGAGCACCCTAGTGCTGATAGGGGCATGCAAGAAGGTGATGAACAACAAAAAAGGGACAACACCACTGAAAGAGTGGAAAAAATCCCATCCCAACAAAGCAACAAGAAAAAAAACTACAATGAAGCAGAATCTGGCAATTTGTTAGTTCAACAAGAAGTTAAGAAGCATAAAGTAGAGCTTCATGGGGAGTTTCGAAAAATAAAACCACAAACATTTGGTGGTGAATTTGAGGAAGTGGCAGAGGCACGGTTAATAAACATGAACAAATATTTTCAGGTGTATGAATACAACAACAACCCAAAGGCCAGATTGGCCATATATCAGTTAAGAGAGAAAGCCACTCTATGTTGGGAAGAAGTGAAGAATGTTCGCAGCATTGAGGACCAAGATGTTACGAGGGAATCGTTCCAGCAATACTTTAAAGACAAGTATTTAACAAAACATTTCTACGATGAGAAATCTAAAGAATTTCATGACTTGAAGCTGGGATAGATGACCATGGATGAGTATATCACCAATTTCACCTCCCTGTTAGGATATGCTCCATACCTCTGAAATGAAAAGGCTAAGGTACAAAGGTTTCTGAGCAGCTTGCCAACACATATGAAGGAGCGAATTGAATTTGTAAATCCCAGAACCATGGATGAAGCCATTTTTAAGGCATGAATGTGCTATCAGCAGTCCAAGGCTAAAGGGGAGGTGGAAAAAGTTGGCAGCGAAGTAAAGTACAGAAAGGCATCTCAAACTTCAAAATCACCAAAAGCAATAATTTTAATTTCTCATATCAACGCGGCGTTGGAGGATCGACAGGAAGATTATCAACCAACAATAATTTAGTTGGAAGCTAAATTATTGTCTCAGTCTGTTCTATTTTTGTAGACCCAGGTGAAAATCTAAGTTATGTTAGTCCCAAAATTGTGGAAATTTGTAAATTAAAAGGGCAGAAATTTAAAAATCCTTGGCTAGTACAGCTAGCCACAAGAGAAAAAGGAAAGGTAACTACCAAAATTCCAAACTGTACTTTGGAATTTTCATAATAGTAGTTAAACGTAGACCTGAACATACTGCCATTAGGGTCCTATCATATTTTTTTGGGTATGGATTGGTTAGAAAAATAGTGGACCTTAGTGGACTACAAGGAAAAGATGATTTATTACAGAATGCAAGATAGAACACCCAAGGAGATTCAGGGAATGAAGAAGCCACTACAGCTATGTCTAATTATAGCATCCCAAATGAATAAATATATGAGGAAGGGATGCCAGATATATGTTATTCACATGGGATATGATAATTCCAAGGAAAAGTTTCCTATGACGAAAAACATACGAGTGGTACAAGATTTCATGGATGCTTTTCCAGAAAATATTCTTGGATTAACTCCAAGGCGAGATATTAATTTAACCATTGAACTAATGCCAGGAGCATCACCTGTGTCAAGGGCTCCTTACATAATGAGTGTTCTTGAATTGACATAAGTAAAAATGTAGTTACAAGAACTATTGAACAAAGAATATATCTGTCCAAGTGTGTCTCCTTGGGGAGCACCAGTGTTGTTCGTTAAGAAGAAGGATGGAACCATGAGAATGTGTATGGACTATAGATAGCTTAAGAAGTTAACAACAAAAACAAATATCCCTTACCAAGGATTGATGACCTATTTGATCAAGTGAAGGGGGACACGATGTTTTCAAAAATAGATTTAACATCTGGATATCACCAGATCCGAATCAAGGATGAAGAGATTTGCAAGACTGCTTTCCATACCAGGTACGGGCATTATGAATTTGTGGTGTTACCCTTTGGGTTAAAAATGCACCAGCAACCTTTATGAGGTTAATGCATGGTATATTTCATCCTTTCTTGGACAATTTTGTACTTATATTCATAGATGACATTTGAATCTATTCCAAAAACCAGGAAGAACATAGAGAACATTTAAGGATTGTGTTGGAAATGTTAAGAAAACACCGGTTGTATGCTAAGTTCAGCAAATGTGATTTCTTTAAAACAAAAATCCAGTACCTAGGCCATGTCATTTTAGCAGAAGGGATTGTTGTTGATCTAGAGAAAATCAAGACAATCATGGAATGGCGAGACCACAAAATGTGGCAGATATTCGATCCTTTATGGGATTAGTTAGGTACAATCAGAGGTTTATAGAAGGATTTTCTAGAAATATTTTTCCCATTACCTCCTTGGAGAGAAAAGGAAAAGTCTTTAAATGAGCTGTAGAGTGCCAAAATAGTTTTGAGAGGCTTAAGCAGCTATTGACCACTGCACCAATGTTCAGGGTAGCTAACCCCAACAAGGAATTTGAAGTTTGTACAGATGCTAGCAAAGAGGGTGTTGTAACATTTTTATCTCAATAAGGAAAGGTAGTTGCTTATGAGTCAAGAAAAGTTGAAGGAACATGAACAAAGATATTCGGCCTATGATCTGGAGTTAACAACAGTAGTACATGCGCTCCGGGTATGGATACACTACTTGCTAGGTAAAAATTTTGTGCTAAAGAGAGATCATAATAGCTTGACTAGTTATTTCAAACAAGCTAATTTAAACTCTAGATAGGCAAGATGGAATGCCTTCCTAAGTGAGTTTGATATGGACATCCAACATGTGAAAGGTAAGGAAAACCGAGTGGCTGGTGCTTTAAGTAGAAAACTACATTGTGTTTATGAGATTTACTACAATCAACTTGAAAGTAAATTCTTAGATCAAGTAAAATAAGAAGCACAAAAAGATCCAGAATATCAATTCCTATGGCAGAAAATGGAAGAGATGAGAAAGCAAGGAAGTACTTCTGAATATGGAGTAAATAATGATGAGATTCTAACCTTTAATGGAAAGGTGTATGTACCAAACCGTGCGGACCTAAAAGAGTTGATCATTGATGAATACCATAGAAGTAATTATGAGGGTCACCCAAGATACCAGAAAATGTTAACAATTATTAGAAAGTATATTCTTGGCCTGGTATTCATAAAAATATTGCTGAATATCTAAATAAATTTTTGGAGTGTGAGAAGGTTAAGGTGGAGCATCGACATCCTACCAGATTGTTGCAACCCATATCGGTACCTGAATGGAAGTGGGAGGTCATATCCCTGGACTTTATTACAGGTTTATCGCAGTCAAAGAAGCACAATGACTCCATCATAGGGGTGGTTGACAGATTGAATAAATATGCACATTTTATACCTATGCAGTCTACTTACAAGACTGTACAGATAGCAGATATTTTTATGAGAGAAATATTCTGGCTACACAACATTCTGAAGATGGTTATCTCAGACAGGGATGTTAAACTTACATCAAAATTTTGGAAGACTTTGTTTGCAGGTATAGGGGCCCAAATAAACTTTAGTACTGCTTATCATCCCCAGAAAGATGGTCAAATAGAGCGAGTAAACCAAGTGTTGGAAGACATCCTGCACATGTACGTGATGAGACAACCAACCAAATGGGAAGACTAAGTGCATCTTTTTGAATTTGCTTACCAATGGTTACCAGGAGTCCCTTAAGATGAGTCCTTTCGAGGCCCTGTATGGGAGACAGTGTTGTACACCCATAAATTGGAGCAGTCCCGAAGAAAAACTAATGTTGGGACCAGAAATGCTAGCTGAAATAGAATCAAAAGTAAAGAAGATAAGAACAAATTTGAAGGTTGCACAAGATTGGAAGAAGATCTATGCGGATAAGAAGAGGAGTTACCGGGAATTCGAAGTGGTAGACCATGTGTATGTGAGGATCAAACCCAAGAAGAGTACCTTGCAGTGGACCTCTTGTGCCAAGTTAGCTACCAAGTTCTGTGGACCTTTCCAAATTTTGGAAAGCATAGGACCTGTGGCCTATCAGCTAGCCTTACCCAGTCGCATACGGGTACACAATGTGTTTCATGTGTCCCTGTTGAAGCGTTATGTGCATGATTCGAAGCACGTCATTCATTGGCAGAATATACAGGTAGGATAGAATTAAAAATCCTAACTTGAAATCTGATTTCTTTATGAGAATTTGACAAGGAACTTTTTTGTTTGTAGGTAGAGCCGGACGACGAGCTTCTGGTGGAGCGGCAATGCATACTTGACCGAAGGGAAATTATGCTCCGGAAGCGAGTCATCACCCAGGTTAAAGTGCAGTGGAAGCACTTCAGCATGGATGAGGCTACTTGGGAGGACGAAATATTTGTGCGTGAGGCTTACCTAGATCTCTTTTCTAAGCTAGAGAGAAACACTGAGGATGGTTTTACTTCCATGGGGGGAAGTTGTGACAGTTGTATTTAATGATAACTAGTTGTTAATTAGTTAATATACATTTAAATTATTTTTTTTAAGAAAAGACTACAACTATGAATGTTTTGCTGAAAAATTTAGTTTAATTAGTGATTAATTATGAATAATAAAATCAGTTATGGAAAGTAACTCCATAAAAAGTAAATGTTGATGGTAAATGTTTTCCAAGAACTAGAAGGTGGTTGGGATAGTTGGAAACAGCTACCTGCTCCTCTACAGATATGGGACTGATCCCAATGAGGAGTAGTGGTTATGTTCATTGATTAAGGAGTGAGTGGAGAATTTTTTGAGCTGGTAGAGACCATTGGAAAAACATTCAGCAAATCCTGATTAGATTTCTGGTACTGACTGGACCAGAAGTCCTGAGGTCACCGTGGAAATTTCCACTGTCAACCCGTACCTTTCAGGAGTGGAGCACGGGGGCAAGAGGAGGATGTGATCACCTCTCTTGATGGTTTGGAGGACCACAACTATAAAATACATAATCAGATAAGTAACAGTGTGTTTCAGTGAGTTAAGCACTTCATTACTTACACTATGTATGTACATGTATTATTTACTAGTGATAGTAACAGTGGGTATATCTTATGAAAGTGATGAGAGAGAATGGTACTAATCATTATTATTAATATCTCATTATGTATTTCACCAGAAAAGTATGGGTATTATGATTATGTGCAGAACTTTTATTACATTTAAATTTTAGTGTGTGTGGTTATGTCAAGAAAGGAATGGAATATCTAAGTTCCATTTTATACAGCAGTGGTTGTCTCCTATAGGAAATGGGAAAAACAAGATTTCATATATATATATTACATCGAAATTCTTATACAGTAAACTATAGTTAAGTTAAGGGAATGAATTGCAAACTATGTAAAAAGAAAGAATTTATATCTATATCTTGTAAAGATAAAAAACGCACATATACATGCTTAATGAAATTTCTTTTTGATAATACAATAGAGTGGACTGTCGGTCAAGGGTACAGGGTGAAAACCTAACCCAGGACGCATTGTCCCTCAAGCGCAGCTATACACAGACATTGTAGGTGGTCCGGTCACTGAGGTATTTACCTAAGGTAGAAAGAAATATATTGTAAACAAAGAAACCTAAACTGATGTTTTTAACTACTGTAAAGATAGAAAAACAATTATTCCTCAAGAAAACAAAGTTTAGGATGACTGTTGAGCTTAAATATATATTATCAATGTGACTGAACAAAGGAGAATAAACATAATGAAAATGGGAACTAAAACGTGTTCATACTTTTGCGAGAATATGGTTTTAATACCATTAAATAGCGAAAGGCCATTGTGTGTAAAAATATTACATACAGTCCAAATAAATAAAAATTGTTCCAAAAAAGTAATCCTTACAGCATTCGCCATTTCAATACCTCAAACTAAGTAAGAGTAGAGATTTAGAATTGAAACCCTCGGCAAATTTTTCATAATAAAATCACGGAGAAATTGTACAGAAAACGAGACTGTGAGGAAAAGACTATTCGAGGCCTCAAGGAGCCTCGCTGGTTACTGTCAGATTAAACCTTTACAATGTGTAAATTGAAATTAAAAAAAACAATGCCGACAGACAGATCTTTTGACAGAGTCGAGAATTGGGTTCATAAACCCCAAAGAAAGGGCCAAAGTTCACTTGAGACCATTCAGACTTCTGAATCTGAGGGCAACATTAAGAGTACCTGAAGGTGAGCTATTTCAATTAGCAATTTCATTGAAGTAATTTGCATTCAAATTCATAATTCAAGGCAGGAGAATGACTAACCAGTGAGAAATATGACTTATTGTAAAATCCATGGAAGATATATCCATACGAAAAGATTTAAGATACCAAAAATTTTCATATACAAACAATAAATATGTTAAAATAGTAACGATTTGATAAGGATATTACCTGTGGAGAAGATTTCACCATGGCATTCTCTTCCTAGCACTATAATCCTTCAAACACTGAGAACAAGGTTAATAAGGAATTCAATTTGGAAGATTAAACCCAAAAAAAAAAAAATCTCGGTATGTTCGAAAGGAGAAAAATTATTTATGACAAGAGGGCGGAGTTACTTACTCGAATTGCAGTGAGAAGCATAGGAACTAGAATGGAAGGTATAACCACGGCTACGAAGGACACATTCCACTGGAAGTTCATTGCGCTCTGCCACTGGGACCTCTATTTCCTTTTGCCACAAAGAAAAGGGCGTTTCAACTCTGAGGATCTCATAAGCTAGAATGAAGGATTAAAACTGACGGGGTTGAGTCTTAGACAGAAGAACACAATGGTGACAAATTCACGAAGCAGAAGAACTAAATAACACAGATGCAAAGAGAAAGGCTAGTAACGTCTAGGGTTGGGGAGGTTAACAATGCAAACTCCCGCCCAAACATCAACCATTGATCTTCCAAAATGCAACAGTGAAGATCTCAAACCAAATTGATTGAAAAATGGAAGAGATCACTGTGGATCTTACAACTGTCCGTAGAATTTATTAATGAGTACTATTTGCATTAAGTCGCCATGACGTGCTAGCTTCATCTCGAAAATAACAGAGATACAGATCTTACCATATATGGTTGTAAAACTATATGCTAAAACTAAAGTTTTGAGCCAGCAAAATAATACATTAATCCATAAAAATAATAACACATATGTGACGAGTATTCCATGATGGCGGTAAGATTATAATTATATGTGTTTAGAGTTTATAAATTTTATAGAAAAACGATGGGTTGGTTATGGGTTTATAAAGGTAAAACAAATCGTAGTTATTGTAAAAATATAACATGTGCAAATCAGTAAAGAATAGTAAGTTTAGCTTTGGTTAATAAGTTAAACTAAAAAAAAAATTACTTTCATTTGTGTGGGTGTTACAATAGATAACTGGGAAATAACTCAGAATAGCATGAAATCCACACCATTTTTGTAACTTACAAGAAAATAATGATAACCTAGTTACTTACCAACATAAATAAGCCACTATTAGGGCACCAAGGTCTCCAGTTTTTTCTACACTTTTTACTTAATGGATGCAATACATGCTAGTAATCGAACATATAATGTGATAGTATTTCCTTCATATAACATCATTAATGTTTGAACAATATCCACCCAATCACAAACATCTTTACTAGTAGTGTAGTCTCAAGGAAAATCATCAACGACTTAAAAAATTCTTCTCAAATTAAGTCTATCCAAATAATGCTATAGAAAGTAGAAATTTTATACTCACCAAAAAGAGCCAACCATAATAAACTATTTGGTCTCTTTCAAAATCTCTAAGAATTACTCAATATCCCATGATTTATCATATAAAATTAAAATGGATAATTTATCCATCTCCTTAGTGCCATAACGCTCTAAAATTTATTTAACTATTTTAGTTCCCGTCTCTACGTTACACATCTATGCCACCATTTAGAAACATTAAGTTTACAATGAAATTGTAGTCCCCACTTGTATTTGCTACCATGACTTCGCCTATGTTATCACTTATCTCTCTTATGATAACACAAATCAATGACACATATGAGGGTTCCAAAAAAATTATGCTCTCTAATTAAATAAATTTATGAATTTACCAAATTTTGAGAATGAGTGAATCTTTTGATATTTAAACCATTTTTTAAACACAAAACTCACTAAAATATTTTATCTCTTTATATTTAATAAATTAAAACTTAAAATATATCTAAATTAATTATAATAAAACATTTTATAACTAAAAAATATATAAAAATAATGAATAAACTAAGTTAGATGAAATGATCTTTTTTCACCATAATCATGCAGTATAATTTGAAGAAAGATTGTGTTTTTTTGTTGTTGTTTAAGATACCTTTTTAAATGCACTATCATAGATTCATCTTAAGCACGGATCTAACATGTATACCTTTTTAAATGCACTATCATAGATTCATCTTAGGCACGGATCTAACATGAAATCAGAGAGAGATCAAATTTCTTCATGTATAAACTTATTTTAGAGTGAAAAAAACAATTTAGTTTTTCCAGTATTGGATATTTTATTTTATTCAACATACTATATATATATATGAAAATTAATATAGGGTCTTCAAATATTTTTGAAAAGTATAATGTTTAATCATTTTACTCACATATTTTTATAAATTATATTAGGCTATATAGACAACTAATTAAACATACATCTTATTTTTTTTCTTTTTTTATGACATTGATTTTCTATTTAGAGAATATCTTATTTTTATTTTAAGAAGGACGCATGAAAACTCCAAATTGTTGACTCTCATACTTACCCATCCAAATTGCGGACCAACATATTTACCCATCCCCTTCACACTAGGTTGTAGAATGACCCTATCAACTCAATAATTAGATTCAACGCTTTGAAACTCTAACAACTTAAATTCACCCACATTCAAATGTGTTGATGATGAACAACACTTATTAATTTAAAACATAAAAATATAATGATCATTAATTAAAAAAATTCATCCAAACTTAAATTCAAAATTTTAAAATCTTTTAACAGATTTATATTAAAATTAATATATATATATATATATATATATATATATATATATATATATATAATTGAAATAATTAGAATATGTAATAAACTAATGCATTTGGACAAAAGAATGGGCCCAAAGAAAAACACCTTTTTGACGAAACTTCTAAATTCCACAAACTACTAAGGCTCACGATTGCCGATCATGACGGGATAAAGAGTATTGTGGCCGTTAAAATATTTGATATTGCACCATATCAATTAATAAATTGAAAAAGAACACTAAAACGCAAATATTTGATGTTGCACCAAATCAATTAATAAATTGAAAGGAACACCAAAGCGTTTAATCTTAAATTGTGGGGACACATTTATTTCACGTTGGATTCAACATCGCTTCCTCCACCGCGTAGGCTCCGACTGAATATGCCTACCAGTCGAAGTCTATAGCTGTAAATATCTGTACATGCCTATGACTCGAACTCTATAGCTGTAAATATATACATGCCTATGACTCGAAGTGTATAGCTGTACACCTCATCACAACTTCCCTGCATGTTCAATGTCGTTTTCATAGTCTCACATTATTTTAATATTATACTAATATATTTCAAACTTAATATGAACATATTCTAAGTAGTTTTTCAATATTAAATAGTTTTTTGATATTAAATATTTACAGAATAGTTTTTTTTTTCAAATTTATTTAATGTTATAAAATATTTGTAAAATTGAAAAAATTCAATTTCATTATAAAATTGTAAAAAATAGATGTATTTTAATAATATTGGATTTTTTTTGAGAAATAGTAATTTTTTATTATAGATTAAGTTATATTTTAGTTTTTTCTTTTACAACAAAATAAATCTAATAAATATGTAAGATTGGTATGTTCTAGTTTTGTGATAAAAAAATATTTATTTATTAAAATATATTATTTGTATGAAAAAAAAAAATTATATATCAATAATAATAATAATAATTCAAAAATTTATAATGTTGCTCATAATATAATTAAATATTCAATACATTTTATTAAAATATAAAAGAAACTGTATTTGGACCTTGCTCTTTATTATTAGTCATGAATAATAATATATTAAACAAAGACTATTTCCTCTTCACGATGTTTTTTCCAAGTTGTAGGTTATAAAAATATAAGAAAATGGATATCGATGTAAGAAAATATGATATCCCAGGTCACACTATTATATAGTGCACACCTTCCATGATTAGATTAAAAAAATATTATTTGTATAGTTAGCTTATTTTTTTATTATCAATTTCATATAATTATTAATATAATTATTTAAATAAAATTAGTCAATAAATATACAAATGTTAAGCATGATTACTAGTGTTATTATATAAATTAAATGCTTTATAAATGTTAATACACATCTATCCATAATAAATATCAAAATTTATGAAAAATTTGTGTCCAAAAAATGTATGATGTTCACTCATATTTAGGGATCATAAGTTTGCAAAATTTTCAAGTTTATGGTCCCTAAAAATGGGTGAAGTGTTTTTCCCAAATTATTGAACATTGTAGTTTCTAGACACATTTTTCCATAATTTTTGTCTCTAGCATGAATCATTGATAAACAATTCACATAAATTATCCATTATAAATTTAGTAAATTTAATATTAGAAGATTTTAGAGAATTTATATTAAAATAAATTTATTAATTTATGTATTGATAAATTTTAGAGAATTTGAGATTAATAAAATTGAGTTAAAAATCATTTTAATTTGGTTATATATATATATATATATATATATATATATATATATATATATATATAAAGTATGCTATTTTAATAATAAATTGTATATGCTATTTTAAATACTATTTATTTATTTGGGCTCCTTTTGATATATTTTGCAATTAATTTTCTCCTGTAAATTTTTAGAATCACGATTTTAACTTTTACTGCATAAGATCCTAACATCTTTACTGAACCATTATTTAGTTTTCACATATTTTTTTTCTATTATTTATTTTGGTTCCTTTTGATATATTTTGCAGTTAATTTTATCATGTAAATTTTTAAAATTACAATTTTAACTTTTAGCCCCAGACCTAAGATCTTAATATCTTATTTAAAAACAAAATTATATAATTTTTATTAAAAAATTTAAATAACTATAATAAAGTATACATTAATATCTTGCATAATTGTTAATGGAGATAATCAAAACAGAGTTTATAATTTTATTAATTTTATAGCCATTATAATTATATTAGTTTTTTGATATTTTAATATATATATATATATATAAATAGATAGGATGTATTTTAATATTTATAAAATTTTTATTTAATAATAATTATAAATAAAATGTTGAAATTTATTTTAAAAATGAGTGTGTTTTCTTTTTTAGTATTAAATTAAAATTTTTTTTTTTTAAAACAACATATTATAGATATTTAAAGTGTCATAAATTATGTTTTGTTTAAAATAGGTTTGTATTTCAAGAGATTTAATTTCTTTTGCATTTTTTTAAAATTTGACTACCAAGTTTAAGAAGATATATATACTCGACCTCTTCTAATTTTGAACATATGACCTCTTAGTGATTTGAGTGCTAAGTCTAAGAAGACATACATACTCTACCCCCTCTAGTTTTGAACCTTTGACCTCTTAGAAAGGCACTTGCTCTTAACCATTAGGTCGCCCACTGAAACTGTATCGGTTATATATATTACATACTATTAAGATAGATTTAGGGTGGTATAATATATATGTAGTTGATATTGAAATATTTTATTTGTAATTTACACTTTCCATACTAAGATGTTAAAACATGTCTCATCATATGTTTCTTTTTGTATGAATACATGTAATTATTTTTATTACTAATATCTTTCAAAATCTTATATATCTTTTTTTTTGTGAATTTAGTAGTGCCTTGCTATTTTCTATTTATATATATAAAAGCAGGTTACAGATATAGAAATTTTATGGCCTCAACCTGCTCGTAGGAAACCAGGTCTATTGGCCACCTTAACGCTTTAAAAGCAAACCAAAATTGAAAAAGTTCCATTCTGCTCCTTGTTTCATGCAATATCTGCCTATTAAGTCTGTTATCAAAGTAAATGTTTGGACTTATAGTCCTGTATGTAAAGCCAAAAAACATGCTAAAGTGAAGAACCTGCTTTTCGTCTGAGGAATCAATTGGGGCAGGATCCTTTGCAGTGGATCCTGGCATATCAGCTTGTTGCAGTACTTGAATATGTTTCTCCAGTCTTCCAAGACGATCATCCATTCTAGCTATGCGGTCAGCAGCTTGGTATTGGGTAACCTTAATGTGTTGCAGCTGAGGGAGGGCACCAACTCACCTTCAAAGGGATCTGCAGGAAGCCTCACCTTCGCTGGACGATCTGTGAGAGGTGCAGATCAGAGAAGTTGCGGATCTATTCGGGAGAGGCAGATCAGATCAGTTTTGATCAGATCGGTTTTGTGGCTGTATTGGAAAACAACAGATTTGCTCATCAGAGCAAGATTGAATTGCAGATTTTTCAGATAGTGTTGGATCTGAATCGAAGATACTGTGGGTGGATCAGGAGACCAGCAGATCAGTGGTAGAGCAGTGGCAGATCGGGTGAACAAGATCTGACAGATATTCATTTTTTTTTCCTCTCTAAATCAGTTGGGTAGATTCATTTATTTGTAGATCAGTTCAGAATGAGTAATACGATGGAATCTTATATCCATGAGTCTGGCAAACTCGATGGATCTAACTTCACAAACTGGAAGTTTAAGATTCAGACCTTGCTTGAGGGTCCGAATGCATGGTCGATAGTGATAGGTGATGAGCAGAGGCCGAATTCGAATACAGGGATACAGAAGCAAGAATGGGATAAAAGAGAAAAAAAGATGAAAGTTTTGCTGAAGATGTCCGTGAAGGACAACATTATCACTCACATCAGAGAATGTAAATCGTCCTCTGAGATATGGACGACCATCAAGAGTCTGTATCAGACCTAGAATACAAGTCAAATTATGGCACTCAAAAGCAAGTTTTTGTCAATGAAGATGGACGAAAGTGAGACTGTTGCTGCATTTATCGTGCGAATTAAAGATGTAAAAGACGGATTGGGGGACATCGGGGAGAAGGTGTCTGACTCTTATCTCATCACAATCACACTGAACAGGATGAGAGATGAATTTCAAATGTTCATCATAGGATTGGCGGCAAGGGAGAAAGCACCTACATTTGAAGATCTGACAGGGATCTTGCTGCAAGAGGAGGAGCGGTGACAGAATTTGAAACCTCAGAGCGATGATCTTGCTCTGATGGCGAAATGGCGATCATTCAGAAGGAAGCAGCCACAACAGAAATCACAGTCGCAATAGTAGCAGAGAGGAGGTACATCGTAGAAGAGTCCATATAAAGGTATGTCTATAAATAATCCTGTAAAAAGATGCTATTATTGTGGAAAGAAGGGTCATATACAGATGGAATGCCTTAAGAAGCAGGAAGATGATGCAAAGAAAAATTTGGCGATAGCAAAGCACAGAGGATATTTTGTTGAAGAAGATTTTGAAGAAGATGAAGATTTCAGTCACGAATTTCGACTATTCATAGTTAACTGTGCCCTTTCAGCATCCAATGAGGATGACATCTGGTATGTCGATTCCAGTGCATCCTCTCACATGATAGGTAAAAAGGAATTTTTTGAAAATCTTGAAGAAAGTACATATGGATCGAAAATTTATTCAGGATATGATAGTGGATATGAGATTAGAGGCTATGGGGATATTCCAGTCAAGTTACCAGATGGTAAAAATAGTTATCTTAAAAATGTTTTATATGTACCTCGAATTAAGAGAAATCTCATTTCTGTATCCATGATAACTAATCAAGATATGCAAGTCGAGTTCTTCAAGACTCATTGTGTCATAAAGGATTATAGGAATGAAATATTTGCAACAAGTGTGTGCGTTGGAAGCCTATACAGACTGGATGTAAAGAGTATACCAAAGCAAGCCATAGTTGCAGGTGGATCGACAGCCGAACAACTCTGGCATCAGAGATTCGGTCATTTGAATTTGTAGGACCTCATGTTATTACAGAGAAAAGGTATGGTTGTGGGACTCCCTGTCTTTCATAATACTCAGTTAAATTGTGATGGATGTGCCCTAGGTAAAATTCATAGAGAACAATTTCCTGTGCATGATAGAAGGAAGGAAACAGATGTTTTAGAACTAGTACACGCTAATATATGCAGACCTATGCAGACAAGGTCGCTAGGTGGAGCATATTACTTTATGTTATTTACTGATGATTGTACTAGATATTCATGGGTTTATTTTCTGAGTAGAAAAAGTGAGACTTTCCAGTGCTTTATAGAATTTAAAACCTTGGTGGAAAAAAAATTTGGAAAGAGCATAAAAATTCTCCGATCTGATCAAGGGGGAGAATACAAGTTAGGGGAATTCATGAAATTTTGCAAATCTCACAGGATTGTACAGCAGTTTATAGTGCCACACACACCACAGTAGAATGGAGTGGCAGAGCGCAAGAACAAAACTTTAGTGGAGTGCGCAAGGAGCATGTTACAAGGTAAGGGTCTATCTAATAGTTTTTGGGCAGAGGCTATTAATACTGCTGTATATTTGAAGAACAAAAGTCCTACCAGGTATCTTGGCTTCAAAACCCCTTTTGAAACTCTATATGGACTCAAACCGGCAGTAAATCATCTAAGAGTATTTGGGTCAAAAGCATTTGCCCATATACCCAAAGCTGATAGGAAGAAATTAGACCCTAAAGCTGTTAAATGCATCTTTGTTGGTTATGGCACAGAATTTAAAGCATATCAGTTGTTCAATCCTCAGTCTCATAAGATATTTGCAAGCAGGGATGTAGTGTTTCATGAACAGGTTCAGGAAGGGAAAGATGACATTGGTGATGATTGGCACATTCCATTGTTGATGGATGAAAGCAGCGAGGATGAAAGAGAGCAGGAGCAGAAACAAGAGCAGAAAGAAGAACAGAAAGAAGAACAGGAAGAAGGTGATAATGCAAGCCCAATTAGATCTAAAGAAAAAAAATTTGAGGTAAGTCCCCTACCAAGGAGATCAGGTAGGAAGACTAAAAAACCATTAAGATTGAAAGACTATGCTTTGATGTCAAATATTTTGAACATTGTAGAGCCCACTAATTACAAAGAAGCTAGTCAATTTGAGGAATGGAGGGCTGCAATGAATGAAGAGATAGAATATATTCTTAGAAATGACACTTGGGATTTAGTTGAACTACCTAAGAATAAAACAACCATAGGATATAAATGGTTGTTTAAACCAAAAATGAACGCAGATGGAAGTATAGAGAAATTAAAAGCTAGGTTGGTTGCAAAGGGATATTCACAGCAGGAAGGTATAGACTTTGATGATACTTTTGCACCTATAGCAAAGTTAAATACTATCAGAATGCTTATTTCTCTAGCAACTAAACATAATTGGGAGCTACACCAACTTGATGTCAAATCTGCATTTTTAAATGGTGAATTAAAAGAGGAAATTTACTTAGTACAGCCAGAAGGGTTTGTAAAGCAGGGGCAGGAACATCTTCTTTGCAAATTGAAAAAGGCGCTATATGGCTTAAAGCAAGCACCCAGGTCTTAGTACGAAAATATTGACTCTTTCTTTTTAGAGCATGGTTTTCATAGAAGTTTAAATGACCCAAATTTGTATACCAAGTACAATAATCAGGGGCAGATTATTTTGATTTCTTTGTATGTATATGACATGATTATAACAGGAAATGCACATAATTTAATCAAAGAAATCAAAAGGATTATGGCACAAGTTTTTGAAATGAAGGATCTCGGAAGTCTCCATTACTGTCTGGGATTAGAAGTATGGAGAGATACTGGGAAAACTTTTCTTACCCAAGGGAAGTATGCTAGAAATCTGTTGGAAAAGTTTGGCATGCATCATTGTAGGTCAACAACGACACCTTTGCAGCAGAATTTTAAGTTGTGCAGTGACGATGGCACTAAGGAGGTGGATGCCACGATGTACAAACAGCTGGTTGGCAGTTTGATATAGCTCACAACAACCAGACCAGACTTGGCATACTCTGTTAGTGTGTTGAGCCAATTCATGTCAAAACCGCTTGAAAGTCACTGGGTAGCAGCAAAAAGCGTGTTGAGGTATCTTTGTGGTACTGTTAATTATGGCATTTTATACACTGACACATCTGATGTTATTCTAGCAGGTTTTTCAGATTCAGACTGGGCAGGTAACCTGGATGATCGAAGGTCTATCACAGGTTACACATTCAACATAGGATCCAGGGTCATAGCATGGAGTAGCAAAAAGCAAAGTACTATAGCACTGTCTTCATGTGAAGCTGAGTACCAAGCATTGTGTGTAGCGACGTGTGAAGCGATCTGGTTGAGAAGGCTTCTCAATGATGCAGGAGAAGAACAGAAGAACCCTACTTCCATCAAAAGCGACAACCAGAGCACTATTAAATTAGCATACAATCCAGTGTTTCATAAAAACACCAAACATATAGACACTCAGTTCCATTTTGTCAGAGAGAAACTACAGTCAAAAGAAATTATTGTTGAATATTGTAAAACTTGTGACAATGAGGCTGATATTTTTACTAAGCCTCTTGCACGTGTGAAGTTTGAATTGTTTAGAAGGATGCTAGGAGTTCAGGACAATCCTTTCTCCATTAAGGGGGGGAGTTGAAAATAATTATATTATTTTTTAGTAATGGAGAAAATGGTTACATAAGTTGTAACGTATCTCCTTAGTTTAGGATTTGTTCCTAGAGTTTAGGGGTTTGGTTGCAACTTCCTAACTTCTAGTATTGTACTTAATGATGTAATACTTCATTCATGAATGTAGAGTGTACGAGAGTGATCTCTCAGTTCTGAGTGTAGTCTCCAGGTGCAGTACTCACCTGTGAGCTACAACTCCTTCTTTTCAATTCTGTGCATATTTTATCTTTTGACAACAATTGTAAGGATACTACTATTTTTATTTGGAGTAAATAAAGGCTGCTTATTTGGACCCTCTTCACACCTGTTGTGTTATACAAATGTGAAGTGAGGCGTTGTAGCATATCCATTTATTTGTGGAGAAAGATTGAGATCATGCACAAGAAATTCATAACCAACAATCTCAAGATCAAGAGAAATAACCCTATCCTATCCTCCTCATCCAAGTTGATCTTTCTTGTATTGAAAGCAAATTTATGTTTAAGAATCAGAGGTATAAGAAGAAGCTTTAAAATATGGAATCCAAGTGGCTTCCCAAAATTGCTTCTAGTAAAAAACGTCACTCCCCCCCTAAAAAGTAGGTGGCATATGGATGCTGAGTCTTGACTCAACCATTCGGACATTAATGAGGAGATCATCCTCCCAAGCATGGATAGGGTCAAAGATACTATAACCTACAAATTTAAGGATAAACTGTGGGATGATAAGGAGCTTGAGGGTAAAATGAAGATAAGATATAAGGAGGTGATCAACCCCACCCATGATAACAAGAATTCTTTTTCTCATGAGGTTCTAAGTAGAACCCCTCAAGCCTCAGTGGGACTATAGACTTTAGGTTTGCAATAGGAATATGGTGGAAGATGAAAATGACTTTCTTTTAGGTTTTCCTACTCCATAGGCTCTCATTTCCCTAACATCTGCCACACTTCCAATATTTTTGACTTATTAAATCAACTCAATTATAGATCTTCTACCTCTTCTTTCCATTCTCTTTTATCATAGAAATAAGATTTTGAAAAATCACAATTATATTATTTTTCTTCTTAAAATTTAATAAGCCGCATTGGTTTTAGTGACTGTTAATCATTATCATTATCACATTATATTTGAAATATTTTAATTATAACTCACATTATTTTCTTTTGTTATTACTCTTTTTAACGGAGTTGTCTAATGAGACGAGGAATTGCCCATATGGCAAAAATTGGCCGGAATACAGTAATAGTGTTTGAATCATGATTTTGATGGTGGAAATGGATTTAGCACCATAAAAAACCTCTAAGGCACCAAAAATATTAAAATTTAATAGTTATAAAGTGGGTTTACAAAAATCCCTGCCAGATTTTCTTAAAATCTTAATTGAATTTCCATAATTTTCAAGAAAAAAAAGCAAACTAACTAAACTATGGCCTTTTTAACTAATTAATTTCAATTACTATTTTATTATTATTACATAAAATATTACATCAAAATATCTCATTAATAAGAATGAGCAACACCACCTGTAAAATTTTCTTAATCGAGACAGTTCTGATATATAAAACAATACAAACACCGTTCAATGAGCCTTACAAGAAGTTAAGTTCAAATCTATGCGAGTGAGGAGGACAATAAATGAACTGAAACTAAAATGCAGCGAATGAAAGTATTTTAAATAGTAAAAGTGAAAATAATGAAAGAGAATAGCGAGCACTTAGATGCCAACCGAAAACTGCACGTAGTTGCCATGTTTCCTATATAAAAAATCTAAGAAAATGAAAAGCTCAAGGACCAAATCAGATGGTGGAATGGAGGAAGCATTTCTTTCCTCGATGGTGGAATTCAAGTGTTTAAGGGGAATTTATAGTCACTAGGCACAAATCCTCTCCCTTTCCTCACCGTGCACATGGAGTAATCAGATTCTTAAGCGTCGTATAAAACAAGATAATTTCCCTTGGCCTGTTCTGTGGTAAATACTACAGGGTCAGATATGTATATCTTCTCTTTTTTTTTTGCGTCGAGTAATTATGGTGTGCATCGTGGCATATCTATTGTAAACAAAAGGAATGAAAAAATATGACCAGAAGGCCGAAACCTAAAACCTTACGATTTCATTATCTACTTTCCACGAAGATCCATGTCGAATAGAAGAATCTCCAAATCTGATTCTTTGGCAACTTGGTGGAATAATTTTCTGGCGGTAAATGATGAACGCTGCCAGTGAACATTCCAATAATATAAACGACACTATATGGGTTGGTTAACATATTTTACTGACCGGCAAACGAAGGGTCCTGGAAACAGAGGTGGGGTCTAAATCAGATTTTTTGGCAAGTGGGTGGAATAATTTTCTGACGGTAAATAATGAACGCTGCTTCTAATAATATAAACGAAATTATATGGGTCGGTTGACATATTTTACAGACCGGCATAGAAAGGGTCCTGGAAATTTTGAAAGGCTGCTGTGTGGTGTGCAGCTGTAACTGAAGTAAGAAAGGTGATGGTGGAGTAGTTGATGTGCACCATATAAATGATAGAGACATAGAGGGCCTCCGCATTATTCATAAAAAACCTACGCACCATGAAAAGACTGTGTAGAGCTGAGATTGCAGTGGCGTTTACGTCGTGGAAAATAGGTTTGGCGAATAGCTTTCACGCATTGTTGCAACTGAGTTACGACGTGGATATGTCTTTCACGCATCTCAATGGGATTAGAATGAGAGGCACTACTTTTGCTTTCCCTTGTTTTCATAGTCAATTCGGTTGAACTGCACTGGTAAGTTGGAAGTTCGATCGTCAACCTAATATTTGAGTAATACAGGGACGGGGCACCGATGCCATTGCTTTCTGTTTGCTGGTATGGAGTAGATGCAATAACAACCTGGCCATCGCGGATTAGGTTACCTTAATTAAAGACATCTACAATCCACTTTTTATACGTGTCTAACACCATTGGCTCATCTCCATGAACTGCGCTCTATGTCATTGCTCTGCTACTTGCGTGCCAGATTTTTCTTGCTCACATGAAACAACTGCCTGATTTTTCTACTGACGTCAAAGGTAACAACGAGATCGTGACGGGAAAAACCACCTGGTCGGTGCCAAAATCTTATCACCAACTCCCCCATTTGTGAAATAGAAAGGCTAAAAATGTAAATGTTTGACATATTATATTACCACGTTGTATTCGAATTTCAGTAACATGAAGTGCTTAACTATGAAGGGATTAAATGATAATTAAAACATTTTCTTTGAGTGCAAATGTGTCTATATTTGAATATGTCTATATCTAAGGCATTGGATCAAATGTTAGACAATTGAAATGTTTTAGGCCATTACATCCACAACTAAATAGTTATATATATTTTTATAATGTTAGTTTTTTTTTTTTTTTAATAAGTTAGATTGATTTTAGGTGTATAATTGAAATGTTGTAATGTCATGTTTAACATTTTGACTATGTCAAATTACACAAAAATAAAAATAAAAGTAAATTAAATAAAAAGATTGACATAATGTAATGAAGATTTTAACTAGGTCAAAATATAATAAAAATTAAAAATAATAAAATAAAATAATAACAAAATATAAAAACAACCCATGGTATTGACCCAAGGTCAGGATCTGTCAAGAGCCAAGATGGATCAAATGTCTTCATATGCAAACCTCTTTTAGAGTGAAAAAAGAATTGATATTATTTTCATTATAACTATTTTATTATTCCAAAAAGACATGGTATTTTTGTTATATATTATTTATGTTACAACTTTTATTATTATTCATGAGTAGTATTTCTTTATATATAAAAAATCAAATTAATAATGAATTTTTTTAAAATACGTGAAATTATATTATAAGACATGATTTATCTTGATCAATAATGATGAATGTTCATAATTCTTATTTCTTAAATGACACTAAATTTACATTTAATTACTTAATTGTAATAGTTTGTAACTACATACATACTCTTTCGATTTTTTTTAAATTATGACTATGTAAAATTACACAAAAATAAAAATAAAAGTAAATTAAATAAGAATATTGACATAATGTAATGAACATTTTAATTGGGTTAAAATACAATAAAAAATAAAATAATAATAAGCTATAAAAACAACCCATGGTATTGACCCATGGTATTCATGTGGAATATATTTTATTTTAAGGGTGAAATTATTATTTGAAAACAACTTCCCTAGCTGCCAATGTGTCCATGTTTGAGCCATTGGATCAAATGTTAGATGATTGAAATGTTTTAGGCCATTAGATCCACAAGTAAATAGTTTTACACTTTTTTTTGTTAATGAATATCAAATTTCTTCTATTTAAAAAAAAACTATATACATATATTTAATTACCTAATTGTAGCTAAAAAATATTACATCACATTAGCTCACAAAATATATCTAATGCTATAAGGATTTGAGATGGTAACAATGTTTTGAATCATGATAACTAGGTGACAACCAAAAATAAATAATGATGAATGTTCATAATTCTCATTTCTTAAGTAACAATAAATTTACCTTTAATTACTTAATTGTAATAGTTTGTAACTACATAACAGTTTGTAACTACATACTTACTCTTTCTGATTTTCTTAACATTTTGACTATGTAAAATTACACAAAAATAAAAATAAACGTAAATTAAATAAAAATATTGACATAATGTAATGAACATTTTAATTAGGTCAAAATAAAATAAAAGATAAAATAATAATAAGCTATAAAAATAGCTCATGTTATTGACCCATGGTATTCATGTGGAATATATTTTATTTAAAGGGTGAAATTATTATTTGAAAACAACTTCCGTAGCTGCCAAAGTGTCCACGTTTGAGCCATTGGATCAAATGTTAGATGATTGACATGTTTTAGGCCATTAGATCCATAAGTATATATATATATATATATATTTGTTAATGAATATCAAATTTCTTTTATTAGAAAAAAAACTATATACATATATTTAATTACGTAATTGTAGCTAAAAAATATTACATCACATTAGCTCACAAAATATATCTAATGCTATAAGGATCTGAGATGATAACAGTGTTTTGAATCATGATAACTAGGTGACAACCAAAATAAGTTTTAGCCACAAGAAAAAATCACAACTCACATAATATATCCAAGGTTGCAACCAACCCCATACATAGTGATGGACATCATGAGAATTTTAGTGAACATCGAACACCACCCTAAAAATTCTATACTCTTGATCAATTTAGAATAACCTAAGATGTCTAGATTGGATTCAGAGGTGGGTGGTACAATAATTGAGGATGCTTCTTAAAGGGTAAGGGAATCTAGATACTCTATCCTTCCACCAAAATGAGACTTGTAGATTATAGTTTTATAGAATTGACACTATGTGATTAAGAATAAGTTACAAACATTAGGTATTTTAAAAGGTATTTAAAAAGTAAAAAGAGGAAGGTACACAAGGGCCATGGTAATTAATGTGATTCTTTGTACTATTTTTATTTAAAATAGTAATTTGTATTTGTATTTTTTTAAATGAATATTGTTAAATGTGTTGTAATATTTTTATTTAAAATAGTAATTTATATTTGTATTTTTTAAAATTAATATTTTTAAATGTGTAATTGAGTAAAATGTATTAAATTTATACCTAGCATCCACAAGCCACAACCCATCGTGCTTCTGGAGAAGGGCCTCCTCCCTCATTGCCTCCCCGAAGCCAGATCTGAAACCGCCTTCCCCCAACGCAGGCGCCTCACAATCGAACAATGCTTAGGTTGATGTAGCAGTGGCTTCTTTCACATCATTGGTTGACTCATTGGGTCCTCAATGGGCCAGACTGACGATCTCTAAGTTTGTAAAAAATTTGGACTCTATCCCTGAGATCTCGTTGTCACCTACTCTGCCAGGAAAGCAGAGATATGTCTTGCTGAGAAAGGTCTGGTTGGCCAACTCACAGGCTTGTGGCCTTCCCCCAAAACCATTCAGAAATGGGTTGAAAGTAATTGGGTTCAGTTCACCTAAGCGAAAATCTCCATCAGTTTCTGTGGTAGAGGTTATTTTACCTTTCATTTTGAATCCAAGAGTGATCAGGATCTTATTTTTTGTAGTGGACCATACTTCATGCACACCAGAGGACTATATTTAAACTGCTGGACTCCAAATTTTGATTATGAATTAGACGTCCCAAACGTTGTTCCAGTTTGGGTCAGATTACAACACGTCCTAGTGCACTACTAGGAAGATGAATTGGTGCGTGCAATAGGAAACACAGTTGTAAAATATATAGACACAAGCGAACCCAAGGACAACATGCAGGCTTGTGCAACGATTTGCGTCGAGGTGGATCTAGCAAGGGGTCTCTCGGAAGCCGTCAAGCTCAAGATCGACAACTGAACACACATACAATAGTTGGATTATGAGAAAATCCCCTTAAAATGCAAGGTGTGTCACAAGTATGACCATTTTGTAAACAGATGTAGTAAGATAGAAGAAACCAAAAAATTTGTACAAGAAAACCTAAATCCGAAATGGGAACAAGTAAAAAAATAGACGGCGGAAAAATCTCAACCTGCTCCTCAGCCTCCACCTCTGCCTAGTCCCTCCTCTCCCTCGACCTCAAAACCCACCTCTCAAACCTCCTCCTCAATCCCAAATTCCTTCTTTGGAACCAACTCTTTTGACATCCTGTCCAATGCCCTCATCCATTTTGAGCCTCCTATTTGCACTATCTACCCTAACCCATCCCTCTGACCTCTCACTCCCCTCCCCCTCCAGGCTTCCACCCCCCCCCCCCCCCTACAATGTTTCTTCTCCCAACAAGAGGATCCTCTCTCCCTCTCCAACACTTTCCCCCACATCTTGGATCAAGTTCTCACTTGGAACCAATCAAAAGAAACTCCTCATAACACTTAAAACATAAAGAAATTTGGAAGGAAATCAAACAAGGAAATAAGGGATGAGGCAAAAGTCAAAGATTTATCTTTGGAACGCAACAGGGCCTTGAAATCTTCCTCTAAAAAGGTCCATAGAATAAAGAGAAAGAACAATAGGCTCACAAAGGGAAGCGTCCCTCAGCCACCACCAACAGCAAATAATGATAGTTATCTCTTGGAATTACAGAGGGCTGGGTCATCCCTCCAAAGTAAATTTCCTAAAATACCTCATAAAAAATGAAAAAATAGACATCCTCTTAATCCAAGAGACAAAAATCAGTAGTGAAGAAGTGGACACAATAATAGCAAAATCAAAAAATTATGAAGGGCAAGCAATTTTAGCAAATGGAGCAGCATGACGAATTTGTACTATATGGAAAAAAGGAAAATCGCACAAGCACTATACCACTAAAAAAGAGTATTGGATAAACACAATTTTTGAAAATGCAAAAAATGGAAAGAAAAGCAGCATTTACAACATTTATTCTCCTAATCATTACAAGGACAAAGAGACATGCTGGCGAACACTAAGAGAAAACAAAATGGAGGATTTCAAAGAAAAGCTCATTGTAGGAGGAGATCTCAACCTTATTGTCAAGGTGGAGGAAAATAGAGGAGGCACCTTCGTGCCTGATCCAAACATAGAGACTTTAGAAGAAATTATGGAACATTGCAACCTCCTTGATATCCCTCCAAAAAATGGAAAATACACATGGGACAACATAAGAATAGGGAATGAAAACATCAAAGAAAGGCTAGATAGGATTCTCATCGAGGACAGAATGGTGGCTAGCTACAACAAAGTATCTTCCAGAATCATCCCTTCATTAGCTTCAGACCATAAACCTATTCTAATTGAACTTTGAATGGCTGAAAACTATGCCCCCCTCTCTTTCAGATATAATCACCTTTGGGGTGGCCACGAAGAAGCAAAAAAAGAGGTGGAAATGGGAGGAAAAATATCAATGGTTCACCAACATACATATGGGAATCAAAGCTAAAAGCTATCAAAGCCAAATTGAAAGATTGTGCTAAGACCAACTTCAAGGAGCCTCACAAAGAGAAAGATACCTTAAAGCATGATCTAACAAAAATCCAAGAGGAACTGGAAAACACTGATAGCACAGCTGAGAAGCAGGAAAATGAACAATAAATCCAATGGAAAATCTACAAGAATAACATACAGGAAGAAGAAACATGGGGGCTAAAATCGAGGCAGCTTTGGATACAAGTTGGAGATAAGAACACCACCTTTTTCCATAACTCAGCTAAAATAGGAATGATAAAGAACAACATAGAAAAAATAATTGGAGAAGGAGGACAAGAAATAAAGGGCCAAGAAGAAATAAAAAATGAGATCTTTAGACACTTCAAAGCCTTCTTGACAGTAGTGGATAGCCAGAAAAACTCACAGGACATTTTGAAGCACATACCAAAGGTAATTGATATGGAAACAAACAACTCCCTCACTGAAGAAGTCACAGAAGAAGAATTTAAGGCAGCTATGTCGGATTTGTAGCCAGATAAGGCACCGGGTCCAGATGGCTTTCCCATTTCTTTCTATCGAACCTTCTGGCATATCATCAAAAATGATTTAATAAATATGATAATGTATGTTATCGAGAAGAAAAATATTGGGGGATTCACCAACTCCACATTTCTATCCCTCATTCGAAAAGATCCTTGACCCTCCACCCTTAAACGATTTCAGCCAATTTCCCTCTGCAATGCCTCTTATAAGATCATATCAAAAATTATTGCTGGTAGGATTAAACCCCTTCTCCACTCCCTTATCTCAGAAAATCAAGGTGGTTTTGTCCCCAACTGGAAGATCGTTGACAATATTATCCCGGTGCAAGAAGCTCTTCACACTAGCCTCTCTAGAAATGAAAAATGGTTCATCCTCAAAATGGATATGGCTAATGAATTTTATAGAGTAAACCTCACTTTCCTTGCAGATGTTTTAAAAAGATATGGTTTTTTCGATGACTTTGTAAATTTAATCAAGGCTTGCACAACAGGCCCTTGGATAGCCCCTCTTGTTAATGGCAGGCCCTGTGATTTTTTTCAAAGCTCAAGGGGCTTAGGCAGGGTTGTCCCTTATCCCCTTCCCTTTATATTATTAAGGCTGGCTCCCTTATCAGAAAACTGGAGCACAGTAGAAGAAATGCCACTTTAACAGGCCTCTCTATCAGCAGTGGAACCAAAAGAATAAATCACCACTTATTTGTAGATGACACTCTCCTTTTGGGTGGAGCATCCTGCATAGTTTCTAGAAGATTCAAAAACATCCTTGAAAACTTCATGGATGTATCTGGTGGACTGATTAATAATGTAAAAAGTTGCATCTATAGTTGGAATACTCCCATTAGAATTCTTCAGCGAATTTCCCAAATAATGAAATTCCTTATCAGAACAACTAGGATCACTTTCAATACCTTGGGCTACCCATCACCAAGAAAAACATGAAGATAGAAATATGGATCAAATATGCTGAGAAGATGAAAACAAAAAATTAAATCTTGGGGCATGCTATGGTTAAATCAAGCAGGGCGAATCATCCTCATCAAATCCATTCTTGCAGCCTTGCCTTTATACCAATTTTCTCTCATCATAGCTCCTACAAACATCCACAAGAAAATATAAATTATAATCAGAAGCTTCTTATAGCAAGGCAAGAAAAGAGAAAAAAAAATTCAATCTAGTAAACTCGAAACAAGTTACAACTCCTTACAAAAAAAGAGGAATATCCATAAAATTCATTGGAATAATGAATCTGGCCTTGGGAAATAAGATTGCATGGATGTTCCTAATAGGAGAAAAACTCTGGTGGAAAGAATCACTAGAGGCAAAATACCTCAATGCTCCAAGAATCTCTATTCTGGAAAAAAGTCCTCCAATAAGACCCTGCACTGAAATATGGAAAGAAATATCCGGAGCAATTCATTTAATTAATGACCACTTCTCAATGAGACTAGGAAATTGGGAACAGATTGATTTATGGAAGGACAACATAATGGGACATCCTCCCTTAGAAAGTAACCCAGACATCAAGGATATAAAGAGATGGATGATAAGGGATGGATACAACAAATTAGAAGAAATTTCTGATTGGGAGTTAGATGGTGTATAGAAACAATGGGCCCAACCCAATCTACTGAATGAACTAGCAAACCAATGGAATCTCATGACTTCTCTTCTTGCTGGGCAACACCAATCGAAAAAAACATTAAAGATGCCTACTATTGGAAACCAACAGGAGAAGAGTATTTAGTTAAGACTGGATATAAAAAATTCCACGAGCATCAGAGGCAGCAAGAATGGCAATATTGGAGGCAGGCCTGGAAGGTGGAAACCCTCCCCAAGATAAAAATATTTTTATGGACACTCCTACATAAAAAATCATTAATAGCAGAAAATTTAAAGAAGAGAGGAATATGTGGACCATCACAATGCCCTCTCTGTATGAAGGTAGAGGAAACAATCTAGCATCTCTTCCTAGAGTGTTCCTTTTCTAGAAATTGTTGGGAGGAAATGGTGGCACCTGTTGAAGAAAATCTGAACTATAGGCTTCCTCTAAGTTAGTTCATTAGAAAATGGAAAAGTAGCTTCCCACACTCATTGAAAAATAAATCAACAATTCAAATATTCTGGAGCAATCACCCATCCTTTCTCTGTTGGAAAATTTGGCTAGTCAGAAATGGGAAAATTTTCAAAAATAAAACCCCTATAGTAAATACAATAACTTCAAAAGCCCGGGGATTGATGATTAAGTTTCTCTCAGCCAAAGGGATCTATGGAATATACATGGCTCAAATTCAGGATGACGAAAGAAGCTGGATTGGTTTTTCCTTCAATAAGATCAACTTCAGTCTTCATCAAAAGAACACAAGGGTTCAAAAAATCTAGAAAATTAGAGAGACAAAGACAAAGTTTCAGAGCTTGATACATTTTCTCAACAGAGACTACCTTTTCTTTGGAAGAATGTCAAAGGAAAATATGGGCAAAGAAGGATCAGGAGGCCTCATTATCCCTCAAGAAAAAATTAATCAAATAGCTTACAATTGAGGATTAGGACAAATGTCAAACAATAAAGCAGAGGCTTATGGATTACTTTTAGGCCTCAAAATCCTAAGGGATAGGAAAATAAATAATGTAATTTTTTTTGGAGATTCTTCTCTCATCATCCAAGTAATGGTTAGCACGTCCCCTATAAAAAACATAGCCCTCAACCAAATCCTGCACAGAGAAATTTTTTTAGCAAAGCATATAGGAAAGGTTGAATATTATCACTTTCTTCGAGAAAAAAATAAGAAAGCAGATCTTCAAGTAAATGAGGGAGTACAAAGAAATATTGGACAAGTCATAATTGATGGCATCACATCTCATATCCCTATTCCATGATTTTTTTCCCTACTCCATTGACTTTAAAGCACCTCCATCCTTTCATAGATCAGAAAAACAATAGATATATCATGAATTCTCTAAAATATCTCAGCTCATTCCCAAAAATCATACCAAGCTTGATTTCCCAAAGATCTATCATATCTCTTCAATTTTGACTCTCCTCTTACACTCCATGCCAACTATTGTAACTCTCCTTAATAGAGATTCCTCTCTGTTGGGATATAAAATATATGCCTCTGTTTGGTTTAACACATTGTCCGTTTTCGCGGTGCCCTCATTCCAGATTATGCAGTGCTCTCCTCTCTCCCTTACACACTGCACTCATTCAAGATTTTTGCAATGCCTTCCTCCCTCCTTTCTCCTCCTTCCATTCGTCTGGAGCATTGAACATCTCTGCGCTCCTACTACACCTTCTATTCCCACCCCTCCCCTCACATCATCCTCTATATTCTCATTCACTCCCATATTCTGGAACCCCACTACACCCTACATTCAGCCTTTCATTATTCTCTCTTTCCAAATAGCAACATCCAGGATTTTCTCACCGAATAAGACAGAAGCGCAATACCAAAAAAATAGAGGATTATCTAATCAGATGTTGAAAAAGTGCACAACAGAAATAAGAATAGAAATAACAAACAGAGAAGATTTCAAAGCAAGTGTACATTCTCTTCTTCAACAAATGGACCCCTTAGAAGACAGGCAACAGCCTTGTGCATTCTGCAAATCCCACAGAGTGGTGATAGAAAGCTTGAGAAGCCAAATTCAGCAAGAAAAGGCTCAGACTAAAGCAGAGATGGCCATCCTTCGCTCTCAATGGGACACCTGCACTAAATATGTAATGGCAGCCAAGAATTGATGCAATCATTTGCAAGAGTCTCTCAAATTCATAAGGGAAGGCCTCCATAAAAAATTAGAACAGAGATCTACCTCTCAGGACCAAGGAAGTAGATACAGAGGCAGTGATAACACCATGAAAAAATGATCCTTCACATCATCTGATCCTTTATGTTTACGTCTAGAACTATGGCAACAAATCTAGTTTAAAATTGAAAGCTAAATGTATTTTTCTCGGCAATATAGCACAAATGTAATAGCCTCTACTCCAAAAAGGAAGGAAAAACATATCTGCTCTAGTAGCACTCATGATGTAATGCTTCCCCAACAGACAAAATCACTTTGTATCAAGATTGGCGAAATTTTGTAATGAGGAATTTCTTCTCCTCCTTCTTTTCAGATAATATAATACAACTAAATTTGTGCGAAAAAAAAATAAAAAAAAATGCATTAAATTGATATTCTAGTTTTTAAGATATTTATTTAAAAAACTCAAAGTCTGGTGAGTTTTGTTTTATTAAGCTTTAAATCTAAATGTGCAGAGAATGAATCTATTTCAAGTCCCAAACAAGATTCTCATGTCCAACATAAGATTCTTCTTTCTCCTCATATTCTAGCTTGCACCTTGACACTCCTCTCCTCCTCTCTCAAAAAATTTAAACTGAGGCACAAGGTAGTTGTTGCATATAGAAACATTTAGATATGATAAGAAAAATGTGATACTCTGTTAGCACCTTGTAATCAGCAAGATTGGAAAAATTCTGACTGTAGGGAGAACATTATTTCAACCACTTTGAGATTCTAGGATCTAGCCCTCCTGAATCTGGAGAGGGATCCCTCCAATAAGTGCAAAGATGGATTTGTCTTTGGAGTTTTGGGTAATGATATTAGGCTAGTTATGAAGGCCGAGGGTTTGTTTTGTTTTTTGATGGTTGAGCGTGATTACTGTTTGAGGTGGAAAGTTCTAAGTGCAAAGAGTTTCAAAGGTGTGAAGTTGCAAGCAATCATAACAAGCTTTGGCCAGAAAGATAGATAATTGCAGGTTTTAATCCATTGGGATATGGAGTCTTAATAGGGTTTAATTGAAACAACAAGGGGCAAGAGTGGTCCATGGGGAAAGTCATATATGTCTAAGGATCTCTTTAAAGTTTGATTTATGGAATGAAATGATACAAAAAGAAGGGGACTTAAACAAATGAAGAACAAAGAGTAGCCTAGGATTTGGTAAGTACTTTGAAACTAGCCAGCCTTTGAAAAAAACTTAAGAATGACATAAAATCAATCCAGGATATGGTAAGTACTTCGAAACTAACCAGCCTTTGATATACGTTCAATAGAAAACACTTAAAAATAGAAGGGAAACTTGAAGGCAACTGTTCGAGAAGACACTAGTGGGCTGGGCTCACCACAAATCCTCTCCTAGCTCTGCTTTACTTAGTAACTTTCAAGAAAAACACAAAGAGAACACATAATGGCCTATGATCTGGTAAGTACTTTTAAACTAGCTAGCTTTTAACACATTCCAAGGGAAACTTTTAGACAGTCTTTTGGGATAAAAATAGGACCAGGGCACACCATATCTTTCTTATTTCATCTCTACTTAACATGTACTGAAAATAACATTTAAGAATAACAACTAGCTTAGATAGTAGGACGAGGGAATGCCAACATTCCTATACTTGAACTGAATTAGATCATTCCTAAATAACACAAATTGGAAGAAAACATTTAGATAAATATTTTCAGTCAGAGAAGGCTACTGATATACAACAGGTCCTAACTTTATGCATGCTATTACTTATAAGAGAAAATGAACACAATGCAAAAATAAATAAATAAACAATTCACAATAAGAAATAACATCACTGTTGACATAGACCAGGATCCCATAAATCATCTTGTATTGATGCTCCAAACCAGTTACAGCTTTAAGTCTAGTGCTTTAGTTTAGCAATCATCTACACTTCCCAGACTAACTTATCTATCAAAAGCAGAGCTCCAAGAGCCAGTGAATACTATTTATAGATAGAAGTCTCAAGCTCAATTATATTTCAAAGTTCAGTAACCAACTCAACCAACCCCTCTCTCATCTTCTCCAGTAGAATTTATAGAATAATGAGGAGGTGAGATCTGATAAAAGATCTCCAAAGATAATTAATGCAGACTTAATGGCTTCTCGGCCTTTGGGGGGCTCGATGAAGAAGCTTACATAGGTGTCCTTTGTATTAAATAATTTACATTAAGATTTAAGCTCGGTGGGAGCTCTTTTTGACTTTTGAGGCTCTCTGTTATGTTAAAGTAACTCTGCTAATATTTTGTCATTAAGTTCATTTGCAGAATTAACTTTCTGGCTACGCTGAGGTGAATATCTGATCTTGATCAATAACTTCAGCCTCTGTTTGAATGCTTTGAGGCATAGGTGGCACTTGCGGTAGCTAGGAGGAATCGATTTCCCTCAGATGTGGCAGTGGAGGCTTTCCTGTCTGATAAACACTTAGGATTTTCTTTTAACTGTGTCTCAATTGGGAGGATTAGGATTTTGATAATCAATATTAGCCATAATCCTCATGAATTTGTCTTCAATCTTCAATTCTGGTGCATTTCTGTCTTCGACACAGATACTCTTCATTTATGATTCATTTACTGTGTTCTGTTGGTGTGTAGTGCTGTGTAGGGCCCGTGAGGCATAAATGCCTTTGGAGTATTAATAGGGCGTAAAAATTTGAACCATAGATGGCTTCTCTTTAATAAATCAAAGGCGCGAGAATTGAAACCCTAGCCTTCGACCCTTTTTAGAATAATGGAAAAAACTATATAAATCACCCCTTTTTACCAAATAATACACCCAGACTTCAAAATCCCAATAAACCAAGCTGCATAACCATTTCAGGTCACAAAAGGGGCCCGTTGATGTGAGGGTGTTTGTGACCCGAAATTTATATCAAATCCGCATTATAAAACTCCCTGGGTCCGTTTTGGGGCATGCTGACGTCAGGCCAAGTGTGACCCGAAATCCTTATGAAATCCGCCATATAAATTTCCCCGGGTCCAGATTTCACAGGACCCACTCCAATCAGTTGCTACCGCGTGGGTGTTGATGTGTATGTTGACTAGGCGTTGGGACCACCAGTTCTGTGGGACTGCTGATTGTTGTCGTGGCCGTGGGGACCCGGGCGACTAATTGTGGGCCTTCGATCTGCAGATCAGATCGACAGTGGAGATTTTTTGATGAATGTGCCATACCTTAGTTTATCCCCCGAGCTTCTTCTGACTGCGATCACCGTCCGATGAGCTGGTCTCAGATTAGACGGCGTATGGGAGACCTAATGAGTTCGAATGACCCCTACCCGTAGCCTAAGCTTTGTGCCCAGCATAGTCTTGGATATCTTAATGATCTATTTTTCTCACTTCACCTATTGTGGTAAATGGGATGTGAAGGTTCGGCACAAGGGAAAACCCAAATCAGGATATCTTTCAGTTTCTGTAACACGAGAAACAACCTCTCTTGCTCGTAAAATAAGTCGGGATCCCTCATCCGCCCATGAAAAATAAGTGCCATGAGCACATGAAAATAAGTGCCACGAGCACATGAAAATAAGTGTTGTAAGCACATGAAACAAATAAGGCTAAAGGATCGAGAAAGGCTTCCTGTGCAGAGAGGTAATGCAACGACTCCGCCGGGGTACTGACTAGGCTCGCTGGCAGCGGAGCAACATTTGTGATTTCTTGAAGTGACTCCGCCGGGGTACTGTCCAGGCCTACTGGCAGCGGAGCAACACCAGAAGCTTACTTTAAAAATCCTGAGAATAATAAACCCAGTTCCTTGCTCTTCACATCATCATCAAGCTACTAGCATCTGTGAGCTTTCTCTTTGATGTGTTTCTGATTAGTAGGACTTAGTTGAGGCACAAGGATTAGGCATACCTGTAAAGGGCCAAAGTAATACAAAGGGTACCCACGGAACTGGTTCAATATTCCATTTCATCATTATCCGAACTCAGACTATTGTGGTGATACTGACAGAGATGCTGGATTCTACCAGTGGTTCGCCATTTGTTGTAGCCGCTACAACACCATCTAAAAATGAAAATTAATTATTTCCTGCTAATATTTCTAAACTTGATCTATAAATGGTAGTGGAAAATTATCTTTCAAAGTGGATTTGTTTAATTCTCTCTAATCAATATATACTCTCCATTTTCCACTCTTATTTGGAACAATTACTAAAGGTGACACCCATTGACTATCTCAAATTTGATAAACGAAATTCACATTCAAAAGTTTTCATAATTCCTTTTAGAATTTCTCTAAGATTCATATTCATTATCCTCTGAGGTTTTCTAACTGGTTTGACACTTTCCTAGATATAAATATGATGCATAAAAGTTTTATGATCAATCGCTTTCATATCAGTATATTCCAATGCATAAGCATAAGAAGTTTTTTTAGAATCTTTATGAATTTTCTCTTTTGAGATTCTTTTAAGTTATTGCGAATATTTAATGTTTTTCCTAGGAACAATTATACTTCAGAATTTCCAAACTTCTCCATAGAATGTAAAGAAACTTGATGAGATGATAGATATTCAATATCACATTTCTCTTGAAATATTTGGTTTTTCTCATAGTAAGAAGATGATTCATTATTATTCATTAAATTTATTAACTGATCTTCTTCATGTTATTGTGGAAGAGTATAAACATATTGTGTATTATCAACGTATTCATCATCATCATCATCATCTATCCAAATTTCACTTTATGCTTCGGTGGCATTTTTTGGAGGAGGCTACAATCATGGAAATTTTAAGGGCTAATATTCGCAAGCATACTAATTTTCCATAATTTTTCAAAAAAAAAGATTCGCCAATTTCCATTTTTTATAAAATTGATTTGACCAAAATTTACAATGTAAAATTATTTTGTCTTAAAAGTCACCAACATTATATAGAAAGTATATATAAAATCATTATAAATTTGAATCATTTCACAAATACATCAATAAACATTTTGTAGTTTGCATATTAGGGACTAGCAAGATTCGCCAATGTTTTTAAACTTCAAGATAATTTTCCATCCTTAAAATTTTCTATGGCTAAAATATGAATTTCTTAATTGAATTTACATAAGATATATACATATCACCTTATATACAACGATGAATCCATCAGCTATAGCTAGCCAAGGTCTAAAAAGGATCACATGATGACCTCCTAAATTATTCTTGGGAGTTAAAATCATGAAATCTAAAGGAGATTCCCAATCATCTAGAGATATAGACACATATTCTAATACCCCATCTGGTTTAATAACAGATTTATCTGCTAATTGTAACAATGATGGACTATATTGAAGATTGGAAGCCTTAAGTTTCTCCGTTGTCTGTTTACTCGTGATATTAATGGATGGTCCTAAATCGATAAAAGTATTTGGAATCTCAATACAATTCATGTGCATTTTTACAATGGGGCTACATCGATCTAGATATTTCTAGACAATAGCTTTCCCTATAATAATATCAACAATTTTTCCTACCAATTGAATTTTTTTTATTTGTTTTCTTTTTCTTCCTGGTTTTTTATTACATGGCTCCTTGATAGTTTTTTCAAATATTGGTATTTCCTTTATAGACCACAGTAAAGTAATTGTAATTCAAATATTCTTAAGTTCATATATCATATCATTGTCTCATAAAACAATTTTCCTTTATATTCCTTTATCAATTTTAAGTCTTTCAGGGAAAGTTAGATCATGTAAGGAAATAGAAGTTTGTTCTACTAGAGGAATTGTCAGAGCTTGTTTTATTTGTTCATCCTTTGATTCTATAGGACCAAATTCCCTTGGAGGAATAATTTTTTGATTAAGATCTACATATTTTTCATGAACCTCATCCTCTTTAGATTTTTGGATAATAATTGTTGGTGACTTATTTTGCAAAATGCTACCAGATCTAAGTTGAACATCATTTAGACCTAATGGGGTTATCAAAGATGTTTGAATTTTTTTTCCTACAACATTATAAATAGCTTGCTGATTTTTATCATTTGGATTAGGAATTAGTTGAGCTGGCAGCTAATTTTACTTTTGAGGAAATGATAATGAAAGTTTTTTATTAGGATATGGAATTTAGGAGGTTGAGTGGGTTCAGGAGGATAACATTGTGGTGGAAAAAAAGGATAATTTTTTTGAAATTGATGATACCAAAGATATTTTCCATAAGGATTTTTCCATCCTTGGGCCCAATATGTATTCTGATATTATGGGGGCCAACGTTTCCAAGGCATGGGTGCAATCCAATTATTATATAGTTGTGCATATGATTGAGTATTGAAACCTTGAGTTATATTTGGTTGCTGATTTTTCCATGGTATTTGAGTAATAAAAAAAAAGATATTCATCCTGGCATGTTCCATCATCTTGAAAGACAACCTTAAGACCATCTATAGAAGGGAAATCATTTATATTATGATTTTTAGCACATATGACCCAAATTCCTTCACTACCAAGGGAATATTATCTCAAGACATGCTTCTTATTAGATATAGGAGATAAGATAGATAATGAAAATTTTTTGTTTTTTATTATTATTTTATATCTTAAAAAGTATCTAGTTGTTCAATAGACCTTGAAGAATATATGTTTTGAAATTTTTAAGAAAATTGTTTTTTCAGCTCTACTTACTATTCCAGTTGCAAATTTATTAATTCTGGACATAACAAGATCTCTTTGTTGTTTCCCAATTCTAGCCTTACCACATGAAATATGTGTACACAGATCATAAATTTATCTAAATGAAAGCTAGGAAACCTCTTTTTTTCCCATTAAATTGAGGAGGTCAATACTCTCATCATTAATATATTTTAACAAAAGATATTTTAGAGTTTCATCTTCTAGATTATACATTGTAGCCCTTTTAATGTTATAGGAAAATATTTCAACTAGGTCTTCAAGACTTTCATACTCTTTCTGTGTCATTTTAAAGACTTCATCCTTAAGGTTATGGGGCATACAATAATCCTTATATTTATATAAGAACACATTTTTCATGTCTTCCCATATTCTAATATAATGTGTTCCTAATCGCATGAACCATTTAAGTTCTCTATCTTTAAGACTAGCTAGAAACACTTTCAATTTTTTAGGATCAAGGAGGAAGTCATAATATTTACATAAAAATTCAAACTAAAAAATAAATGTTTGAGGATCCTCATGTCTTAAACCATGGAAATTTTGGAGGATGGAGGGTGAGATGTTTTTCATTGTGGTTTTGGAATATTCATCAAAGATTGGAAATCCAAAAGGTTTTGGTTCTCCTCTACAACCTCAGACACCTCTACCTCCACCTCCTCCTCTATTTATTCCTCAACCTCTTTCTCCTCATATCCTAATTTCACCATTTACATTATGAAATCCTCCTTCTCCTTCCCCTTCCATGGTAGACTCTTTAGAGATAATATAAGGTTCTATGATTAGATTATCTAGTTCTTCTTATGGTTCTTCTACTAATGCTATATTAGAATAAGTTTTCTCTTCTTCTTCACCAGGAACTTCTAGTTCCCATCCCTGAAATTATTCTCTAGTAGAATATAGAAACATTAATCCTTTTTTTGGGGATATAGGTCCTTCAACCACAACTTCCATAGAGGAAGTTGGTAAATCTCTAGGTTTTATCTCATATCTATGCACATCAGGAAGTCTATGTCTACCTGCCGATTATGGAATGTGAGTTTCAGTGAGTGGTGTGGCACTACGAGGTCTAGGTGGAGTGAGTGCTGATTTTGGAATTGAAATTGTACCTCCACCTACTAATCTACCCCTAGAATCCCATTCTCTATGCATAAATATTTTTTATCATTTTTTTTAATAAAAATTTAATATACCTAAGATGAAAAATTAAGAATGGAATCCTATATACATTCCCCAAGAAATAGCGCCAAAATTTGGTAAATTCATTTAATTTAATTTAATTTACTTCATTAATTGTCAACCAAGGTTTGTAAACTGATGAAATGTATGTGCACTATCTATGTGAGGATTTTTTCTATGAATTTATTGATTGAAAAAATGAAACTAATTCCAGGTATGAAAAAATGAAATTTGGAGAATAATTACGCACATGTTCTTTCAATATAAAGTTATATTAAATTATGATAAATTGAATTGAAATTCATTATGGTGAATAAAATGAAAATATATCTAAATTTCTGAATTCAAACATTTCCTCCTAATTGCATGAAACAAAAATTCTTAGAAACCAAATTTCAATAAAGAAACATTGTAATTCTATGTTGTAGAATTGAAATAATTATACACTAATTTTGCAGACGTAAATTTGTATACTAACTTGAATTAAGTAATTTCTATATTAATTGCATGAAAGTGAATTGACAATAAAAAGAATTGTATTCCTACTGTTGACGAGGTAAATCCCCTCTGCGGACAGAGGTGATCCCTACTAGCCCAGATCGGGTCTAGCAACAATCAAACACGCTACAGTGCAGGTTCCTAATCGTAAATAAACCGACTTGTGAGGAAGGCTTACCTAGAATACAACGCTGTCGTTTGTAGAAGAGGTGGTGCTCCCATTCCTTCGCCCTGGTAGATCACAATCCTCACGATCTCCGTGATCGGACACCTGCACATGCAAGAAACAACACAAACGCAAGCATAAAATCCAGTATATACAACTATATGTCAGTCGAAGAGGACATAACTCATGAACATGATCAAGAAAAAGAGTGAACCATAACCAATAGTCACTTATCATTAATGAGTAAAAAAAAAGAATACAACCAAAGCTTCGACGCCAAATTCTCCTTTGGCGGGTCGTCAGCAGAACATGTCTCGATAAAGCCTGTCAAGGATGGGACAAGCCTCTCTCTCTGGATACTTGGCAATAGTCTCCTTGCTTGGATTTGACCTTAAGGGAATCAAGAAGGCTCTTGCAGCATAAGGATGTGAAAGCTCTTGGGAACTTGAAGATTAGCTTGCCATGGAGATGAGCAAGCTTTTATAGAAGGAGGAAGGGAAGTTGGGATCCCTATAATTATGGGATTGGCCCTATCATCAATGAAGCTTCCATGAGAGGTGGAAAACCACTTCCTCTCTATGGAAATCCGTAGCCAAACCTCCCAACTCAAGATAGATATCAGTCCAGGAATTTGTTAGGACGAAACTTCCACCTTTTATTTTTAAAAAACACCTCTTAATATGGTTGGCGCGGGTGCGGCTCTATGACAGAGCGCCAATTGGCGCACCCTGTTTGGAGGATTTTCCCCCTTGGCGCGAGGGCTGAACTATTGAACCGCGCCAATGGAAAAAGAGCTATTTTTAGGGTTTTTTGCAGGGAGATGTTTTCAGGGCAATTAAAGCTCATCTTCAGAGGGATGCAATGAATGTATTTTCAAGTCTTGTCTCTGCTCACAGGTCACGAAATGAGCCCTCCAATGTGTGGAATGGGGATTGCAGGGACGGTGAAAAATTACTGTGTAACAGATGCCCCCTAAAGCATGAGGCCCGAGAGAGAGAGAGGGGTGAAATGCTTTACGAGAACATGCCGACTAAAAACACTGCCATCGGAAAACCTGCGAAACGAAGTACAACTGATGTATCAAATACATGATATATATAGGTGGTATGGGAATAGCCATCCATAATAGAGTATACAATAATCTAGATCCAAGGCATGGACACAGCCATCTAGTGAGGATCGATAAATAGACTCAGGTATGGTCACAGCCATCCAATCAGTGAGTCATGTAAATAATAATCCACAATATCGCAGCCTGGATTACAACAGACACAATCCAGGGTGTTGCGCTCCATCTCGACCCGAAAAAAGTACAAGTTCAAGCATGCGAATATGTGAGCTGAAGTCGAACATGCAAGAACATCGTCTGATTACTAGCCAATGATGAAAGTTGTTAACAGACGCGAAAGGAACCACCAATAATGACAATGGCCCTCAAGGTACTATAGGTACAATCTACGGCGTACGAATCAATGAGCTGGCGTCGAACACCCGTAGAATCACTCGATCAGAGGCCAATGATGAAAACCTGACGTCGAATGTGACGAACCTGCCATTGAGGCATGCAGGCTCCAAGGTACCATAAGGGAGTCTCTAGATCAACTTCCTGGATAATGAGCTGAAGTCAACAGGAAGTGACCTTGATCGAAGGTGGGCCATAATGTTTCCCACATCATCGACACGAGACAAAGGAACATGATGTTTTTTGTGAATCAGAATTAAATGAGAATCAGAGGGAGGTTGATACTTTGTAGAGGTCAACTTCTCTTGAACGTATAAACGGCACGACAACGGACTTGGCAGTATTTGACATCAACGGATCAGAGGTCATGGTGACGAGGAAACGAGTAGATGAGAGGTCAAAAGGGATTTCCCAAACCCACGGAGGCAAGCAAAGAACGAGATGAGATGTCCCCAACCCAACACGAATGCAGACAAGTGCCATGTTCAAGAGCGACATACTGCCGATACGACAATGATGCTGGTTCCATTTTCCCCCACCATTTCTGGCGAGTACCCCAATTATTTTTTATAACAATCTTGAAGGGGGTAGCATATGCTTGTAATATAAGTCCACCCTTCGGGCGAATCCATCCTAGTACATTTAACGAGCCCTAGGAAGGATAAACTCGGAGAACGTCATTTCGACTGAATCCAATGTCATCAGGGTTTAACGAGTCTGACAAAGGGAGAACTCGGCATCTTTTCATATTTAGAGAGTTTGAAAAGACAGCAGAAAAGTAAACTCCGGTGGTCCCTTTTCGTAGATAGTTACTCGGACCCGAAAAGGTAGAAAACAATATCCGAGAAAACCTCCTAGTCGCGATAGGCTAGGGTATTCCTTTTTCGTAAATAATCCATCCCAGCCTGAAAAAGGGGTAAACGTATACTGGGTAGATGTCGATTCGTGTCCACTTTAACGAGATCGAAACGACAAGGGCCTCGGCAATATTTTCATATTTAGAGAGTCAAAAAAGAGCTGAAAGATGACTCCAGAGCGACTTTTTTGTGTATTTACCGAGTCCGAAAAAGTATAAAATACAACTCGTTTCACCGTCTAAGTTGTGTGAAAGACCTATTGCTGCACAAAAAGGCAAGTGTAAAACCCATTTTCGACAAAATATATTAAAATATTCAGAAAAATAACTTTCAAGACCTATTTTGAATTCAAAATGTTATAAATATGTCAAATGGTAAAAATAAAATTACTTTTTACTTTTTACCTCACCGAAGAGCAGTAGTGGTCCATTTTGTGTGCAAACTTCTGACAGCGATTGCGACCGATCCGGGCGTCCATTTAGATTCCCGTCAGTTCTAGGTAAGAGGTGCTTCTTTGTACTCCATTTCAATCCGTTTTTAATAGTTTTCCATCATGCATTAGATTTCTGTGGCAATTTTTTAAATTTGTAGGGCTTCGCTCATTGGCGTGGGTATCGGGCACGGACCCGCGCCAATGGGATTTTATATGCAAAGGGCTCGCGCCGACTGGCGCGACTGTTCAGGAAACAGCCGCACCAGTGGCGGAACCCAAATTTTCGCCTAAAAATTCGAGATTTTAATCAATTTGGATGAATTTTGAAGCTCAAAAGAGATCTAATTAAGGGTTTGGGACCATGTTGATGCAGGAAACCAAGAAAAATGGTGATTGAGTGGAAAGAGAGAGAGCTTGGTGAAGAGGATGAACAAGCCATGGAGAATGAAACTTGCATGAATGCCCTCAAGAACTGTGGGCTAAAAAATTTCTTCCTAACACCTTGTTTACGAGCTCAGCCTGAGCTTCTACAGTACTTGATCAATATGTGGGACGCAGATGAACAAGTATTCAAGTTGCGGGATCAAGTGTTAGAACTGGAGGTTGCTGACGTGTACTTCATAACCGGACTATCGCGCAGAGGTCCGGTGCCCATATTGACAGGGAGCAGACCGTCTAGTGAGAAGATGGAACAAGTGATGGCACGAGTGTGCTGAGGGGCACAACTGGGATCAAGAAGTGGAAAGGTGGACATCCATACTATTCCTGATCTAGCACTTAGGGTAGTGCTTCATACCATCACGCGGGCCGTAGGATCACAGGCACCACACGAGGCAACAAAGGCCCAACTCTTACTGGCCTCAGAGTGCATGAATCCCCTATTGTTTGACTGGGCCATAGAAGTGATGATAAACATGAAGAGACAACTCACGAAGTGCAAGCAGGCCAAACTGAAACAGTTTGGCTACGATTCCATCCTAGTATCATTCATTCTGGAACGATTACCAATCTTCCAGGGCCAAGGGGCCATAGTAGTTATGCCGATTCCACGAGAGCCAAGAATGGCTCACTGGGTAGCACTGATGCCCAGAGCTGGAGGAGGCCAACAGATGTCCTGGAGGCCGGATTTTTTTGGGTAGTTGCGGCGTCAGTTGATCGTAGTGGAAGACTGGCCATATGCAGGAACCGATTTCACTGGAGACCCAGATCTCCCACTGCCGGAAGGAGATGATTGGGACGAGGAGTTGGGTATGACCTATTCTCTTTTTGATTTTTATGTTTTATGATTTTTTTTTAATACATGTCCATCCTGACACATTTTATATGTATGCAGACGTGGGCCCAGAGAGACCAACCGGTATGTCTCCTATCGCACGGAGGACTCTTCCCACACCTGATCCTCAGGCAGAGGGTGCAGAGGGGGGGGGAGTTAATCTAGAATCTCGAGGGCATTGCCCGAGGGATCCCAGACTATGCCTGGCTAGCGGATGTACCGATGGCGTACCAGAGACATACGGTGGGAGTGCCTAGTCGCCTCCACCGACTTCTGAGACGCTTAGTGCGTGCAGTCACTTGTTATAATGAGCACCATGCGGATTAGACTCCTAGGGATTTTATCATGCATATTTTTTGAGAGACATGTCGTCTCCGGATGTATTAAGGCGAACATGTATATTTTTTGATTCTGTGCGACGCACACTATGTAAACATTTCGATATCTGTATATATACATATCTATTTCTGGATGGATCTTCCTTTTACATGAGATCATGTTTTTATATGTCATGCGGATATCTAATACAATGTTATCTAATGTATCAGTTGCATAGCAAATGACCCAAATGAAAAGTTCATACAATGTATCTAATCACACATTTCATTTTGATGCAAGCTTAAAAGCACACATGGACACACATATGCAAACTATGCTTGAAATAAGGAAACGGGCATGCCCCCCAGCATGATGTCTCAATTCGAGGAACATGCCCCCCAAGCTTTAGTCCATTGGAAATGGAGTGAAGGTTCAACACAAGAGATTTGATCTAAAGTTAAAAAAACTCGAATTGAACAGGCTCGTGTTTCATTATTTTAACGAGGTTGACACACTTAAAAGAACTATCCTCAAACAACTTGTTTCATTGTTTTACGAGCTTGACACAAGTGGAGGAACCATGCTCCGACAGACTTGATTTCATTTTTTCAGGAGCTTGACGCAAGGAACGAACCATGCTTCGACAGACTACTCATCATGATGAACAAGAATCCATGGCTTCCAAGAGTCCCGCACTAGGTGGGAGAATGACATCTTGGAAATCAGAACCCAATGGGCCCAGTACACTATGCACGATGGCGTCGTCACTAAGTGCGGGCACGGGGTAGGTAGCCACATAGTTGACCTACGGTGGGGCAGATACAACGGGTGGATAAAAGCTAGGAGGGGGTGATGGCAAGCCAATTGCCACATTAGGACCAAAGAACGAAAGTTGATCAATGGTCACGATCCGTCCTTCATGCGGAAAATAGTCCACACGAAAAAGGGAGGAGACGAGCGCTCCCATGGCATAGGTGTAATCGCGCCCCAGGAGAATATTGAAATCCAAGGGGCCTGGAATGACCATCACGTCCATATGGACGGTTTTACCTCCCAAATTAATAGGTAACCTTGGAAGGATCCCCAATGGTTAACTCGTCCTTCTGTTAAAAGTCAACAGATTCTGCGTAACAGGCGCAAGCGGCGGTGAACTGAAAGCTTGCCAGGTACTTGAGGATAGAATACTAACGGGCGCCTTTTGTCCCCGCCAATGGTCACTGGGTACAAAACGGCGGACCAAGAAAGCACATCTTTGTGTCTTGAAAGGCACATAGGATGGAAGGCGAAATCCTGAAATCGATTCGAATCAAGGCGACCAAACTACTCGGAGGGCTACCATCGAGGGGCTACCATCGAACGAGAAGGTCTTCCCCGGTGTTACGAAAGGAGGAGCCTTCTCCATAACCTCCATCTCAAAGGCGGGAGGGGTATCCTCCAGAGCCTCCATGGTGGGAGGTAGAGGAGCAGCTCCTTGAGGTACGGGGACAGGAGAATATTTCTCCAAGTCTGAGGAATCTGAAGAAACTAGAAGAACATGAGGGGTGTGAGATCCACTCTCAACGGAAAAGACTTGGTGCACCGTAGAAGGGGCTAGCTCAACCGATCCCATGACCAATGGTTGGTCAGGGACGGATTCTTGAATTCGAATTTCTGAGGGAGTGGGATCGACCAAAGATGATTTTTGACCAATCGTATCATCATTAGGTGGAAGACTCAAAGAGAGCTGTTTATAACCAGCTGGGAGGCATGGTGTGGAAACAGCCGGGTTGTCCAACACTCGCTTGGATTCATCCATATAAGGAAAAAGGTGAATGGCATGGTGCCCTTCACACAACTTACAGGGATTGGTGATCTTAAACTACTTTTTAGGAGTCTTATCAGCACCAGTTGAAGACGTGCCCCCAACTTGGCTCCCGGAAGTCAAAGGCAACGACAGACGACCGTTGGACCATGCTTCAAGCACCTTGGGAATGCCAGGGCAGTCTCGAAGAAGATGGTCTCCCATGCACAACATGCAGGGGAACTTGAATTTTCGTGGAGGGTTGGAAGGTATATCAAGAGGAGATGTTTCAGAAATAGTAGTGGCAGCTTTAGCCTCTCTTTTATCTAACTTCTTCTTCTTTGTCTTCTTCTTCTTCTTCTTAGCCACCTGGTCACTAGAATCCAGACTTTCACCAGGCGAAGTAGAAGAGGAGGACGCAGAAACAGGTGAAGAAGGGGAGAGGTCCACCTTGGAATCAACATGATGTTATTCAGGCAGAGGAACTGATTGAACAGTAGTTGAGACATTCGGAACCACAGAGGTTGAAAACAACCAAACAAGCAACCCAACAGTTAACCTAGGGAGGGACAACGTTGCCATGTAGGGAGCACCAACATTCCCAAAAGGAGGAAAATGACCAGGATTCCCATCTGAGGGGATTCCTTGGTTGGTAAACTCTGAAAAAGCTGCCATCAAAGCTCAAAACCACACACGGGCTAGAAAAGAGTCAAGACACACAATCAAATGGCCAACAAGAAGAATCTAACAGGGCGTGTGATCGTGGGTGATTAATTTTTACCACATTGAAAAATAAGAAACTTCACCGTCTCATGTTTTAAGAGTTGAGAAATGGTCGAAAAGGTGACTCTATCTCTTTCAGATTTGACACAAGCGTGAAAGGACAAGCACTTGGTGATCCTTTCAAATTTAGGGAGTTAGATAGGATCAAAATGACTACTCAGGAATACTAGGCAAAAGGGTGTACCAAATAACCGTGAACTGCAATATACACCTTGGTTTCAATAATGAAAGAGAAATCAACCAAGGACTTTCCGTACGTGCAGGAAATCTCCCTGAATGTTGTGTCCGTTGTATCATGGGTATAGGGCAGACTCGGCTTCCTATGGATAAAGGATTGAAACCTAGAGGGGTTTCCCTTTATATACGCGACGGTACGGGGAGCACAAGTCCGTACTAGTGCTGTCTAAAGCCAAGAGGCGAACGACAGCTACTAGGTTTTAAGACGCCGGAACACGTCTCTAGCCTAGACCTATAAATGTGTTTCGTTAGATTTCAATGTTGCCTTAGTGTAAATTGAGTAAATTTTAAAGTTTATCTTCAATTACGTTTCAGTTTTCAGGCCCTAACGAATGTGATGTCTCTCAGGCCCTAAAAGAGAAGACAATACTCCAAGTTGTTCAGTCCGTAAACTAAACCAGAAATTGACTGAAGCAGCGTTGATCTACTTTGCTAATGCAGAGCAAAGCGTTTCAAAGGCTATCTGGCTGTGCTTCAGGCTCCGTCTATAGCTTACAAATTGAACAACAAGCTGAGTCCCCAGCAGAGTTGCCAAATTGTTGAGGAGGTAAATCCCCTCTGCGGACAGAGGCGATCCCTACTAGCCCAGATTGGGTCTAGCAACAATCAAATACGCTACAGTGCAGGTTCCTAATCGTAAATAAACCGACTTGCGAGGAAGGCTTACCTGGAATCCAACACTGTCATTTGTAGAAGAGGTGGTGCTCCCGTTCCTTCGCCCTGGAAGATCACAATCCTCACGATCTCCGTGATCAGACACCTGCACATGCAAGAAACAACACAAACGCAAGCATAAAATCCAGTATATACAACTATATGTCAGTCGAAGAGGACATAACTCATGAACATGATCAAGAGCAAGAGTGGAACCTTAACCAATAGTCGCTTATCATTAATGAGTCAAAAATAAGAATACAACCAAAGCTTCGATGCCAAATTATCCTTTGGCGGGTCATCAGCAGAACATGTCTCGATACAGCCTGTCAAGGATGGGACAAGCCTCTCTCTCTGGATACTTGGAAATAGTCTCCTTGCTTGGATTTGGCCTTAAGGGAATCAAGAAGGCTCTTGCAGCATAAGGATGTGAAAGCTCTTGGGAACTTGGAGATTAGCTTGCCATGGAGATGAGCAAGCTTTTATAGAAGGAGGAAGGGAAGTTGGGATCCCTATAATTATGGGATTGGCCCTATCATCAAGGAAGCTTCAATGAGAGGTGGAAAACCACTTCCTCTCTATGGAAATCCGTAGCCAAACCTCCCAACTCAAGATAGATATCAGTCCAGGAATTTGTTAGGACGAAACTTCCGCCTTTTATTTTTTAAAAACACCTCTTAATATGGTTGGCGCGGGTGCGGCTCTATGACAAAGCGCCAATTGGCACGCCCTATTTGGAGGATTTTCCCCCTTGGCGCGAGGGCTGAACTATTGAACCACGCCAATGGAAAAAGAGCTATTTTTAGGGTCTTTTGCAGGGAGATGTTTTCAGGGCAATTAAAGCTCATCTTCAGAGGGATGAAATGAAAGTATTTTCAAGTCTTGTCTCTGCTCACAGGTCACAGAATGAGCCCTCCAATGTGCGGGATGGGGATTGCAGGGATGGTGAAAAATTACTGTGTAACACCTACTTTCCGAAAATGCAATTAAAAAATTTACAACTTGAGAATGATAATTTATTTGTGTACTTAACCTCTAAAAAGTATTTCATCATTGATTAAGAAACTTAAGTAAACTATGGAAATAAGCATTGGAAAGAAGATGCATTCAGAAATCAAAATATTTTTAATCTTTTTCTAATTATGAATACTTTGAAAGAAATGAAAAATGATAAGAAATGTAACTACAATGAGAACAAATTTCTAAATAAATTACAATTCTAAAGATAAAGAATGAAAAAAATAACTATGGACAAAACCTCACAGCTCAACACAGGGCCCTCCCGTTAGTGCAAGTCAACTATCAATCATAGGATCTGCATGCACACATTGAGAACAAATTGACTTATATTAAGGTAGAACAAATTATTTGTCTTTACAGTGAAATAACAATGAACTTAATAAAAAAAACATTATTATCTCAAGTCTTGGATTACAGCCTTTTATAAAATATGCATAAAATGATTTTAAGGACTTTTATGATGAAAAACATGAGTTTATTTGACATCTACGAGATCATTTCATTTTGAGACTCAATCTCTTTATGACTTATTGCTAAAAGAGAAATTCATAGGAGATTTAGCTTGATCCAAAATATAACAGCTGACGAGTCTTCAGTCTTGCTTGCTTGATGTTTGTTATATTCCTCTGCTGCATTCATTTGATTACTACACATCATTTACAGAGTTTGACTCTAAATTTGACTACTATATTTCTCAATCTTCGTAGCTTTCCAACTTATGGTGGTAGGTGGTAATCAATGTGGTATACATTTGTCACCTCCTCATAGTCTTCATCCCTTTATTTGAGTGTTTAGCGTGTCTAACAACAGATATTATTTCAGAGACATATATTAGTTGAAAAATGTCCATGATTTTGTCACTGTAACACTGTTTTAGCTATAAATAATTAAGAAATAGATATTCTAACTAGGAATGATGAATACCCTTTAGGAGTTTATTTTGACCGTGAACATGCTAAGAATATTATAAAATGGTGACGAAAAGGTGAAATGAGATGGAAAACACGATAGTAAAAAAGGAACAATTATAGGCTTCAACAATAAGTAAAGCATGATTTGTTATCATATGATAGACATGATATTCTACTTTATGTAGAAAATTTCCATCTCAGTGTTAGAAACTATCAAGATTTGTTGTTATAATAAGTTTTCATATTAATTGTTAAAGTCCTCAAATATGAAAAATCTTGATTATCAATTAGTCTGCCAAATAATAAAACACCCTTATGTATTAAAAATAAAGTGATACACATTAGTTAAGAAGAAAATGTTAAATGAGTCGTTCAACCTTATTTTGATATTCATACATTCAATTTTAACATAGTTCCATTTGATGAGTCATAAATACGAGGTTGGTTAAGCTTTATTTTAAATGGCTATGATGGGGATATACTAGTGTGATGAGAGGGGTTTAAGCTACATTATTACAAGCTATTTTATCTTTAACATGATATTTATTCATTATGAGGTTTCTTTTTTACATTTTTTAACTCTATTAATTTGTCTTCGATCTTGTTGGAAATTTTTTATAGGAAACAATTAAGGTAGTTGTTAAAGGTCTATGTGAAAGGAAAATATTCCATGTAACATTCCTGTGGTTCTATGAAGGAAAATATTTTTGCAGATGGAAGTTGCCTATAATGATGCTTAGCAATCGATAAAGCATTTTTTGTTAGTGCCCAAATGCATTTTATTTTTTCTATTATATTTTATGGGGATGCCAATGTCACGCAAATTTTTTTAAGTCATTGAAATAGCTATGCAATGTTAGGTATTTTTTTTTGTTATTTTTCAGTTAGAATGATTAACTTGTTAAAGTATGAGTAGAATTACAAACAAAATTTCTCATGTATCATGGTGACTGGAATTTTCCCTTTATAGGCTTAACATCTGATTCTTTACTCAAACTCCTATACTAGCATCACTTTATTTTTCCTTGATATTTTCTATGTACAATCATCAGTTTATAATGCATCTATGTTATGTTATTTGGAAGCCGTCCGATAGTCTAGAATTTGCATGTGGATATTCTTTTTGTTTTAGATGCAAGACTAAATTAAATTTTTTGTTCAGGTGTTTGTTTGTCGTCCCCAAGATTAAATAAAAAAATTTGAGACATTTTTATAGTAAAAGAGGTTAGAACACTTCTAGAACTACATATCAAATCATAGCAGTCCATTTTTGTTTTTGCTTGTACAGTGTACTTAAACTAGTTTTGACCATGAAAACATCGGAGTGAAGGAGACAGATAGTTCTGGTTTCTGGATGCGTTCTTTTATGCTCAGGTTGGTTATATTTTTCTTATTTATGAATATCCTAAATGTTTATCTAACATGTAATGAGAAAGAAAATGGGGATATACACGAACTGGTATGGATCATTTCAAAATTTATATGTTGATGTTTTCTTATAGAATGACATTGTGCACATTGATATTTCTTAAGCATATTGATTATCTTCTCTTATATGTATAGTCTTATATCATTATTAGATAAATAATTTCTTGGAGTCTATACTTTCAGATGGTAAATTATTTGTGTTACTGTGAAACATTTAGTATCTTCTCTTATATGTATAGTCTTATATCATTATTAGATAAATAATTTCTTGGAGTCTATACTTTCAGATGGTAAATTATTTGTGTTACTGTGAAACATTTAGTATCTTCTCTTATATGTATAGTCTTATATCATTATTAGATAAATAATTTCTTGGAGTCTATACTTTCAGATGGTAAATTATTTGTGTTACTGTGAAACATTTAGTAGTCTGGTTACTCAACGATATATCATATTTTATCGGGACAAAATTTCGTTTCCAACAACGTTTGTGCCCATGATGATATAGCATATGCTTGAGTTTGTTATTTATTGAATGTATATTTGTATGGGGTCATAACGCAAAAGGGAGTATAATTAATTTTTCCTTTTTTCATCTCTTAGTAGAAATGGGATATGGTAGAATAGTCTTTCTATCTTAATTCAGTTAGAATAATTATCTCTTTATTACTCTTTCTTCTTTCCAGCTTTTGATAGAGTAGAAATTTGAGATTCTTTCACACTACCAATCTCGTTTGTTTACATTAGATGTATTTTTGAGTTTAGTTGATGCACTTTTATTGTCATTTGTTTGATATCAAACAAAAAAATTCTTGTCTCCCCTATCGTATTTAGGCTATTAGAAACACATTGAACTTTTCAATGATTTTGTAATGCAGATATGGGGTGCATTTTTCCTTATTTCATTTTCCTTCATTCTTTCTTCATTGACATATTGAAAAATTTCTTATATGCTTTCACTGAGGTATGGAGTGTGGTATCTGCAGACAGGAAGCATCTTCGAAAGGCCTATTTAGAGACAATATTACCTCCATTTATTTCTAAACTTAGGTGTTGTAGGCCACTTCTATGTGGTATTCATCAACTTACTGATCCTAGTTGATTAAACCCTCTCTTTTTTTATGATCTTGCACTGATTATAGATGCACTCCCATTTGAGGTATGTAGGTGCTTGCATTTAAATTATTTCTCTCCTATAGATCATAATATTTTATTGTTGATCGATCAAAAGAAGGGGAAATAGGTCTTCAATAGTCCTTCATTTCCTTCTCTTGACATATATGCAATCAAAATGACCTATTTTCAAGATTCCCATAGTTGAAAATATTACTCTTTCTTTTCTATTGTAAAAAATAAAAGATGAAAGTTGATTGCAATAGTACTAGATATATAATTTTGCAAGTAATATGCCTAATCTGCTAAATATAATTTTGAATAACTTGCATTCTAAAAGGAAAAATTAACCTTATAAATGCATATATAGTATTAAATATAACTGCAAACTCATCAATTTGTAAGAATTTTACCCACCTACAAATTATGCTCTTTCTATTTTAGAGTATTTGTACATTCTCCTCAAGAAAACTCCTCTCATCCAAATAATTCTATCTTATGAGAAACTAGGTTTTAGTAAATCCACCTATAAATTCTCATTATGAGCTTTAACACATGCTACTTCAATTTTTGTGATGTTATGTTATTTAATATTAGTTCAAGTGTATTTTGGTTATCGAATATTCCCTTTGCTTTTGGATACAACTGCTTCTAGATCTCTTCTAAATTTACTTGTATTGTTCTTTCATCTAGCTTGTTCTACTATTTTAAAATCATTTTGACTTCTAGATCTCTTCTAAATTTACTTGTATTGTTCTTTCATCTAGCTTGTTCTACTATTTTAAAATCATTTTGAAGGTTGTCCCAATGCCTTTATATATGGTCTATGCACAATTTTTCTTCCTATTATTTTCATGAAATAACTATACACTTTTTTCAAATATGAACTAGAAAGAGGTGAAAGGCATGACAAATTTAAAAAGAAATGCCCTTGTAGAAGTAGTTCTACCTCAAGAAAGTTCCTATTAAACAGAAGGAGATAGTTTTGGATAGGAAACCATGTAATGATTATAGTAGTTAGGTCAAGAAGGAAAATTCACCTACTCTTGTAAAGGAATCATAGATGTTGGTGTCAAATAGAATGCACACACATAGTATATATTGATAATATATTGGATGACATGGAGATTCTAAAATTTTGATGAAGGGAACGAGGTCACAACTAGGAATGTTTGACATACCTTTCTCGAATGATGATGTCATTAACCTATCTAAAAGAATCTTAGGAAAATAGAAATAAATTTGGACTCATTATAAGGTTACAAATGGAGGACATTTATAAATGGTCTACTAAAAAATGGTCTATGTTTTTTGGAGTTAGTTTATTATAATTTTATGTTTATATTTATTTATTTATTTATTTTTATTAAAAATTGTAGGAGGGAATCATGGGGGTTGATACTTTTCTATGTTTTCCCCCAAAATAGCATTCACCAATTTCCATTTAAAAAAAAAAAAAAATGAATTGTCCAAATTCTATAGAATAAAATTGTTTTAGCCTAAAGATCGGAAAATGTTTATAGAAACTATATAGAATCCATAAAAATTTCAATTTTTTTACAAAAATATCACCAAACACTTTACCGTCTAAATATTATGGACTAAAGATTCACCATACAATTTTCCTTGATAGGTATTTGTTTACTTCCCATAAGAGAAATGTTGCATATTCTTAGAAAAATGTTTGGCTTCACATTTACATATTGGGGGACACTAAAATTTTTTTAATAGAGCATATCAGGGTTGTGGGGAAAGAATCCCCATGTAATAATAATATAACCTGTGTTTTTTTTTTTCCTCCCGTCACAATGATTATCAAGGTTGTGAGTGGCTTGTGACACTTGTAATTGGAAAAAAACTCAATTATATTCAGATTCAATGAAATATGGGAACTCATCATAAATCATCCAAAAGGGAAATATCAAAATATAATAAGTTTCATGCCGAAAAATAATAATTATATTTCAACCCTTAAAAACTAGAATGCAACAGATTATTTTCGACGGATCTCCAGGCAAGAATAATTGAACCACCTTAAGAAACATCTTGGTGTTTACTATCCAATTGAAAACCCATATCATTGAAGATGAAATTATCAAATGAAATTGAGATGAACCTTGTTTATGGGCTATATACATTCATTGCTTTAGTGGATGTTTCACTAAGTAATTTCCTTATGAGGTGACAACTCTTCATTTTCATGTTTGGTTTTTTAAGTCTGATGAGTTTAGGTTGGGTCTAATGATTTTTATTGAGTTTCATTTTTAATTAAATGTCATGCTTAGTTTTCAGTTGTTTCTAGTTGTAGGATGGACTTGGAAAAGATCGAGAAGTCTTGGTCAAGTTTCAGAACACTGGATTTTATGTAATAACTATTTATGTGTTTTAAACAGTGTCGAAAGACCTTCTGGATAGCTTTTCAAAAAATTTCAGGTTCTCTAGGTATGAGCTTTTGCTTTATGAGCTTTTCCTATCTTCTATAAAACAATTCCCAAGTTTTATGATTCCCATAGTTGATGACCCCTGTTGAGTTTTTTCTGAGTTTGAATTTTGTAATAGTAGTTTTAAGTGTAGAAATTAGCTTGTTAACTGATTTTATGGGATGCTTATGCAAAATTACTTTTCACTGCAGAAATATGCGTAAATTCAACAAATAGGTTGACTTATATAGCCAATTACTATGATTAAATATGTAATATTTTTATTTAGTATATATCATGCTCCTATAATATGGTTAATTATATAGTACTCAGATATGGGAACAACTATAGAATGTCAAATGATATCATATTTTCTACGCTACTTGCATTCCCTATAATTGAGTTTTACGAGGCGTTGTCTTCCCAGCTACTTGGGAAAAATATTTCATGTTTCACTCTCTACCTTATCCTTCATTTCATGGTAATGATGAAGATATATTTCCTATGCAGGTTGACATTGAAATGAGCTCTCCCGGTTGGGATTTCGCATTTGCTTCTTCAGTTACGATGGCATTAGCAATTGTGGCTGTTGGGGCACGTGGTGGTGATGTTGCATCTTCCAAAAATACATCGTTGAGATGTGAGATATTAATTCTTGAAAGAATATAATCGAGGTTGCATAGATTTACAAGTTTTCAAAAGGCACATGTTTTATCACAATGTCCTTAGCCTATAACAAAGGAGAAGGTAGTTGCAAAGGAAATATCTTTAGCAGTTGTACGGGATCTTGAGTGGAGTGCCAAAATTGGTTCTAGAAGAGGTCTAACTGTTATTCTGATGGAAAAATCAGCACAGAGGAGGATTCTTGGTGATCGAGAAATACTGAAGAGATGGAATGATTTTGAGAACATGCGAACCATGTGGTTGGAATGCTCTTAATTAGTGTATCCGGTTATGGCTTTAGAAAAGTATTTTTCTATGATTGTGTTGAAATATATTCAAGCATTGGCTATGATGGTTTATAAAGCAATAAACATGAGGCAAGTAAAGGTAATGTATCACTTTATGATTGACGCGTTACATTTTCTGGTATAATCTGAATTATAATTTATAATTTTGATTGCGCATCAATTTTTATTATATACGGAATGACAAGCATAGATTAGTTTTTATCACTGATGGATTTAAGGAAAAATTAGGAGCACATACATGGCAGATTTATCTGCTGCTTGATAGAACATTAAGCTCTATTTGGGCTACTAGGATACAATCTCAGTCATCTAGAGTGAGTGAGTTTTGAATGATTTTACTGTATTTTTCCATGTCTTTAAAAGTAGATAATAATAATTCAAAGAATTTATGACCTTTATTTAAATAAGGATTTTCTTAGCCAGTACAATGTTTCACAGTCTATCACTCCAAACATATGAATAATTTTTAATTGAATGTGTACAATATATACACAGGTATACTGAAAGCTGTATTTTGTTGAAAACTTTCTTTGTATTCGAAGAATTCATAAGAGGAACTAAAGTGGAACAACACATAAACAAACGACTACAAATTATGATGATTTTCAACCTATGGGTCAGCATAACATTGAAGGGAGCATGGATTCTGGCAATAAGGGAGCACGGATTCTGGAAATAAGGCAGAACTTTCACAAGGAAATTCTCTTCCTGCAATTTCTTCTTTGTTAATTCCAGACAAAAGTTTTCTTCAAGAAGGACATGAAGATGAAGGAAATAGAAGTTATTTTGAGATCACTGAAGATAAAAGGATGATTTTGAGCATGTTTTTTCATCTTCAGAGGATATATCTGAACCATCAGATGAATCAACCTTCGACTTAGTTAAATCTAGTAATATCATAGATATTGCCAATAATGCCATAGTAAATCTAGTAATATCATGGATATTGCCAATAATGCCATAGTATTGTCTAGATCTACAGTGATTGGGGTAAATGAGTGGATTATTTTGGAAATTCCAAAAATGATGGTCCAACCATTGAGATTAATGAAGGGAATATTTCAAGTGAGTTTGCTTCTGTTGAATTTCTCCCGTAAGGAGCCTCTTTATAAATTTCTTCCATGTGCACCTTCTTGATTCTCTTTTTTGTGTGCAATGCCTTTTGATTTGGCAAAGTATTTATGTTATTATTTATTTATTTTTGTTGTTCAGAAAAATTTTTGTATGTAGTATTTAGTATTTCATTTTCTATATATGTGCTTGATAATATATCTACGTTTCTATTTTTTTCTTAAATTTTGGTTAAAACTTTGCAATTTTTAGCTAGTCTTCCTAGACTGTAATTCTTGTAAAATGGATCTTAATTTCATTGAAGGTATGACTTGAGACCATAAAAAAATGTTATATTATGTTATGTATCTCTCAACTAAATTATTAGACATCATATTCCTACATATGGAAGCATTGGCATGCATTTTGGCCACAGTGCATTCTTATGCAATGCCTGAGAAAAATTTTCTTTGTTTTGGAGTTGATTGTTTTAGAAAAGTAAAGGTTTATGTTTGAAACTTTTCTACTATAAGAAACTCCACACTTGATACATGGATAATATGTTGTCACTTTTAGTGGATTTATGAGAGAAAGTTCATTGTATAAATATACACATGAACACATATACACCAGCGATTATAACACATCCACACAAAGGATTATAACTCATCGGTTCTTATATAGATGTATTTCAGGAAGATCTTGATGATATTTTCGATAATTTTAGGTGTGCCTAAATTTCCCTCTACATGATATTAGGAAACCGAGAAACCTATTTTGGAGCATACATTTTATCTTTAGGGCCATAATGGGGGAGCATTCATAGCCGCTAAAACATATCCGAAGATGGCATCGACTGCACAAGGGAAAAATCTTTGTTTTTTATGTTACGTATATGGCATATGCAGATATTGAGAGGTACAAAAACCACTTGTTCAACATATTGGTGGATTTCAGTAGGGCCATATATGATTGTGCGATGTGTTCAACCTTAACATAGTTTAATAGTAAGTTTTCCTAGAGCCTGTAATTGAGATGAAAATAATTCAAGTTTTGTTTGATTTTGGTACTAAGTGTGATCCATTGAGGCCATTACTATTCAATGACAATATACAAGTTTGTTTTTTTATTTAAGAATCAAAATAGAAAACTTGAATTGAAAACCCAATATTAAATATATGATTGGTGTAGAATCATGGTTTAAAGATAGAGCGAGAGGGTTTTGATATATTGATAGGGTGAAGTGGGGCATGCTATATTTGCCTTCCCTCGACTCTTTGTTTTAGGTACACAGACCTTTCATTTTTTTGTCTTTGGGATGTTTCCATTTAGTTTTATTTGGTGTACATTTGAGGGTTTTGAACAAAATATTCTTGGAAGGGTTTAAATGAGACAAAATGAAGGTAGCAACAGTTGAGGATCGATGACCCAAAACTCTAGAGGGAAAAAAAGCATGGTATATGTGTGTATTTTTTGGTTTTCTGAGCTCTCTATTGAAACAATGAAGTTTAGTGTTTGGGAAGTATAAAGTACAACAAAGATAAAATGTGTAGTGCCAAAGAGATCACAGAGAACAAATTGATGGAACACGAATTAAGTGGGGATAATAAATTCACTGTGAAGGACCATAATCTCTATCTTATGTTGGATGACACTCCCTAGATTAGATGATGGTCACTCTCTATGTACAAAGGGAAGCCGAGAAGAAAACGAATGGGCATACCAATTGTTAGGGGATTTTGTAGGTTGATTGGGTTGTCGAAGAGGCACTCATCAAGAAATAGGATAGAAATTTGTCCCTGATGCTCCATCCATATAAGAGAATGTTTGTGGGGCATGCTCTATGAGAGGATAAGAGATTCATCAGAAGATTCACAAACCCCCAAATGTGGCATCGAATGCTAACAATGGTCATTACATACATCATCCTCCCACTCAGCTAAACATGGGAATTAACAGATTATTTCCTGTCATGATCTTCTAGTGTCCTGTCCATTTTCTAAAATGCATTACGAGTACCCAATACTTTATTTCAATCATCACCTTCTATGACCAACTTGTTAGAGACCCTTCATTGCCTTTGAAATCAAACCATTTTCTAGGACTCTAGTGAATGTTTCCGTACAAAATCCCACAGGACGTGCAGCTACATTTTCCCATATTTTTATTGGAGGATATTTTCCAGGTATGTCTAAAGGTGTTCCCTATCGCAATGTTATTTTTTTCTCTTATTATTCCTTTTCCAAGGGTTTCAACTTGGGTTCCAATGTCGCAAGTGATGTGAATGCTAAAACTTAACATTTTAAGAAAATAAAAAGTTACTCATAACGAAAATCAAAATCAAACAAAATATTGAAGAAGATCACAGTACGAATGCTTATGGAAATGGTAGCAAAACCATCACCAAGAAGGTGAGGGGAATAAATGTGAAGGATAGTGATTCTAATGATGAAAATTAAGTAGACTACAATGAAGATGACTCTAAAGTTGTAAAATTTATGGGTAAGGGTGCATCAAACAAAAAGGGGTAGGATGTTAATGCAGAAAATAAGCGGTCGAGGAAGAAGAGGCCAAAGATTGAAAGAAATGATTCCATGGAAAGTTCCTGAAGTAAGAAATGACAAAAATATGATATGGAAAATACCGAGGAAGAAGATTCAACTCAGGATATTAATGTACCTGATGCTGAGTTTCATGACTTCAACAAGGATTGAACTAAGAATCATTTTGAATGAGATGAGGTCTGGGTTGCATATGATGATGATGGTGGAATGTTGCAATTTTATGCTCGCATTAAGAAATATATTTCATGAATCAAGTTCAAGATGAATATTGTTTGGCTTGAATTCATCATCAACGAAGAGAAAATTGTCGCTAATTGGCTGGATCATGATGTATTTTATGAGGGTTGTGGGAATTTTAAGCATGGGAAATATGAGAACAATGATGTGCTAAATATATTTTCTCATATTTTTTCATGGGAGAAAATTACTAAAGGAACTGTTAAGATATTTCCCAAATGTTTTATGTTTGAGCCCTATACCGAGAGTGGAATTATGCATGGAACGACGATGCTCCTCCAGAAGCTAAATGTAAGTATGAAATGGTAGAAATTGCAAATGAATTGTGGAAGAGGTCGGGGTGAGTGTGGTTTCCCTTGTCACGATTAATGGTTTCAAGTCTATTTATCAAAGGAATCATGTAATTAACTTCGTTCCGAGGAAGGAGCTTCTTATATTTTCTCATCATGTTCTAGAAAAGAGACTTTTGGGTGAAGAAGCCCCAAATTTACCCAAATATTGTTGTGAAATGGGCCCTCCTACAACTACTAAAAATTAATTCAAGGCAACATATCACTTTTATTTCTAATTAGGAATTCAACCTTTGTTGTTTCGGGGTGTAATTTGGATATGTGGTAAAACAAAATATACCATACTCTTTTGACTAGCATGCAGTATGAGTCAATCAAGCATTCAAAGATATGCATGACTTCTTTGGAAGTGTAATCTCATAGCACATTATTAGCATTGGTTACATTTAATGTCCAAGAAGATGTTAGTTGTGCACTTACCTTCTCTTCTAAGGTGAAAGTTATAAATGAGGACATTTTTTACTCTCTTTTTTTATTGTTGCTACTATGTAATGATACCTATGACAGATTATCTACCTTGTTGCAAAAAGTTTAGGGATAGATAGGAGGATGTCTATGCCAATTTATCTATACCTTATCTTTAGTTGATGTAAAAAAATCCTTGAAAAAAATCATATAGTTGGAATATATGAATAGTGGAAACATGCTACACATAAAGCGTTGAATAGTTGTGGAAATATATTAAAATCTTGTGATAGTTCTAGTTACTTTTTTATGTATAACTAGATTAAATATTTTGTAAATTATTTTGTTTTATTAGCTTCTTGTGTGAGTCATGCTACATGGGTGTGACATTGAGATATCTCCATTAAGCTATTTTTCTCAAGTTAATATAGGGGATGGATAATTTTAGATTTTACAAAGATTACACTATTATGTGTTGAGAATTTTTTTTAAATCGATGTCTATATATGAAATTTCAAGGACTACCATAACTCACATAATTTTTTAAAGGGTGCTAGCTCAATGTAAGAGCACCTATTTTATAAGTAGGAGGTTGGTGGTTTGATTCCAATATGTCCTAATATGAATTAATCAATGATATTGGTGTTTATTTTTAATTAAATAATTTTGATATTAATTTGTTTCAATGGTGAGATATTTTTCTAGATTCATTACTTTATATTGTCTCTAAAGAGACAAAAGTGATGTTGTATTACCTTTTAATGCAATTTTTGATTATTGCTAGAGAGATAACAGTTAGGATCAAATACAGTCTCTCCTAAAATACAATAATTATTTAATCCCAACTATTGTCTCTAGAGAGCCAAAAATTCTTGTGTTATATATTGTAATGTCTCTCATACACAAAAAAATATTTTTTTCCTCTTTCATGTTTACGATCACAACTTCGGTACTTACAGGTATTCTTACTATTGTAAAATTTCCCATGAGAAATTTTGACTTGTCCTCAATTCTTATCAAACAACTTAGTTGACATATATATATATATATATATATAAACATATACTTGTTTGTATTTCTTAGGTCGGTTCCTCAAATTTTTGTCCAACTCTAACAGATCAATATACCTTTCCTTTAACTTTTCCGTTAGCAAGCTTTATAGACTTTCCAACATCTATAATTATAGAGTTTCAATATCTATGATTATAGAGTTTCAACATCTATGTATACGCATATATACATACATATACATATGCTCATTTAACTTCATTTGTTTCAACTACTTTTGCAGCAATTGATATTGAAAGTGGTTAAATGATCTTTTCCAGTATTTTAAATATGCCTTTACTCTTCTCCTACACATGTACTTTTAGAACACATAAGTAGATTTTCAATAGGAATTTTTCCTTATTTCTTGTTATAATTATTTAACATATTTGAAATTCTAGTGTATATTAAACTCTTCTCTTGGAAATATGGAATATAGATTATTTTTCTGAAATCAAATAGAAGTAATGAAATCGAGTTTGATATTTTATACTCACTAATTGCAGATCCTAGTTACTTAGTTAGGATTTAATTTTCGATTTCGTATATGTAAACTTCCATGTAATAGAACAGTTTAAATTCTTAATTCTACAATTCTTGTCACTATAGTATGATTATTATATTGCAAAGCAATACTTCTATAACAGTTTTAGTTATTTTCTACCTGATGTTCCTGTTTACAGTTTTGTTAAAATTTTCTTTTTATACAACACAACAACTAAATTTTCATTTAAAAGAGAGCAAGCTACAACTTTAAATTTGTCATTAGATTATACATTCAGATGATCTATCATCTCTAAAATTTATTACTGTAGGGTACCTATCCCCAGATCTAACCCATCTTTGGTTTCGACATTCTAGTGATGGTCCCTACTTAATTTTCTCCCTATTATTAACCATACTAAAATTTCAGCTATTAGATCTAGTTTGTAACTGCATGAGGTACTGAACAAATAGTAAATCTAAAATTTGGATAATAATTTCTAACATAACAATTCATATAACCTTGAGATACTTAATACAGACTTAAAATAATCTCCAAAATTATGCATGTATACCGATACTATGACCAGTCCTCCAAACCTTAGAGTTCTTCTATCTCCAGAACTCACCCCTGAGTTGAGATCCTCCAAGGACAGACTAACCTCAATCTGTTCTAGAGAAGCTTATTTAAGCTATGCTCTCTCCAAAGCCTGTTTCCAATTCTATGTCTATAATTTCAGGATGCTTTTATTCCTATTTGCCTAGGCTTCCCTTAATTTGGGACTTTAAAGCTGCTTTCCGCTTTTCCAGCCTTTTACCTCTTCCCAACTACTTTCCTCATCATTGGGGAATTTAGATTTTTCCTGAAAAATCTAAATTAGAAACAATTTCTTTCAAGGATTTTTGAAAGATTTTGGGGAAAGTCTTAGCCTCTTTCCATAACCTCATGGATTAGGCAAGTGATCTCAAAATCTCATTTGGTCATACTGCACACATAAAAATTTTATTTATTTTTCATAATTACATAATTAACTACATCCACACAATAATTATCCATTGGGGTCCACTCCCCTTTGGATTTATGTTCAAATGTCTAACTTGAAAAGCATAGAACTTGGGGGTGTTACATATTCGCCCTCTGAAAACAAACACTGTCTTCGGTGTTAACAACTAACTGCTATAGTTCATTTTGAAAATAAAGATGTATACTTTTCCATCATCTCAGCTTCTCTTTTCCACGTAGCTTCTTCAGCAGTAAAGTGCTTCCATTGCACTTTTACTCTGGCTACTGTTCTATTTTTCAGTTCATTTTCTTCCCGCTCCAAAATTTGAAGCGGCTTTGGAAAGAATTTCATTTCTAGTTTCACCTGAATCACATTCCAATCAATAACGTGAGAAGCATCATGTACATAATTTTTTTCAATAAGGAGACATGAAAAACATCATGAACTTTAATATGCAAGGGTAAGGCCAGTTTATAAGCTACCGGTCCCATCCTTTCCAACAGCATCCTCGGTGTTACACTTTAACGTTGATTTTTATTTTTTTCAACTTTGACGAAGATTTATCCTTTGTCCTTTCTCCTGGCTTTAATCAGTTTTTGGAAAAGTACTCTTTCGCTTCCACTCTATTTACTAATGCCTTATGAAGTTGATTTTCTTCCTACTTCTTTGCAAGAAGTCTGTCTGGAAATATTTTATTCTGTTTTCTCTGTCCACAATTCATACCAATTTATGTAAGTAATATCAGATACATATAATTGATAATCCACAACAACTTTCTGAATTTCAATAATTCGAAGAATTTCAGTTATTAGTCAAACCGTTCAAGTTCATAATAGTTTAGTGCACTTTTAGTACAACTACTTATCCTTTCTTGTTTTTCAGTGAGATTTTCTCCTCACGTAAACTAGGTAATTTATTTGCACTTATTTTCACCTTTTTCTCCTTGTTTCCAGAATGTACAATTTCCTGTTACACACTTGGCTAAACAAATTTACAACTTTTCATTAGTATTCATGAATGAAAGAAAACAACTGTATCATATGCATGGTTATGCTTACTCTTTCTCAGTTCATAACTGTACTTCCAGTACCTTTGCATTGTTTTCATTTGTTAGCCAATCAATTTAATTTGTAATAACCAGGCTCATTAATAATGTCTATAATTCAATTCCTACTTCACACATGAAATTTTTTCTCTAACCTCTTTTATGAATTTCATATTCCTACTCACAATACCTCTAAGGTGTGCAATAATTTACAACTTTATTTTTCATTATTCCATTTTTTTCAAGTTTCCTCAATTTTGTCCACTAGTTCAAAACTTACGTGAATAAATTTGGATCTGATGGGTTTCCCCCACACCCAGGTCCAAATACAGCCCATCCTCCTTTCTCCTGGTTTGTAGCTGTATGATTTCACACTATTACTCGGTCTTTGAATTTAAGACTAAGGGAAATTAAATTTAACAAAATTTACACCAGAATAATTTTATAGTGTGAGTACATATTTATTTTATAGTGATATATATATCTATTACTATAATTCATTACATTCCCAATAATACATCAAAAATGAATTTGGCACAATTTTCCCTTAAAAAAAATCACCAGAACTTGTACATTTACTTTTAATTGTAAGTTCATGCTTTACTAATTCCAATGATGATTCACCAATTATACCTATATGTGAATTTTACTAATCATTAGAAATCAAGCCATGGTTTACATAAACAATACATGGTTTCTGATAAAGACCACTTACAACCTAAAAGCATGGTTCACTTGAAAAAATGGATTATAATATATTGAGGAAAATAATTGTGCTCCATTGGATTCTTATCCGTGCATGATAATTTTCATAATTATTTTCCCATGGATTTAAAATAACAATTGTTAGATTTTCAGTTCTACTTTAGCTAACTCTCCTGGGAAAATTTGATTTATCCCTTCATTCATTCATTCATAACTCAATGTAATAGGTCCACATTACACTATTTAATATGAAATGATCCACCATTACTATCCCAATCAATTATTTAACCAACTATTTAGACCATATTTATAACTCGTACTTAAGCTTACCACTTCATTAATTTCCATGTACATGAACTAAAATATGCTTATTACCAAATACTTTAGTCATGAATTAAATACACATGACTTGAAAAATCATCCTGGTAACTTTACCAAATACCAGCATCCAATTTTTCCTTTTTAACACTTAATCTACCAGAATAGTGTTTATTACTCTTTTAACCATAATTAGAGTAATAATATTCCAACCATATGGTCAAATATGTCATTCCACTTTAGTTGTAAACTTTTAAGGTGAATTCACTTTTAATATTCCCTAGTGAATTAGTTCTTCTCCCTTAATCTCGTGGGTATAAAGTTCGAATTTTATTGACCTAAATAAATTATCATGTATAAAAATTCATACAACTCCAATCATACAACTCCAAAAAATTAACTTTATAACTTATACCAAAATCACCATACCTACAATTTTAAAGAGGTAATAGATGAAACATCTCCCACTTCGATTTTTTTTTTTTTTTTAATTACCTCTTGTTACTATGTAACAAGATGACCTCCACATCTTTAACTACCACTTTTAATGTTATAATATCATCAAAGGCTACGTATGGTATACCTTTCAAGTTCTTTTATACTCTGCATATTACCATAGCATACATATACCTCCTTCTAGATAATATTAACACTATGGTAAACTATTTATTAAATTTGAAGGATATCTATATTAAAACCTACATAAAGTTCCACACCTACTTTATAAAAAAAATCCCTTTAGATCCCTAAAATTTAGTTGATATCTCCTCAATTTAATCCTACTAGATTTTTATAATTAGCACTAATACTTTGAAACGAAATTAATTTCTTTGGGCCTCTTCTAATTATTTTTCTTGTCGCATTTTCAATGCTCATGGGGATAAAATTGTATATACCATTCATGTGATACATTATACGATTTACGTATTAAAATTTAATATCAGGTTTAAAATCATTAAATCATAAATTATAAAGCATTACCCTTTATAATCACAGAAATATAAACTGCCCTGGTTTACAACCCATTATAAAGCATTTCGATTGTATCTAGCTTTTCTAATATAATGAAATGTTATCATAAATGAAATCGTAAATGTATTACATAACCTGATATTAAATAGTGTTGGGGGGAGATCACGGGGTCGAACCCTGACCTCGACAACCGGACACTTTTCAGCCCTTTACCATTAAGACATGGGACAATTCATATTGTTTTACATATTATTCCCTTTTTCCGATTTTTCTTTTTTGTCACTTACCCGTAGGCTATAATTAATGGCGATGAATAGTTACAATCCTTTTTTTTTTTTCCAGTTGCGTCACATCTTCAAGGGACAAGAAATTTAATGCACTATTTTATAATTTACTCCAAATCGTATGGTAAATCAATTTCATCCAGCTCTATCCGGACTTATGAATCCCTCGAGCCTTGCACACATCTTGTCGTACTGAGTAACGTTCAGTATTATAAATGACACATATTTTTCTCATAAATTTAGTGGTTAAGCAATTAAGTTCTTGGGCTCCTCCTCGGCTCATCGATCCCCACATGAAACGATCAGACCATGACACTTGTAGGGTTAATATGGTTTAGGTTTTTGATACCCAGACAGTTTTTAAAGGTCAAGTTTTAGGAATAGATCTATTCTTTTTTCTCATGGAATTTTCAGGTGGTTGTGCATTATTTTCAACTCTCACTCACAGACCGATGATGCCTTTCAAATTTCGAGTTTATTCCTTCGACAGTGGTTAAGCTTCTACTCTATAATTTCAGGATATGCAAAGGGTTCTGAATTCTACCAGCATATTTTCCTATTTCAGCCTGCATACAACTTATTTATTCTTTGAATTCGTTTATCTCCTTCTGCTGATATGGGTATTTTATTTATAATTTTTCTAAAGAGATACCCATATACCTTACATTCTTAATGCTTTTCTTTTATTTTCATTTCGGTTACCGATACTCTTTTAAAATACACCCAGTTTGTAACAGGTTATTAATTCGTTCGGTTTCCTTCATGTAGTGACCGTATGGAAACATTTGACCCAAAACAGCCACGCATACAGGTACTGATATTGGTTTTGTGTAGTCCCAAATATGGTTCATAAAAACATTTGATGCATTTCAATATTTCAAAAATATTTGTCATGCGTCCTTATTTCATTTTCTTACTCGACACCATATTTTTTTTTTCTGCTATATACATTATATGAAGTCAAAATTTAATATTCGGTTCTATTTCTGCAAATGGGGAGGTACTGTTCCCAATTTTTCCAAGAGAACCCAACAAAATCCCATCTTGCAGGATGGACTGACGTTAACCGAATTTCCCCTTGCGTTAAAGCTCTTTGATATAGGTGAGGGTTTGAAATTTTTGATTTCTGTAACATTCAAATTTCTCTTCTGACTGAAATCTTTAATGCTTCCTACTTTTTCTTGTTATTTTTGTTTCAGGTAAAAACAAAAAACCTCGGTCTCTGCTATTTCGATGCCAACATATTTTTTTTTTCTTGACAGATGAATAATTCCTCTCTTTCTCGACTTAACCCCAGGCATTTCTCTCCAGGTTGGTCACATGCGATTTGAATATCGTACGATGACTCACATGTCTAAAATGAATGAATAGATTGGGCTTATCTTTGGTTTACAATATAAATATTTTTCTTTGGAAGGCTTCTTGGCTATCGTAGCATAAATATTTTAATTTTTGAAGTACATTCAATTTCTACTGGGAAATTCCCTTTTCTATATCTAAATAGACTGATCCATACCAACTCTTTTAACTCTAGGACGATTATCAACAATGGTTTTTTTTTTATATTGCTTCTCGATCTATGAGCGAGCCTTCTTTCGAGAATGTCTATGTTCTTTTTTAATTGGACTTTTATTATAATATCGTTTCACTATTCAATTAATAGTTAAGTGTATTGATGAATTTAATATATCTACCAGCACCTAGATATATCTTGTATCTTATTGTCTAAACATTACGCTACAGTCCACTGTTTACTTTCGCTTTAATAGACTATCAGTATTTGCCTAAGTTAAGAGATATAAAAGACTCAGGCATTCCAAATTGTAGTTTTTCTTACAGCTTCTTGAGTACCTTTTTTTTTTCACATTTATTTTACCAAAGCCATCATAATATTCCGGTGAGTTGATAAGAGTTGAATTCACAGGCTCTTCTAGTGATTCAACTAGATGATAGTGATATGAAATTTTTGTTTATTTATAAGTGGATTTATCTTTGAATTTTCCTCTTTTTTTTCTAATTTTGTTCACTTAAATTTACCCTTCTAACTTTATTTCAGCTTTTTCTTATAGGTAATTTTTTTTTTCTTTTGGGTTTACTTATAAAATGTTTCATCCTCGAGCCCCGAGGAGACCTACTAAGTAATTCCATTATGCATTACATATCGATAATACTTCGCCTTCTCGAACATCTTACTCTAATGGCCAGAATTCGTGAGAACTATTCCACTCGATTTGACGACATGCAGAAAGTCAAAAATCAATTGGTAGAAGTGTTGTAACAATTTTTTTTCTGACTGAAATTGTAATAATATTCATTAGGACTATGACTTTTCTTACCGCCTTATTTAGTTTTATATAGTACTGAACGAGTAATATTTATTTGTCTACATATCTATGTTTTAAAGGTATAAGTTGATACCTACATATCTTCAAAACTTGCTTATTCTTTTCTACAATAGCTCGTAATTTTTTTGTTTACTACTTCTTTAATGAAATATAGTTCTTTTCAAATTCTTTAATGAAATCAAGTAATTTCTTTCTTTAAATGGAATTGCCATAGAGTAAGATACATCATTTATAATACTCATAAAATCAGTACCATAGACCAAAAAAAATTCAACTGTTTTTTCATTTAAGTTTATGATTTTATCTAATTTAGGTTCCACATGCGATATTTTTCTATCCAATAATAAGATGTATTTGTGATATTACATAGGATGAAAAATTCTTCACTATGTCTTAGCTATCATAACTGAGTAACTATCAGGATAAAACTAAACTGATCAATTAATGATACAAAACCGATAATTACATTTAGTTCTAAAATTTTCCATTTACAGAATTAAGGGTTCGCGGTAATTCTTACCACCTTACTTAATTCCTTCTCCCATTTCCATGGTTAAATCTCATATAGCTATTTAATCATGGTTTATTATATGCCACTATCTAGTTCTAAATAATGTTTAACTTTCAATTCCACTCCATATTTTAATATGTATCTCCTTTTATACCTTCTTTCAACTACAGTATATTTTTCTATGTGAGTACACGATTTGCCCAATGTTTTAGCTAAAGTTATACATGTGAGTTTTAATCTTGGAAATTAGATTGTCGTGCAAGTATACCTGAAAGTAAATCCAAGATATTTGTATACTTGAAAGTACTGAAAGTAACATTTTTAATATTCATAAAATTTATAACAGCTTATTGTTTCTTTGTGAACACATAACTTCCCCAGTTTTTCAACTTGTGCTCTGATACCATTTGTAACGTCTCTCATACACAACAATTTATTTTTTTCCTCTTTCATGTTTATGGTCACAGTTTTGGTACTTACAGGTATTCTCACTATTGTAAGATTTCCCATGAGAAATTTTGACTTCACCTCAATTCTTATCAGTCAACTTAGTCGACTTATATATATATATACTTGTTTGTATTTCTCAGGTCGGTTCCTCAGAGTTTTGTCCAACTCTAACAGATCAATATGCCCTTCCTTTAACTTTTCCGTTAGCAAGCTTTATAGACTTTCCAGCATCTATAATTATAGAGTTTCAACATCTATGATTATAGAGTTTCAACATCTATGTATATCCACATATACATACATATACATATGATCATTTAACTTCATTTGTTTCAACTACTTTTGCAGCAGTTGATATTGAAAGTGGGTAAATGATTTTTTCCAGTATTTTAAATATGCCTTTACTCTTCTCCTACACATGTACTTTTATAACACATAAGTAGATTTTCAATATGACTTTTTCCTTATTTCTTGTTATAATTATTCAGCATATTTGAAATTCTGGTGTATATTAAACTCTTCCCTTGGAAATATAGAATATAGATTATTTTTCTGAAATCAAATGGAAGTAATGAAATCAAGTTTGATATTTTATACTCACTAATTGCAAATCCTAGTTACTTAGTTAGGATTTAATTTCTGATTTCGTATATGTAAACTTCCATGTAATAGAACAGTTTAAATTCTTAATTCAACAATTCTTGTCACTGTAGTATGACTATTATATTGCAAAGAAATACTTCTATAACAGGTTTAGTTATTTTCTACCTATTGTTCCTGTTTACAGTTTTGTTAAAATTTTATTTTTATACAACACAACAACTAAATTTTCATTTAAAAGACAGCAAGCTACAACTTCAAATTTGTCATTAGATTAGACATTCAGATGATCTATCATCTCTAAACTTTATTACTGCAGATCCAAACCATCTTTGGTTTTGACATTCTGGTGATGGTCCCTACTTAATTTTCTCCCTGTTATTAACCATACTGAAATTTCAGCTATTAGATCTAGTTTGTAACTGCATGAGGTACTGAACAAACATTAAATATAAAATTTGGATAATAATTTCTAACATAACAATTCATATAACCTTGAGATACTTAATACAGACTTAAAATAATCTCCAAAATTATGCATGCATACCGATACTATGACCAGTCCTCCAAACCTTAGAGTTCTTCTATCTCCAAAACCCACCCCCGAGCTGAGATCCTCCCAGGACAAACTAAACTCAATCTATTCTGGAGTATCTTATTTAAGCTATGCTCTCCCCAAAGCCTGTTTCCAATTCTTTGTCCAGAATTTTAGGATGCTTTTATTCCTGTTTGCCTAGGCTTCCCTTAATTTGGGACGTTAAAGCTGCTTTCTGCTTTTCCAGCTTTTTACCTCTTCCCAACTACTTTCCTCATCATTGGGGAATTTAGAATTTTCCTCAAAAATCTAAATTAGAAATAATTTCTTTCAAGGCTTTTTGAAAGATTTTGGGGAAAGTCTTAGCCTCTTTCCATAACCTCATGGATTAGACAAGTGATCTCAAAATCTCATTTGGTCATAGTGCACACATAAACATTTTATTTATTTTTCATAATTGCATAATTAGCTACATCCACACAATAATTATCCATTGGGGTCCACTCCGCTTTGGATTTATGTTCAAATGTCTAACTTGAAAAGCATAGAACTTGGGGGTGTTACATATATTTCCTTTATACATAAAATATTTTAAGACAATCTTATTTTAGACACCTGCTTAAAGACAATATTTAAGACAAAACACAAGTTTCTTTTCTTTCAAGTGAAGCAATTTTACCCAAATTTTTTATTAAATATTTTCTTAAAACCCCCCTTTATGTTGTAGTGAATATAGAGGAATATTTAAGTCTCTAGGAACATGTTAGCTTTTGGAAACTATTTCGAAACTCCATGTTCTGCTGCTCATATGATGATGCCAATACTTTTATTGGATTCCTCTTTCGGAGAGGTGCAATATTGATCTAAATACCATCTTCATCGGATGAGCAGAACATTTATTTTGAATTTATTCCACTTATGTGCAAGGTTGACTACAATTGTAATGTAGGCTTGACAGCCCAATAGATGTGTCACACACCCTCACAGATGGATATAAATTAGAGAGACTTGGAGGTCATTTCATCATCAACTCATCACACATTTCTCTCTTGTGTTTGAAACACAGTCATCTATCAAATAGGTAACTGAATTGAAAAGTGGTGATGCAGAATCACCCTTTTTTTTGGAGCATGTTTTTGGCTCTTTAATTTTTTAGTTTTTTATCTGATGCTTTTTATGTCGATTTTGAATAGTGGTGTTGTATCATCACCCACTTTTTTTTATTCAATTTATTTTGACACTATACATTTCCTAATGTCTTCTTCTTCCCTGAGATGTTTATTTTTAAGTGAATTCATGTACTAGTGTTTTAAAAAGAAAAAAAATAAATCTTTTTAAAATACAAATTTGTAATGAAATATTAATTTTTTCACATAGATAAAAAAATTTAAAAAAGGGTCAATATTATAAAGTTCATACTTTATACAGGTTTATGTATTTTTAATTAATATTTCAATGCACATCAAATAATTGTCGCTAAAAAACCAATATTTTGAACTAACAAAAAAAATACACATTTTCAATATAAATAGAATGCAAAAAATAAACTTTTAGAGACTTTTTGTTAAAAAAACATGCTAAATAAACTAATTTTTGGGGAAAATCTTAACAAAAAAACTTAAGAAAATAGATTTTTTATTTAATTTAAGTCAAAAAATAATAGTAATCCTGGTTTTTTTGAAAAAACTAAGGATTCGTCTCATAAAATATCAAATTCTAAACATTACAAGTAAAATTGATTAATAGATCTCAAAAATGAGTTTTTTTGCAAGCATAACTTAAATATCATCAAGAATATCAACTAATCCATGTTAAAAATCATCTAGAACATAATTAATGTCTTCTTCCGTAACATTTTCTACTTCATTTTTGTCATTTTCATATTCTAATGGATCATTCATGTTTGCAAATATTCCAAAGTGCCTTTTCCAATCATTCCATATAACAGTCGTTGAGGCTGCTTTTATTTTTTTGCCACACATGATTCATTAAAATCACCTTTCCTCAAACCAACTTCTTGCTTCACATCTGGAAGGAATTGAGATTTAATTCTTTGTTGAATAAATTTACATTGCACTGGGTCTTTCTCAATGGCAATGCAATTTCTTCCTTTTTGTAGGAAACATGTTATTTTTGTACCTAATCATCAAGAATAAAATGAATAAATAAGAAATTTAGTATAAACACATAAAGAGTAAATATATATATATATATATATATATATATATATATATATATATATATATATATATATATATATATATTTAAATTCAAAATTTTAAAATAACACTTACCTGGACCTGAGAATAAATCCAAAGCCCAATCTCCTTCATTTGAACATAGATCTATAAGGTAGTTAATCAATTCTTGCGATTTTTGATAAATGTTAACTATATATACTTTTGAATATTTATCCTCGTATATTAGTTTTCTAACAACTGCATCATGAACCAATACTTTACTATGACTCTTCCCATCTACTCGATTCATAAGAATACGCTTATAACTATCCTCTTTTGTCCAACATTCAATATGGATGAACTCAAAATAATTTATAATAGGATGATCTTCAAAAAAAACAATATTTGACTTCTGCTTGTAACATAAGATAGTAAAATTTTAATTAAATTGTACATAAATAAAAAAATGTAACAGTAATCAAACATACAATTTAAAAGTCTTATCATGTAAGTTGCATCCTTGAGTTTGTTTTTCACTTGAATCTTGTTAATAACATTGCAAACTGTGTGTCTGAATGAAATGGCACAAATCTCCAAAGTGGTGATGTTGTCACTTCTTGAAATCCCGTAACCACTTTGCAATGTCTTCACAGTCACCTTGTATTATTTGATATTGGATATTATCGAGCCCATTCCAAATTAAATTATTAAGAGTAGGATCAAGTTCAACATTCATAAGATTCTTATTTATCATCTTTTCCAACTTAATTTTTTCAATAAATCTTTTGAAAGTACCTGGTACTCCATTTCCATCCTTCTTCGACATCTTTAATGACATAAAATTATATATGTATAAGGAATAAAATAAAAATATTTTAAATATGAATAAAATGAATGTCTAAATCAGCATACCTTATTGAATGCAATATAAAAATCTTTGTGTTTCTGTAGAAATTGATTCTAGGTAGTGACGAACAACATCATCCCAACTGTCTTCATTCAACATTTTAACCATATGTTTTTGTGTTTTCATAAAAATATTTTGAATGAATAAATAAATTTAAAACTGTTAATATAGTGACATGTATAAAAAATTATACCAACAACATTATGTTTTATTTAAAATAAAATTATAATGAAAGGAAAATAAGAGATAACTCACGAAACTTACTTTTGAAATTCTGCGCACATTTCATCCATTGGTAATTCACCCGACTTCACACAGGATGGTATTGGTTTGACCAGTTTCTCATCATTCACTCCTTGCATTTTTCTACAAGGTATGATAGTGATATCCTCTCGAAGTTGTTTCATTTCAGGACCTGTGTTATTGCTGGTACATATTATGGGTTTAACCTTTTTAACCTTCTGATTTTTTATAGAAATATTGTTAAGTCCCTATATTAATAGTGTAGTCCCTTATTATGTTAGTATAGCCACCCTTATTGTTATTGTTGTACCCCTAAAACCCCCATATTATTATTATTGTGCCCTTACATTATTATTGTTAGGTCGGCTAGGATTACATTGTGGCCCCATTAGGATTACATTGTGGTCCCATGGACTCCTATATATAGAAAGGAGGTTTTTTCATTTGAATCATCGAAGAATTGTTCATTCATGTAATGTATTGGATGTTTCCCCCTCAAAGTGGCTTATTTATAAGGCGTTTATATCTTTTTTCTTCTATTTTTGGAGCTGGTTTCACAAAAATTGGTATCAGAGCTTTGGATTCTATGGTTTCACTGCTCCAAAGAGGTCATTGTGGCATTTTCACTATGAATTTTTTTCTACGAAGGTTCAGAGGCTGAAATTTTTAGAGGGTGAAGCCGAAATCCTGAGGAAAATATTTGCACAATTTCAGAGCTTGTTTCACAATATATTTGGAGATATGATCTGTGGAATTTAGGGCTTTTGTAGGCTCCCGAATTTGACTTAAAAAGTTCATCGTGGAATTTTAGCTATAACTTTTTTTCTACGAAGGTTTAGAATCTGAAATGTTTAGAGCATAAAGCCGAAATCTTGAGGAAATTTTTTTCAAAGCTTTAGATATTGGTTCACATTATTTTCAGAGATATGATCTGTGGAAGGTAGGTCTTTTTCAGGCTCCCGAATTTCATCTCAAAGAGGTGATCATGGGAAAATATTCATAACTCTCTCTGTGAGCATCGGATTGGATTTCTGTTAAATGTGACTAGAAGAACACGGAATTTAGTTTCTTGTTTATAAATTTCAGAGCCGAAGGAGGAAACAGTGACACGTGGCAAGTCGTATAAATTTTCTCTACTGAACCAGTCCTTAATTAGGTCATCGTAGGAGATTGAGCACAACTTTGTCTTCAAGAATCCAAATCAAGTCAGATCTGTGGAATTTGAAAGAGAATCCAGAGGGTTACATCAATGCCAAATTTTAAGTATTGAAGATCCAAAATTATAGAGGTAATTCTGTTTCAATATCGAGCTCCTCAAAAGCAAGAAAAAGGTGTGTATTTGGTTTTTAAAATTGCATAACATTTGTTTGAAAAAAATATTTTGAAGTGATTGCAAGGCCATATTTTAGAATTTTTATCAATATTGGGTTCTATAATGCCTCCAAAAAATAATTATATACCCATTAAGCCCTCAAAAATCTATACTATGACGCATGAAGAGGAAGAATTGCAATATGAGATATCAAAATTATGGTACCAAGTGCAACAAATTTCGATCTTACAAAGAGCAACCGAAGATGTAATAGATGGTTTAAAACTAGAAATGGAGGCTAAGTTGGATGGTTTGAAGAATCAAATAATAGCTAATATGGATGATAAATTAGTGGAAGATCACATCAAGCATCAACAACAAGTTCTCCAACTCTCAAAGGATAACCTAACTTTTGTGCAGAATCTAATGAAACAACAGGAAGATCAACATCACATCGAAAGAAGTTCTGAAGTAGTCATAGAAACAAGAACTCGACAAGTACGATCAATTTCAGAGTATCTCAGCAAGTGGAAGAACTTTCCTGTCGAATATTCCACATGGGAGGATGAGAAATTTATACAGAAGCATGAAGAAATAATCAAGCATTGAGGACAACACTTGTTTGAAGGAGAGGGGCATGTTAAGTCCCTATATTAATAGTGTAGTCCCATATTATGTTAGTTTACCCACCCTTATTATTATTGTTGTACCCCTGTAACCCCCATATTTTTATTATTGTGCCCTTACATTATTATTGTTATGTCGGATAGGATTACATTGTGGCCCCATGGACTCCTATATATAGAAAGGAGGTTTTTTTATTTGAATCATCCAAGAATTGTTCATTCATGTAATGTATTGGAAGTTGCCCCCTCGAAGTGACTTATTTCTAAGGCATTGATATCTCTTTTCTTCTATTTTTGGAGCTGGTTTCCCAACAAATATTCTCTGACCTCTCAAAAATATCATCAATGAAATCCCATATCTCCCCAGTTCTAAATTCCAACTGAAAATTGTTATCTATGCTTCTGAATATATTTGAATGCATTTTTCCATATTTTTCTTTCATTTTTTCATCAATTTGATAACCTATTTCCATTAAACATTCCTTCCGAAATATTAGACTAATTTTTGTCTTATCCCCACCACATTTTTCTATGAATTCATTATGAATAAATCTGACCCTTTGGATGGAATTCATTTTCATTATTTACTCATTATCTGCATTATGCTCCCATGCCAATAAATTTGATTTTATTTCTGTTAAACCAACGTAAATGATGCATTTCACTGTTTGAAAAAGATAGTTTGTTAGGATATTTCTCAATCAAATATCTCTTAGCCTCTACTGAATGGTTCCCTCCAATTACATAATATTTATAATCAAAAAATTTTGTCTTGTCAAACACCTGTTTTTCGGGAACCTGACGTGGATCAACAAGAACCACATAATCCACCACGTGTACATATGGATTGAACCTGAACAATGTTTTCAGATTATGTACATGTAGGTGATGGGCATTTCTAATTTGATATTGAGATTGTCCTTCATTTGGCCTATAAAATTGGTTGACATTAAGCTCAAATGTTTGGCGGCCATAAATTAATTTATTCTTCATCAAATCATATCGAATGGCATTTTGTTCTGTTTTAATAATGGCATCCTCTAACTCAACACCTGGTGTTATGATTTCTTTACTTCCTTTAGAGCTTTCAATTTGTTTTTCACTACTTCTCATGACCTTTACAGGTTGACCAATATTTTATTTCATCTTCTTATTTGTTAACATATTAGTTTTTTTATAAAAAAGCTCTTCATCATAAGGTAAAAGAGAGACATCTTTGGAAATTTTTATTTTTGGTGTCTGATTTTTTTTCTCCTTTTGCACAACAATTATTATCTCCTCCTCACTAAATCTATCATAATTTTTAGTTTCATGTTCTACATCTTCAAAAGAAATGTGTTTAGGTTTACTAGATTTACCCACCTTAGTGACTCTTAGTGGATCCCCTCTTTGTGCTATTGCAATGTCACGAGATATTGATATTTGCTTCATTCTCCCTTCCTATGCTTTGTCTGTGTGGAAAGTGCTGATCACAGTCATAAAATTTGGCTCCACATAATAAATACCTTCAAACATGTTTGAAATATCCGCAAAATAAACCTATCAAACAAAATAAACCATGTCAATGATCAATAAATTATAAAAAATTGAATAATCCCTATAATAATGCATAGAAAAAATATAAATACGCATACTTACAATGTTTTTTTAATTCTTATAATAATAAAAACCATATTGTAATTATTCCATTAGTAACTGGTTTTTTCATTTAATATCTAATGGAAGAACAATTTGAATGACTAAAATTTTCATAACCACTTATATAGTGACGAAATTTATTAATGGCATGAACAACAGCTAAAAACGCCTTTTCAATCACAATATATCTATTCAAGTAAAAAGCTTACTCGTATCATAGATAGCATCATGATTTAAATATTTTTGTCCCAACAAAACTCCTAAAGTTGTATCTGATGCATCAGTATAAATACGATAGGGAGAGACCGATTAGGCGCTCTTAAAATTCGTGCTTCAATATTTCTTTGTTTCAATATTTCAAATCATTTTTGACAAAAAAAGTTCCATGAAGATTTACAATATTTTGTAAGACATTTGAAAAGTGGAGAGGCTATTTTTGTGAAATTTTCTATAAAACACGTATCATATCAAGTAAATCCAACAAATCTTATAACATATTTTTGACAAACATGAATTGAAAATCTAGAAATAACTTCTACTTTAGATGTATCCACCTTAATTCCATTACTTGAAATAAGGTGGCCTAAAAAAACTGATTCATTGAACCTCATAAAACATTTCTCATGGATTAGTGAAAGGCTTGCTTCTTTACATCTAATAATAATTTTTTCTAAATTCTCCATAGTTTCGTCGAAAGTATTCCCATACACCACAATGTCATCCATGTATACTTCCACACAATCATGAATTAGATAAGAAAAGGTATCTAAAACTTCTCACTGAAATGTGGCAGGTGGATTACATAATCCAAAGGGAAGTGACGTATAGGCATATGTTCTCTGAATACATTTAAAAGTAGTTTTATTTTGTTCTTCTAGTGCTAGTTGGATTTGGTTATATACACTTAAACCATCTAAGAATGAAAAGTAATTATTTCCTCCTAACTTATCTAATACTTGATCTATAAAGGGTAGTGTAAAATTGTCTTTCAAGGTGGATTTGTTTAATTCTCTATAATCAATACATAATCTCCATTTTCCACTCTTATTTGGAAAAATTACTAAAGGTGACACCCATTAACTATCTACAATTTGATAAACGAAATTCACATTCAAAGGTTTTTTTATTCCATTTTAGAATTTCTCTAAGATTCATATTCATTATCCTTTGAAGTTTTCTAACTGGTTTGACATTTTCCTAGATATAAATATGATGCATACATGTTTTAGGATCAATCACTTTTATATCAGTATATTCCAATGCATAAGCACAAGAATGTTTTTGCCATCTTTATGAATTTTTTCTTTTGAGATTCTTTCAAGTTATTGTTGATATTTAATGTTTTTCCTAGAAAAAATTATACTTGAGAATTTCCAAACTTCTCCATAGAATGTAAAGAAACTTGATGAGATGATAGATAGTCAATATCACATTTCTCTTAAAAACTTTGATTTTTCTCACAGTAAGATGAATAGTCATTATTATTGATTAAATTTATTAGCTGATATTCGTCATGTTATTATGGAAGAGTATAAACATATTGTGTATTATCAAAGTATTCATCATCATCATTATCATCTATCCAAAGTTCACTTTCTACTTCGGTGGTTTTTTTGGAGGAGGCTACAATCATGGAAATTTTAAGGGCTAATATTCACAAGCGAGCTAATTTTCCATAATTTTCAATAAAAGATTCGCCAATTTCCATTTTTTATAAAATTGATTCACCCAAAATTTACAATGTAAAATTATTTTATCTTAAAAATCGCCAACATTATATAGAAAGTATATATAAAAGAATTATAATTTGAATAATTTTACAAATACATCAATAAACATTTTATAGTTTTCATAATAGGAACTAGTAAGATTCGCCAATGTTTTTAAACTTCAAGATAATTTTCCATCCTTACAATTTTCTCTTGCAAAAATCTGAATTCCTTAATTGAATTTACATGAGATATATACATATCACCTTATATACAACGTATGAATCCATCAGCTATAGCTAGCCAAGGTCTACCAAGGATCAAATGACAGCCTCCTAAATTATTCTTGGGAGTTAAAATCATGAAATCTATAGGATATTCCCAATAGTCTACAGAGATAGACACATCTTCTAATACCCCATCTAGTTTAATAATAGATATATCTACTAATTGTAACAATGATGGACTATATTGAAGATTGGAAGCCTTAAGTTGCTCCATTGTCTGTTTACTCATGATATTATTAGCTAGTCCTAGATCGATAAAAGTATTTGGAATCTCAATACAATTCATTTGGATTTTTACAATGGGGCTGCCTCGATCTAGACATTTCTGGAAAATAGTTTTTCCCATCATAATATCAACAATTTTTCCTACCAATTGAATTTTGTTTACGTGTTTTCTTTTTCTTCCTAGTTTTTTATTAGATGGCTCATTGATAGTTTTTTCAAATATTGGTATTTCCTTTATAGATCACAGTAAATTAATTTTAATGAAAATATTATTAAGTTCATCTAGCATATCATAGTCTCGTAAAACAATTTCCCTTTTTATTCCTTTATCAATTTTAAGTATTTCAGGGAAAGTTAGACCCCGTAAAGAAATAGAAGGTTCTTCTACTAGAGGAATTTTCAGAGCTTGTATTATTTGTTCATCCTTTGATTCTATAGGACCAAATTCCATTAGAGGAATAATTTTTTGATCAAGATCTGCATATTTTTCATGAACCTCATCCTCTTTAGATTTTTGGATAATAATTGTTGGTGACTTATTTTTCAAAATGCTACCAAATCTAAGTTGGACATCATTTAGAACTAATGGTGTTATCAAATAAGTTTGAATTTTTTTTCCTTCAAAACTATAAACAACTTGTTGATTTTTATTATTTCGATTAGCAATTACTTGAGATGGAAGCTGATTTTACTTTTGAGGAAATGATAATGAAAGTTGTTGATTTGGATATGGAATTTAGGAGGTTGAGTAGGTTGAGGAGGATAAAATTTTAGTGGAAAACAAGGATAAGGTTTTTTAAATTGATGATACTGAGGATATTTTCCATAAGGATTTTTCCATCTTGGGCCCAATATGTATTTTGATATTATGGGGGCTAAGGTTTCCAAGGCATGGGTGCATTCCAATTATTCGATGGTTGTGCATATGATTGAGTATTGACACCTTGAGTCATATTTGGTTGCTGATTTATCCATGGTATTTTAGTAATAAAAAAAATGGAGATTCATCCTACCATGTTCCATCATCTTGAAAGACAACTTTAAGACCATCTATAGAAGGGAAATCCTTTATATTATGATTTTTAGCGCATATGACCCAAATTTATTCACTATAAATGGAATATTATCTCAAGGCATGCTTCTTCTTAGATATAGGACATAAGCTAGATAATGCAACATTTTCGCTTTTTTAATTATTTTATATCTTAAAGAGTATCTAGTTGTTCACTAAGACCTCCAAGAATATATATTTTGAAATTTTCAAGAAAATTACTTTTTTCATCTCTACTTACTATTTCAGTTGCAAATTTATTAATTATGGATGCAACAATATCTCTAGGTTGTTTCCCAATTCTAGCCTTGCCACATGAAATATGTGTACAGAGATCATAAATTTATCTAAATGAAGCTGAGAAACCTCTAGTTTTCCCATTAAATTGAGGAGGTCAATACTCTCATCATTAACATATTTTAACAAAAGAGATTTTATAGTGTCGTCATCTAGATTATACGTTGTATCCCTTTTAATGTTATAGGAAAATATTTCAACTAGGTCTTCAATAATTTCATTCTCTTTCTGCATCATTTTAAAGACTTCATCCTTAAGTTTATGGGGCATACAATAATCCTTATATTTATCTAAGAACCCATTTTTCATGGCTTCCCATATTCTAATTTAATGTGTTCCTAATCCCATGAACCATTTAAGTGCTCTATCTTTAAGAATAGCTAGAAACACTTTCAATTTTTGAGGATCAAGGAGGTATTCATATGGTTTACATAAAAATTCAAACTCAAAAAGAAGTGTTTCAGGATCCTCATGTCTTAAACCATGGAAATTATGGAGGATGCAAGGTGAGATGTTTTTCATTGTTCTTGTGGAATATTCATCAAATATAGGAAATACAAAAGGTTTTGGCTCTCCTCTACCACCTTAGACACCTCTACCTCCACCTCCTCCTCTATTTATTACTCTACCTCTTTCTCCTCCAATCCTAAGTTCACCATTTACATTATGTATTCCTCTTTCTCCTTCCCCTTCCACGGTAGACTCCTTAGAGATAATATAAGGTTCTTTGATCAGATTATCTAGTTCTTCTTCTGTTTCTTCTACTAATGCTATATTAGAATAAGTTTCCTCTTCTTCTTCACTACGAACTTCTAGTTCCTGTCCCAGAAATTATTCTCTAGTACAATATAGAAATATTAATACTTTTGTTGGGGATATAGGTCCTTAAACCACAAATTCAATAGAGAAAGTTGGTGAATCTCTAGGTTGTATTGCATATCTATGCACCTCAGGAAGTCTATGTCTACCTGTCAATTACGGAATGTGAGTTTCAGTAAGTGGTGTGGAATGACAAGGTCTAGGTGGACTGAGTGTTGATTTTGGAATTGAAATTATACCTCCACCTACTAATCTACCCCTAAAATCCATTTCTCTATGCATAAATATTTTTTATCATTTTTTTAATAAAAATTTAATGTACCTAAAATGAAAAATTAAGAATGGAATCCGATATACACTCCCCCAGAAATAGCGCCAAAATTTGGTAAATTAATCTAATTTAATTTACTTCATTATTTTTCAACCAAGGTTTGTAAACTGATGAAATGTATGCGCACTATCTATGCGAGGATCTTTTCTATGAATTTATTGATTGAAAAAATGAAACTAATTCTAAGTATGAAAAAATACAATTTGGAGAATAATTACGCACATGTTCTTTCAATCTAAATTTATATTAAATTCTAATAAATTGAATTTAAATTCATTACCTTGAATAAATTGAAAATATATCTAAATTGTTGAATTCAAACTTTTCCTCCTAATTGCATGAAAGAAAAATTCTTAGAAACCAAATTTCAAGAAAGAAACATTGTAATTCTATGTTGTAGAATTGAAATAATTCTACACTAATTTTGAAAACATAAATTTGTATAATACCTTTTAATAAGGAATTTCTATATTAATTGCATGAAAGAGAATTGACACTAAAAATAATTTTATTCTTACTTTCTGAAAATGGAATAAAGAACTTTACAACTTGAGAATGATTATTTATATGTGTAGTTAACCTCTGAAAATTATTTCATCATTTATTAAGAAACTTAGTAAGATATGGAAATAAGCATTGGAAAGAAGATACATTCAAAAACCAAAATGTTTTTAATGTTTTTCTAATTATAAATACTTTGAAAGAAATAAAAAATGATCAGAAATGTAACTAAAATGAGAACAAATTTCTAGAATAAATTACAATTCTAATGATAAAGAATGAAAAAAAAAATATTATGAAAAAAACCTCACAGCTCAACAGGGGGGCCTCCCGTTAGTGCAAGTCAACTATCAATCATAGGATCTTCATGCACACATTGAGAACAAATTGACTTATATTAAGCTATAATAAAGTATCAGTCTTTACAGTGAAATAACAATGAAATTAATAAAAAAAACAGTATTATCTCAAGTCTTAGATTACAACCTTTTATAAAATATTCATAAAATGATTTTAAGGAATTTTATGATGAAACGACATGAGTTTCTTTGACATCTACGAAATCGATTTATTTTGGGACTCAATCTCTTTATGACTTACTACTAAAAGAAAAAGTCATAGGACATTTACTTTCATCCAAAATCTAACAACTAATGAGCCTTTAGTCTTTCTTTCTTGATGTTTGTTATATTCTTATGTTGCCTTCATTTGATTATTACATGTCATTTACAGAGTTTGACTCTAAATTTGACTTCTATATTTCTCAATCTTCTTAGCTTTCCAAATTATGCTGGTAATTGGTAAGCAATGTGGTAGAGATTTGTTACCTCCTGGTAGTCTTCATCCCTTTATTTGTGTGTTCAACTTGTCTAACAATGAATATTTTTTCAGAGACATATATTAGTTGCAAAATGTGCATGATTTTGTCAATGTAAGAGTGTTTTAGATATAAATAATTAAGAAATAGATATTCTAACTACGAATGGTGAATACCTTTTAGGAGTTTATTTTGACCTTGAACATGCTAAGAATATTGTAAAATGGTGACAAAAAGGGGAAACGAGATGGAAAACAAGATAGTAAAAAAGGAACGATTCTACACTTCAACACTAAGTAAAGCATGATTTGTTATCATATGATAGACATGATATTCTACTTTATGTAGGAATTTTCCATATGTGTGTTAGAACCTATCACGATTTTTTGGTTTAATAAGTTTTGATATTAATTGTTAAAGTCCTCAAATATGAAAATGCTTGATTATCAAATAGTCTACCAAATAAGAAAACACCCTTATGTATTAAAAATAAAGTGATACACATTAATTAAGAAGAAAATGTTAAATGAGTCATTCAACCTTATTTTGAGATTCAAACATTCAATTTTATTAATTTACTTAAAACATGATTCCTAGTTTTTGTTGTATAACATAGTTCCATTTGATGGGTCATAAATACGAGGTTGGTTAAGCTTTTTTTCAAATGGCTATGTTGGGGATATACTAGTGTGATAAGAGGGGTTTAACCTACATTATTACATGCTATTATATCTTTAACATGATATTTGTTCATTATGAGGTTTCTTTTTTACATGTTTTAACTCTATTAATTTGGCTTTGATGTTGTTGGAATTTTTTATAGGAAACAATTAAGGTAGTTGTTAAAGGTCTATGTGAAAGGAAAATCTTTCATGTAATATTCTTGTGGTTCTATGAAGGAAAATGTTTTTGTAGATAAAAGTTCCCTGTGATGATTCTTAGGAACCTGTAAAACATTTTTTGTTAGTGCCCAAATGCATTTTATTTTTTATATTATATTTTATGGGGATGCCAATGTCATGCAATTTTTTTCAAGTCATTGAAATAGTTTGGCAATGTCAGGGTATTTTTTTATTATTTTTCAGTTTGAATGATTAACTTGTTAAAGTATGAGTAGAATTACAAACAAAATTTCTCATGTATCATGGTGACTGGAATTTCCCTTTATAGGGTTAGAATCTGATTCTTTACTAGAACTCTTATACTAGCATCACTTTGTTTTTCCTTGATATTTTCTATGTATAATCATCAATTTATAATACATCTATGTTATGTTATTTGGAAGTTGTCCGATACTCTAAAATTCACATGTGGATATTCTTTTTGTTTTAGATGCGAGACTAAATTTTATGTTCAGGTGTCTGTTTGTCGGCCCCAAGATTAAATAAATTTTGTTTGAGACATTTTTAGAATCAAAGAGGTTAGAACACTTCTAGAACTGCATATCAAATGATAGTAGTATATTTTTGTTTTTTCTTGTATAGTGTACTTAATGTAGTTTTGACCATGAAAACATCGGAGTGAAGGAGACAGAGAGTTCTGGTTTCTAGATTCATTCTTTATGTTTAGGTTAGTTATTTTTTTCTTATTTATGAATATCTTAAATGTTTATCTAAAATGTAATGAGAAAGAAAAGGGGGGTATACACAAACTTGTATGGATCATTCCAAAATTTATATGTTGATGTTTTCTTATAGAATGAAATTGTCCACATTGATACTGCTTAAGCATATTTATTATATTCTCTTATATGTATGGTCTCATATCATTGCTAGATAAATAATTTCTTGGAGTCTATCCTTTCGAATGGTAAATTATTTGTGTTACTGTGAAACATTTAGTAGTCTAGTTACTCAACGATATATCATATTTTATCTGAGACAAAATTGCTTTTCCAACAATGTTTGTGCCCATGATGATATAGCATATGCCTAAGTTTTTAATTTATTGAATGGATATTTTTATGGGTCATAACACAAAAGGTAGTATAATTCATTTTTCCTTTTTTTATCTCTTAGTAGAAATGGAATATTGTAGAATAGAATTTCTATCTTAATTCAATTAGAATAATTGGCTCTTTATTACACTTTTTTCTTTCAAGCTTTTGATAAAGTAGAAATTGGAGATGCTTTCGTAATACCAATCTCATTAGTTTACACTAGATTTATTCTTCAGTGCAGTTCATGTACTTTTATTGTCATTTGTTTCTATCAAAAAAAAAAAATCTTGTCTCCATTATCGTATTTAGGCTATTAGAAATGCCTTGAACTATTCAATGATTTTGTAATGTAGATAAGGGGTGTATTTTTCCGTATTTCATTTTCCTTCATTCTTTCTTCATTGACATATTGGAAAATTCTTTATATGCTTGCACTCAAGTATGGAATCTGGTATCTGCAGAGAGGAAGCCTCTTCGAAAGACCTATTTAGACACAATATTGCCTCCATTTACTTCTAATCTTAGTTTTTGCAAGCGACTTCTCTGTGGTATTCATCAACTTACTGATCCTGATTGATTAAACCCTCTCTTTTTTTATGATCTTTCACTAATTACAGATGCACTCCCACTTGAGGTATGTATATTTTTTCATTTAAATTATGTCTCTCTGTTACACAGTAATTTGTCACCGTCCCTGCAATCCCCATCTCGCCCATTGGAGGGTCATTTCTGTGACCAATAAGCAGTGTCATGCCTTGCAAACACCATCATTGCATCCCTTTCCATGAGGACAACATTTCTCCTGTTGATCATTTCCTGAGCAGACCCCTAAAAACACCTGTTTTTGCATTGGCGCTGGTAGCCCTTTATGTACTCGCGCCAATGGGGGAAAATTAACACTGAGCTCGCGCCAATCGGCCTCTGGCGCCAGTTTCAAGGCCACAGTCGCGCCACCCCTGTGACTTTTTTGAGTTTCTTCATTTTTTGGCTTTCTGAGCTTGACCAGTACTTTTCTTCTTGATTTTCTGATTGTCTGAGTGTGTTGGAGTCTTGTTTGACTGGAATTCACCACTATCCTTTGGTTGTTTGCCTCTGTCTATCGATTTCACGATTTGAGCCCTAGGGCATCTAGTGGCTTAGTGAATCGAGCCCTCCTTTGGAGTTTTGGTGTCTTGATTATCCTGTCAACTTGTTGATTGATTCTCCACGCTCTCTTACCAGTCTTTGATTGTTTTGCTGCGTCTTTTGAGTGATTGTTCATTCCTTCATTCAGAATTCGTTTGCCTTTCTTTGGACCTAGATCACATGGTCCATCGGAAGTTTTCGAGTCTTTCTTTGCTTTGAGGGACTTTGGGTCGATTTAGAGATTTGGTCGCTTGCTTCGTTGAGTGAATGTTGTTTGCTTCGCTCTCTTAGATATCATTTCTCAAATTATTCCTTTTGTTTTCAGTGCACATTAGCCATTAAACATTGAAAATAAAAAAAAAAAAAATATATATATATATATATAATCTCTTTTGCTTTTGTTAAATTAGTGCAAATTGTGATCTTTTCCATATTGCTAGTGATTAGTGTTTGAATGAAAAGTGTGCAATTGCATTAGTTGCATTAGAGACATTCTTGTTTGTATTCCGTTCATTTCGTTTGCATAAAAGCTCTCAACTCTCATTTAACTAGTTTTCATCGAACAAAATGTTGCACCGTGGCATATAGCTTGCATTTAGGAGACACTACATACGGTAGGGCCTTGAAATTGAAACTTAATTGAAGATCAACTGTAAAATTTATTCAATTAACCTAAGGCAGCATTGGAACTTAACGAAACACATTTAGAAGGTCTAGGCTAGAGACGTGTTCCGGCGTCGTTAAACCTAGCAGCTGTCATTCGCCTGTTGGCTTTAGACGGCGCTAGTACGGACTTGCGCTCCCCGTACCGTCGCGTATATAAAGGGAGACCCCTCTAGGTTTTCAATCCTTTATCCACAGGAAGCCGAGTCTGCCGCCCTATACCCGTGATACACCGAACACGGCATTCGGGGAGACTACCTACACGTACGGAAAGTCCTTGGTCGATTTCTGTTTCATTATTGAAACCAAGGTGTATATTGCAGTTCACGGATATTTGGTACACCCTTTGTGCCTAGTTTTTCCTGAGCAGTCATTTGGTCTTTTCTGACTCCCTAAACTTGAAAAAACCGTCAAGCGCTTGTCCTTTCACGCTTGTGTCAACTCTGAAAGAGATAGAGTCATCTTTTTATCGTTTCTCGACTCTTGAAACATGAAACGGTAGAATTTCTTACTTTCCAATGTGGTAAAATTAATCGCCCACGATTACACACCCGTTTAGACATTGCTTGTTGACTGTTTGATCGTGTGCCCTTAGCTCGTTTTCAGCCCGTGTGTGGTTTTGAGTTTGATGGCAACTTTTCCAGAGTTCACCAACCAAGGAATCCCCTCAGAAGGGAATCCTGGTCATTTTCCTCCTTTTGGAAATGTTGGTGCTCCTTACATGGCGACGTTGTCCCTTCCTGGATTAACGGTTGGGTTGCCCGTTTGGTTGTTCTCAACCTCTGTAGTTCCGAATGTCTCCACTACTGTTCAATCAGTTCCTCCGACGGAACAACATCATGTTGATTCCAAGGTGGACCTCTCCCCTTCTTCGCCTGTTTCTGTGTCCTCCTATTCTACTTCCCCTGGTGAAAGTCTGGATTCAAGTAACCAGGTGGCTAAGAAGAAGAAGAAGAAGACAAAGAAGAAGAAGTCTGATAAGCGAGAGGCTAAATGTACGGCTACTGCCTCCGAGATGTCCCCTCTTGATAAACCTTCCAACCCTCCACGGAAATTCAAGTCCCCTTGCCTGTTGTGCACGGGAGACCATCTTCTTCGAGACTGCCCTGGCATTCCCAAGGTGCTCGAAGTATGGTCCAACGGCCACCCACCGTTGCCTTTGGCTCCCAGGAGTCAAGTTGGGGGCACGTCCTCAGCTGCTGTTGATAAGAACTCTAAGAAGCAGGGTAAGATCACCAATCCCTGTAAGTTGTGTGAAGGGCACCATGCCATTCACCTTTGTCCTTATATGGATGAAGCCAAACGAGTTTTGGACAACCCGACCGGTTCTACACCACGCCTTCCACCTGGTTATAATCGGCTTTCTTCGAGTCCTGTGCCAGTTGATCCAATGATTGGTCAAGAGTCATCCTTGGTCGATCCCACTCCCCCAGAAATTCAAATTCACGAATCCGTCGCTGACCAACCATTGGTTGTTGGATCGGTCGAACTGGCCCCGTCCGCGGTGCACCAGGTCTTTTCTGTCGAGAGTGGATCTCATAACCCTCATGTCCTTCTGATTTCTTCAGATTCTTCAGACTTGGAGAAATATTCTCCTATCCCTGTACCTCAAGAAGCTGCTCCTCTGCCTCCCATGATGGAGGCCCTGGAGGATATACCTCCCGCCTTCGAGATGGAGGTCGTGGAGGAGGCTTCTACTTCTGTAACATCAGGGGAAGACCTTCGCATTTCGATGGTAGCCCCTCCGAGTAGTTTGGTCGCTTCCTTTGATTGGAACCGATTTGCAGGATTTCGCCTTCCGTCTTATGTGCCTTTCGAGATCACAGTGCAGGCTCTTGGTCTGGTTGTACCCAGTACCATTATAGACGAAGGTGCGTCTGTTAGTATTCTATCTTCAACTACCTGGCAAGCTTTCGGTTCGCCGCCGCTTGCGCCTGTTACGTAGAATCTGTTGACATTCAATAGAAGGACGAGTCAACCGTTGGGGATCCTTCCAAGGTTACCGATTACTTTGGGAGGTAAAACCGTCTATATGGACGTGATGGTCGTTCCAGGCCCCTTGGATTTCAATCTGCTCTTGGGGCGCGATTACACCTATGCCATGGGGGCACTTGTCTCCTCCCTCTTTCGTGTGGTCTGTTTTCCGCATGAAGGAAGGATTGTGACCATTGATCAGCTTTCATTCTTTGGTCCTGATGTGGCAGCTGGCCCACCATCATCCCTTCCTGGTTTTTATCCACCCATTGTATCTGCCCCACCGCAGGTCAACTATGTGGCTACCTACCCCGTGCCTGTGCTCAGTGATGGTGCCGTCGTGCATCAGGTGCTGGGGGCATTGGGTCCTGGATTCCAGGATGTTTTCCTTCCATCGGGAGTGGAACTCTTGGAAGCACCGCCTTCTTGTTCATTTTGATGTAAGTCAGTTAGAGCATAGTTTTCCCCCTATGTCAAGCTCTTTAAAAAATGAAACCAGGCTCTTAGAGCACAGTTCCCTCCCTGTGTCAAGCTCTTTAAAAAATGAAACCAGGTTCTCGGAGCAGAGTTCCTTGTCTTGTGTCAAGATCCTTAAACCATGAAACAAGGTGTCCTGAGGATAGTTCTTTTAATGTGTCAACCTCGTTAAAACAATGAAACACGTTCCTGTTCAATTCGAGTCTTTGATCAGATCTCGTAAAATCCCAGTCGAGTCTTTCTTTGATCTCGTAATTTGAACCTTCACTCCATCTGCCTTTCATATGGACTGAAGCTTGGGGGGCATGTACCTCGAATTGAGTCACCATGCTGGGGGCATGCTTACCTTTTCAAGCATAGTTTGTTTCCGTTTCAAGCTTGTGTAAAAATGAAACCGGTTTCAAGCATAGTTTATCTTTGTTTCAAGCTTGTGTAAAAATGAAACCAACTTCAAGCAGAGTTTCCTGATTTCAAGCTTGTGTAAAAATGAAACCTTGCCCATTTTACCCCTTGTGATTGTCATCTTATCAGCCTATTTTGCCAGATGAGCCTTGGTTTTCTCGCTCCATCGTCATTATCTGCTTGGCCGATCATATGCCTTCACTTGGTTGTTTTACCCGTTCCTGAGGAACCGCTGCGATGAGTGGTCTTGTTAGCCAGCCTCTTGACTTTTATCATGTTTTGAGCAGTTCCACCATTACCGGAACCAGTTGCTACCCTTTATACCACTCGTTCCTCCAGGAGGAGTCATCTTTCAGCTCTTTTCTGACTCTCTAAATATGAAAAGATTGCCGAGGCCCTTGTTGTTTCGATCTCGTTAAAATGGACACGAATCAACATCCACCCAGTATAAGTTTAACCCTTTTTCGGGCTGGGATGGATTGATTACGAAAAAGGAATACCCTAGCCTATCGCGACTAGGAGGTTTTTCCGGATATTGTTTTCTACCTTTTCGGATCTGGGGAACTATTTACGAAAAGGGACCTGTGGAGTTTTCTTTTCCGCTGTCTTTTCAAACTCTCTAAACATGAAAAGGCGCCGAGTTCTTCCTTTGTCAGACTCGTTAAACCCTGATGACATTGGATTTCGTCGAAATGACGTTCTCCGAGTTTCTCCTTCCTAGGACTCGTTAAATGCACTAGGATGGATTCGCCCGAAGGGCGGACTTATATCACAAGCATATGTTATCCCCTTCAAGCTTGTTATCAAAAATAATTGGGGTACTCGCCCGAAATGGTGGGGGAAAAATGGAACCATCGTCGTTGTCGTCGGCAGTATGTCGCTCTTGAACATGGCACTTGTCTGCATTCGTGTCGGGTTGGGGACATCTCATCTCGGTGCTTCACTTTGCTTCCATGGGTTTGGGTAATCTCTTTTGACCTCTCATCTGTTCACTGCCTCGTCGCCATGACCTTTGATCCGTTGATGTCAAATACTGCCGAGTCCATTGTCGTGCCGTTTATATGTTCAAGAGAAGTTGGCCTCTGCAAATGTCAACCTTCCTCTGTTTCTCATATGATCCTGATTCGCAACAAAACATTATGTTTCTCTGTCTCGTGTCGATGATGTGGGAATCATTATGGCCCGCCTTCGATCAAGGTCACTTCCTGTCGACTTCAACTCATTATCTAGGAAGTTGGTCTAGAGACTCCCTATGGTACCTTGGAGCCTGCATGCCATAATGGCAGGTTCGTCGCATTCGACGAGAGGTTTTCATTATTGACCTCCGATCGAGTGATTCTGCGGGTGTTCGACGTCAGCTCATTTATTCGCACGCCGTAGATTGTACCTCTAGTACCTTGAGGACCATTGTCATCATTGGTGGTTTCTCTCGCGTCTGTTAACAGCTTTCATCATTGGCTGGTAATCAGACGATGTTCTTGCATGTTCGACTTCAGCTCACATATTCGCATGCTTGAACTTGTACTTTGTTTGGGTCGAGATGGAGCGCAAGACCTTGGATTGTGTCTGTTGTAATCCAGGCTGCGATTGTGGATTATTATCATTATGTACATGACTCACTGATTGGATGGCTGCGACCATACCTGAGTCTATTTGTTTTGATCTTAGTTGGATGGCTGCGCCCATACCCTAGATCCGGATTATAGCATACTCTGTTTCGGATGGCTGCGTCCATACCATATATACATCATGTACTTGAGATATCAGTTGTATCTTTCTGTGCAGGTTTTCCGATGGCGGGCATTCAGTTGAACATGTTCTCGTAAAGCATTTCACCCCTCTCTCTCTCGGGCCTCATGCTTTAGGGGGCATCTGTTACACAGTAATTTGTCACCGTCCCTACCATTCCCCGTCCCGCACAATGGAGGACCCATTATGTGACCTGTGAGCAATGTCAAGCCTTGAAAATACCTTCATTGCATCCCTTTCCATGAGGACAACATTTCTCCTGTTGATCATTTCCTGAGCAGACCCCTAAAAACACATGTTTTTGCATTGGCGCTGGTAGCCCGTTATGTACTCGCGCCAATGGGGGAAAATTAACACTGAGCCCGCGCCAATTGGCGATCTGTCCCAGTGTTGTACCCGCGCCACTCTGTTTATGGAAAGTTTTTTTAAAAAGAGGCGAAGTTTCGATTACAACAACTTCGTGGATGAGTCATCAGGAGTGGTTTCGCCTGAATAACCACGGCCTTCCTCCTTTGGCCTCTTGTTTCCACCATATGGGGAACCTCCCAAAGGATAAGGCCTCCCTTCCACTATTGTAGGGATCCCAACCTCCTCCTCTCCTCTATAAATATAACCTTCATCCATTGATGAAGGGGCTGAAAGGCTGATAGTCTTGAAGTGCTGAAGCTTTGCATCTCCCTATTCCCAAGTGCCTTTGTGCTGTAAAGAATCCCTTCTTTCCCTTAAGGCCCATTCAAGCGAGGAGACCATTGTTACGAGACTCGGGAGAGGTTTCCCTTTCCCTTGGCGAGCTTTGCGAGACGTGGACGACCGGAGACCCGTTCGAAGGAAGCTGCGACGTCAGAACTTGGTTGTAACTTCTATTCGTTTATCATTTTAATAGATGACTATGATTATGGTTCCACTCCTTTTTCCATCATGTTAATGTGAGTAATATCTTTTCTGATCGATGTTTAGTTACGTATGCTGGTTCCTATGCATGTATCTGCTCGTTTCTTCTGTGTGCAGGTGTTCATCCACGGAGATCGTGGAAGGATTGTGATCTGCCAGGGCTGAAGGACGGGGACATCTCTTCTTCAGATCTAGCGTTGGAATCCAGGTAGGCTCTTATCCCAAGTCTTTCATTTCGTAACTAGGAGCTTGCATCATAGCATTGTTTGTTTGTTGCTAGACCCCTGCTGGGCTAGTAGGGATCGCCTCTGTCCGCAGAGGGGATTTACCTCCTCAACACTCTCCTACAGATGATAATCTTTTATTGTTGATTGATCAAAAGAAAGGAAAATATGTCTTCAATAGCCCTTCATTTCCTTCTCTTGACATATATGCAATAAAAATGACCTATTTTGAAGATTCCCATAAAAAAATTGGCCTCTTTCTCTTTTATTGTAAAAAATAAAACATGAAAGTTGATTGCAATAATACCAAATATATAATTTTGCAAGCAATATGCCTAATCTGTTAAATATAGTTTTGAATAACATGCATTCTAAAAGGAAAAAGTAACGTTATAAATGCATATCTAATATTAAATATAACTGCAAATTCATCAATTTATAAGAATTTTACCCACCTACAAATTATGCTCTTCCTATTTTAGATTATTTGTTCGTTCTCCTAAAAAAACTCCTCTCATCCAAAGAATTCTATCTTATGAGAAAATAGGTTTAGTGAGTACACCTATAAATTCTCATCATGAACTTTAGCACATTCTACTTCAATTTTTGTGATGTTATGTTATTTAATATTAGTTCAAGTGTATTTTACCTATTGAATCTTCCCTTTACTTTTGGATACAACTGCTTGTAGATCTCTTCTAATTTTACTTGTATTGTTCTTTCGTCTAGCTTGTTCTACTATTTTACAATCATTTTAAAGGTTGTCCCAATTCCTTTATATATGGTATATGCACTATTTTTCTTCCTATTATTTTCATGAAATAACTATACACTTTTTTCAAACCTAAACTAGGAAGAGGTTAAAGGCATGACAAAGTTAAGAAGAAATACCCTAGTAGAAGTAGTTCTACCTCAATAAAGTTCCTATTAAACACAAGGAGATGGATTTGGATACGAAACCATGTAATTATTATGGTAGAGAGGTCAAGAAGGAAAATTCACCTACACTTGTAAATGAATCATAGATGTTGATGTCAAATAGAATGCACACACACAATATATGGATAATATATTGAATGACATGGAGATTCTAAACTTTTGATCAAGGAAATGAGGTCACAAATAGGAATGTTTGACATAGCTTTATCAAATTATGATTTCATGAACCTACTTAAAAAAAATATTAGGAAAATAGAAATAACTTTGGACTCATTATAAGGTTGCAAATGGAGGACATTTATAAACGGTTTACTAACAAATGGTCTATGTTTTTTGGAGTTAGGTTATTATAATTTTAGGTTTAAATTTATTTATTTATTTCTTTTTATAAATTTTGATTTTTTTAAAACATTTTACTAAAAATTGGAGGAGGGAATCATGTGGGTTTATATTTTTCTATGCTTTTCTCCAAAATAACATTCACTAATTTCCATTTTAAATAAAACAATGAATTGTCCAAATTCTATAGAAAAAATTGCTTTAGCCTAAAGATTGGAAATTTTTTATAGAAACTATATAAAATCCATAAAAATTTCAATATTTTTACAAAAATATCACCAAACACTCTACAGTCTAAATATTAAGGACTAGCAAGATTGACCATAAAATTTTCCTTGATGGGGTATTTGTTTACCTCCCATAAGAGAATTGTTCCTTATTCTTAGAAAAATGTTTGGCTTCACATTTTACAAATTGGGGGACACTAAAATATGTTTAATAGAGCATCTCTTGGTTGTGGGGAAAGCACCCCCATGTAATAATAATATTCTGGGTGTTTGTTTTTTTTTTCCTCTCATCACAATGATTATCAAGGTTGTGAGTGGCTTGTGACACTTGTAATTGGAAAAAAACTCTATTATATTCAGATTCAATGAAAGTTTGGAACTCATCATAACTCACCCAAAAGGGAAATATTAAAATATGATAAGTTTCATGCCGAAAAATAATAATGATATTTCCACCCTTAAAAACTAGAACACAACAGATTATATTCGACGGATCTCCAAGCAAGAATAATAGAACCACCTTAAGAAAAATTTTGGTGTTCACTATCCAATTGAAAACCCATATCATTGAAGATGAAATGAGATTAAGATGAACCTTGTTTATGGGTTATATACATTCCCTGTTTTAGTGGAATTTTCAGTAAGTAATTTCTTTATGAGGTGACAAGTTTTCATTTCCGTGTTTGGTTTTTTAAGTCCGATGAGTTTAGGTTGAGTCTAATGATTTTTGTTGAGTTTAATTTGAAATTAAATTTCGTGTTTAGTTTTCAGTTGTTTCTACTTGTAAGATGGACTTGGAAAAGCTCGACAGGTATTGGTCAAGTTTCACAACACTATTTTTTATGTAATAACTATTTATCTATTTTAAACAGTGTCGCAAGACCCTCTGGCTAGATTTTCAAAAAATATCAAGTTCTTTAGGTATAAGGTTTTCGTTTATGAGATTTTCCTATCTTCTATAAAGAAATTCCCACGTTTTATGATTCCCATATTTTATGCCCCTCTTGAGTTTTTCCTGAGTTTGAATTCTGTAATACTGGTTAGCTTGTTAACTTCTTTTATGGGATGCTTATCAATAATTACTTTTCACTGCAGAAATATGCGTAAATTCAATAAATAGATTGACTTATATAGCGAGCTATTATGCTTAAATATGTCATCTTTTTATTTAGTATATATCATTCTCATATAATATGGTTAACTATATAGTACTCGGATATGGGAACAACTATAAAATGTCTAATTATATCATATTTTATCCCCTACTAGTATTCCCTAGAATTGAGCTTTATGAGGGATTGACTTCCCAATTGCTTCAGAAAAATATTTCATGTTTCACTCTCTACATTATCCTTCATTTCATGGTAATGATGAAAATATATTTCCTTTGCAGGTTTCCATTGAAATGAGATCTCCAGGTTGGGCTTCTACAATTGCTTCTCCAGCTGTAATGGCATTAGCAATTGCGGCTGTTGGGGCATGTGGTGGTGATGTTACAGATTACAAAAATACATCCTTGAGATGTGAGACATTAGTTCTTGAAAGAAGATAATCAAGGTTGCAAGATTTACAAGTTTTCAAAAGGCACATTCTTTATCAGGAAGTCCTTAGCCTATAACAAAGGAGAAGGTAGCTGCAAAGGCAATATCTTCATCAGTTGTACGAGATCTTTAGTGGAGTGCCAAAATTTGTTCTGGAAGATGTCTAAGTGTTGTTCCGATGAAAACATCAACACAGAGGAGGATTTTTGTTGATCGAGAAAGAGTGAAGAGATGGAATGATTTTGAGGACATGTGAACGATGTGGTTGGAATGCTCTTGATTAGTGTATCCGGTTATGGCTTTAGAAAAGGATTTTTCTATGATTGTGTTGAAATATATTCAAGCATTGGCTATGATGGCTTATAAAGCAAGAAACATGAGTCAAGTAAAGGTAATATATCGCTTTATGATTGAGGCATTACGTTTTTTGGTATAATCTGAATTATAATTTATAATTTTGATTACGCATCACTTGTTATTATAGGAGGAATGACAAGCATAGATTAGTTGTTGTCACTGATGGATTTAGGGAAAACGTAGGAGCACATGAATGGCATAGATTTATCTGCTGCTTGATAGAACATTAATCTCTATTTGGGCTACTAGGATACCATCTTGTTCATCTAGAGCGAGTTAGTTTTGAATCATTTTACTGTATTTTTCCATGTCTTTGAAAGTAGATAATAATAATTCAAAGAATTTATGATCTGTATTTAAACAAGGATTGTCTTAGCCTGTACAATGTTTCACAATTTTCTCATTTCAAACATATGTATAATTTTTAATTGAATGTCTACAATATATACATAGGTATACTAGAAGCTATATTTTGTTGAAAACTCTCTTTGTATGCGAAGACTTCATAAGAGGAACTAAAGTGGAACAACACATAAAGAAACAACTAAAAATTATGATGATTTTCAACCTATGGGTCAACATAAAATCAAAGGGAGCATAGATTCTGCCAATGAGGCATAACGTTCACTAGGGAATTCTCTTCCTGCAATTTCTTCCTGCAATTTCTTCTTTGTTATTTCCAGAGGAAATTTTTCTTCTAGAAGGACATGAAGATGAAGGAAATAGAAGGGATTTTGAAATCACTGAATATAAAAAGGATGATTTAGAGCATGGTTTTTCATCTTCAGAGCATGTTTCGACTTAGATAAATCTAGTAATATCATGGAGATTTCCAATAATGCCATAGTACTGTCTAGATCTACAGTGATTGGGGAAGATGAGAGGATTATTTTGTAAATTCCAAAAATGATGGTCCAACCATTGAGATTAATGAAGGGAATAAAGTGACTTTTCTTCCATTGAAGTTCTCTGTAAGGAACCTCTTTATAAATTTCTTCCATGTGCACCTTTTTTATTCTCTTTTTTGTGTGCAATGCCCTTTGATTTGTCAAAGTATTTATGTTATTATTTATTTCTTTTGTTTTTTAGAAAAGTTTTTGTATGTAGTATTTAGTATTTCTTTTTCTATATATGTGCTTGATAATATAACTACTTTTCTATTTTTTTCTTACCATTTTGGTTAAAACTTTGCAATTTTTAGCTAGTCTTCGTAGATTATAATTCGTGTAAAATGGATCTTAATTTCAATGAAGGTATGACTTGAGACCATAAAAAGTGTTATATTATGTTATGTATCTCTCATCTAATTTAGTAGAGATTCTTATGCAGTGCCTGAGAAAAAATTGCTTTGTTTTGGGGTTGATTGTTTTAGAAAAATAAAGGTTTATGTTTGAAACTTTTCTAATATAAGAAACCCCACACTTGATACATGGAGAATATGTTGTCAATTTTAGTGGATTTATGAGAGAAAGTGCATTGTATAACTATACACATGACCACATCTACACCAGGGATTATAACACATTCACAAAAAGGATTATAACTCATCGGTTCTTATACAGATGTATTTCAGGAAGATCTTGATGATATTGTGAATAATTTTAGGTGTGTTTGAATTCCCCTCTACATGATAATAGGAAACTGAGAAACCTATTTTGGAGCATACATTTTATTTTTAGTGCCATAATGGGGGAGGATTCATAGCCACTGAAACATATCCGAAGACGACATCGACTACACAAGAGAAAAATATTTGTTTTTATGTTATGTATATGGCATATATAGATACTATGAGGCAGAAAAACCACTTGTTCTGCATATTAGTGCATTTCAGCAGGGTCATATATGACAGTGTGGTATGTTCAACCTTAACATATTTTATTGTAAGATTTCCTGGAGCCTGGAATTGAGATGAAAATAGTTTAAGTTTTTTATTTTATTTTGCTACTAAGTGTGATCTATTGAGGCCATTACTATTCAATGACAATATACAAGTTTCTTTTATTATTTAAGAATCAAAATAGAAAACTTGAGTTGAAAACCTAGGATTAAATATATGATTGATGTAGAATCATGGTTTGAAGATAGAGCGAGAGGGTTTTGATAGATTAATAGGGTGAAGTGGGGCATGATATATTTTAAATATTCCCTTCCCTTGGCTCTATTTTTTAGGTACACGTCCCTTTCATTTTTTTTTCTTTGGGATGTTTCTCTTCAGCTTGATTTGGTGTACATTTGAGGGTTTTAGACATAATATTCTTGGAAGGGTTTAAAGGAGCTAAAATGAAGGTAGCAACAGTTGAGGATCGATGACCCAAAACTCTAGAGGGAAACAAAGGGTGGTATATGTGTGTATTTTTTGGTTTTCTGAGCTCTGGGTTGAAACAATGAATCTTAGTTTTTGGGAAGTACAAAGTACAAAAATGATAAAAATTGCAGTGCCAAAGAGATCATGGAGAAGAAATTGATGACACAAGAATTAAGTGGGGATAATAAATTCACTATTACGGACCATAATCTCTAACCTATGTTGCATAACACTCCCTAGATCATTGTCACTCTCAATGTACATAGGGAAACCGAGAATAAAATGAATGGGCATACTGATTGTTAGGGGATTTTGTAGGTTGATTGGTTTTCTGAAGAGGCACTCATCAGGAAGTAGTATAGAAAGTTGGCCCTGATGCTCCATCCAAATAAGAGAATGTCTATGGGGCATTCTCTATGCGAGGGAGAAGAGATTCACTTATGATAATAAGAGAACCAAACCATCCTTTCAACTACATCAGAAGATTCAGAAACCCCCAAATGTGGCATCGAATTGTAACAATGGTCATTACATACATCATCCTCCCACTCAGCCAAACATGGGAATTAACAGCTTCTTTCCTGTCATGATCTTCTAGCATCCTGTCCATTTTGTAAAATGCATTACGAGTACACAATAATTTATGCCAATCATCACCTTCTATAACCAACTTGTCAGAGACCCTTCATTGGCTTTGAAATCAAACCATTTTCTAGGAATCGAGTGAATGTTCCTGTACAAAATCCCACAGGAGGTGAAACTACATTTTCCCATATTTTTCTTGGAGGATATTTTCCAGGTATGTCTAAAGGTGTTCCCTATCCCAATGTTAATTCCTTTCCTTATAATTCCTTTTCCAAGGGTTCCAACTTGGGCTCCAATGTCACAAGTGATGTGAATGCTAAAACTTATAATGAAAAATCATGTTGTGTGAGTCATGCTACATGGGTGTGACATTGAGATATCTCCATTGAGTTATTTTTATCAAGTTAAATAGGGGATGGATAAATTTATATTTTACAAAGATTACACTATTATGTGTCGAGAAATGTTTTAAAATCAATGTCTATATATGTAATTTCAAGGGCTACCCTAACTCTCACATAATTTTTTAAAGGGTGCTAGCTTAATGTAAGAGCACTTGTTTTATAAGCAGGAGGTCTATGGTTCGATTCCAATATGTCCTAATATTAATTAATCAATGATATTTTATTTTATTTTTAATTAAGTAATTTTAATATTAATTTGTTTCAATGGTGAGATATTTTTCTAGATTCATCAGTTTATATTGTCTCTAAAGAGACAAAAGTGATGTTGTATTACCTTTTAATACATTTTTTTATTGTCTATAGAGAGATAACAATTAGGATCAAATGCATTGTCTCTTTAAATATAATATGTATTTAATCCCAACCATTGTCTCTCGAGAATGAAATTGTCTCTAGAGAGACAAAATTTAAATTGTCTCTCGAGAGACAGAAATGATTGTGTTATATATTTTCTTTACACATAAAATATTTTAAGACAATATTATTTGAGACACTCGATTAAAGACAATATTTATGAAAATACACAATTTTTCTTTTTTTTCAAGTAAAGTAAGTTTACCCAAAAAATTTCTTAAACATTTTCTTAAAACCCCCCTTTTTGTTGTAGTGAATATAGAAGAATATCTAAGTCTATGGGAACGTGTTAATTTTGGGAAACTAGGTCCAAACTCCATGTTGTACTACTCAGATGATGATTCCAATAATTTTCTTGCATTACTCTTTCAGAGAGGTGCAATATTGATCTAAATATCATCTTGATCGGATGAGTAGAACATTTATTTTGAATTTATTCCACTTATGTGCAAGGTCAAATAGAATTGTAATGTAGGCTTGAGAGCCCAACAGATGTGTCACACACCATCACAAATGGATATAAACTGGAGAGACTTGGAGGTCATTTCATCATCAACTCATCACACACTTCTCTCTTGAGTTTGAAACATAATTATCAATCAAATAGGTAACTGAACTGGTACCTACATTTTTGAGGTAGCATGAAAAACACCCGATTTTGGAAAGTGGTGATGCAGAATCACCCTTTTTTTGGAGCATGTTTTTGGCACTTTAATTTTTTTAATTTTTTTTTATGTGATGCTTTTGATGTCGATTTTGAATAGTAGTGGTGTATCATCACCCACTTTTTTTTATTGGATTTATTTCGACACTATACATTTTCTAATGTCTTCTTCTTCCCTGATATGTTTATTTTTAAGTGAATTTATGTACTTGTGTTTTAAAAAGAATATTTTTTTTTAAATAAAAATTTGTAATTAAATCTTCATTTTTTCACGTAGATAATTTTTTTTTAAAAGGGTCAATATTTTAAATTTTATATTTTCTATAGGCTTATGTATTGTTAATTAATATTTCAATGCACATCAAATAATTGTCTTTAAAAAACCAATATTTTCAACCATATGACAAAAAAATGCACATTTTCAATATAAATAGAATGCAAAAAATACACTTTTAGAGACTTTTTGTTAAAAAAGCATGTTAAATAAGCTAATTTTTTGGGAAAATCTTAACAAAAAAACTTAAGAAAATAGAAATTTTATTTAATTTAAGTCAAAAAATTAATAGTAATCACGGGTTTTTTGAAAAAAATAGGGATTCTTCTCATAAAATATCAAAGTATAAACATTACAAGTAAAACTGATTAATATATCTCAAAACATAGCTTTATTTGCAAGCATAACTTAAATATCATCAAGAATATCAACTAATCGATGTTCAAAATAATCTAGAACATCATTAATGTCTTCTTCTGCAACATTTTCTGCTTCATTTTGGTAATTTTCATCTTCTGATGAATCTTTCATGTCTGCAAATCTTACAAAGTGTCATTTTCCAATCTTTCCATATAATGGTGGTTGAGGCTCCTTTTTTTTTTTTTGCCACATGTGATTCATTAAAATCCCATTTCCTCAAACCAACTTCTTGCTTCACATCTAGAAGGAATTGAAGAGCGTTAATTCTTTGTTGAATAAAATTGCATTTCACTGGGTATTTCTCAATGGAAATGCAATTTCTTCATTTTTTTAGGAAGAATGCTAGTGTTGTACCTAATCATCAAGCACAAAATAAATAAATAAGAAAATTAGTATAAAAACATAAAAATTAAAAAAAAAAAAAAAATCAAATTTGTATAGTAAAACTTACCTGAACCTGAGAATAAATCCAAAACCCAATCTCCTTCATTTGAACACAGATCTATAAGGTAGTTAATCAATTCTTGCGGTATTTGATAAATTTTAATTATATATCCTTTTGCGTCTTTATCTCCATATTTTAGTTTTCTGACAATTGTATCATGAACCAATACTTGACTATGACTCTTCCCATCTACCCGATTCATAAGAATACACTTATAACTATCCTCTTTTGTCCAACATTCAATATGGATGAACTCAAAATCATTTATAATAGGTTGATCTTCGGAAGAAACAATACTTGACTTATTCCTCTAACATAACATAGTAAAAGTTTAATTAAATTGTACATAAATAAAAAAAATTAACAATAATCGAAAATATAATTTAAAAGTATTATCATGTAAGTTGCATCCTTGAGCTTATTTTTCCTTTGAAGCTTGTTAGTAACATTTCAAACTATTTGTCTCAATGAAATGTCACAAATCTCCAAAGTGGTGATGTTGTCACTCGAAAAATCGTAACCACTTTACTAAAAGCATGATAAGTATATGGTTCACTATCATATTCAATGTCTGGGAAATGGAAACCATAAGGAATATCTCCAATAACAAGGGCATATTTTCTTTTAGGTATTAGTTCTGCAATGTCTTCACAGTCACCTTATATTATTTGATAGTGGATATTGTCAAGCCCATTCCAAATGAAATTATTAAGAGTAGGATCAAGTTCAACATTTATAAGACACTTATTTATCTTCTTTTCCAACTTAATTTTTTCATTAAAGCTTTTGAAAGTACCTAGTACTCCATTTTCATCCTTCCTCGACATCTCTAATGACATAAAAATATATGTGTATAAGTAAGAAAATAAAAATAGCTTAAATATAAATAAAATGATTGTATAAATCAACATACCTTATTGAATGCAATATAAAAATATGTAAGTGTTTTTGTAGAACTTGATTCTAAGTAGTGGTGCACAACATCATCCCAACTGTCTTAATTCAGCATTTTAACCATGTGTTCTTTTATTTTCATAAAAATCTTCTGAATGAATAAATAAAGTTAAAACTATTAATATAGTGACATGTATAAAAAATTATACCAACAACATTATGTTTTATTTAAAATAAAATTATAATGAAAGGAAAATAAGAGATAATTCAAGAAACTTACTTTTGAAACTCTACGCACATTTCATCCATTGATAATTCACTCGACTTCACACAGGATAGTACTAGTTTGACAAATTTCTTATCCTTCACTCCTTGCATTGTTTGTTGAAAATGTAACAAGATGATGGAGCTTATTGAATTGAAATCGCCTTCACTAAGTGGGCCTGCAGGATATTTTTGGCGCAAAGTCTATTTTTAGACTATGTCTATTTTTAGACATATGGAGCATGGTCTAGGAGTTGCAGTATGCTATTCTTGGATGATTGGTCGAGTCGGTAAAAATAGATGCACCTCTATTTTTAGACATATAGGTCGAAGTGTATTTTTAGAATGCCTATCTAAAAATAGGTCAGTCAAATATTATTAGCCCTTAATAATATTTGGACTCTAAACATCAGTTTATTCTCTTACAGCACTTCAGTTGGAGCTACGGATGTGGCTCATGCATCTAACAGAAGAAATTACACTATTCCTTGGGGTTTGGTGAGCTCATGCATGGTTGACTTCAGTTAGGACTTCAGTGGCAGAGTTTGGTGGAGTTGATGAGACAGTTGGTGGAGTTGTGTTCGGTTTAACTTAGTTGAACTAGTTGTGATTAGTTTAACTGGCTAATCAACTAGTAATGAGTGGAGTGAATTAAATATTATTTAATTCACTAATTATTAACTCATTATTCAACTCAAGAACACATCAGTTCACTACAGTGCATGGACAGTTTAGTGGAGACCAGTGGAAGAGGTAGATGAAAGGGTGAGTTGGATATTAGTTGCGACAGCAGTTGTGCATGAGATTTGCACAAGAATTGGAGGAGATTGCCAATGATGATTACACAGTTGGAGCCAGTGAGATTTGAACTTGGATCTCTCATTATACCAGCCTTGATTTCGCAATAGAGGCAGGCAATTAGTGGATGAGTTTTCAACCTGTGACTTGTTCAAAACCAAGCTAGTTTGTGTGTAACTTTTGGAGACAACACTGAGTACTTGTGAGGAGTATTGTACTGAGATTGTTACATGTTTTCTCTTCTATTATAATATACAAATAGCTGGGGGTTTTCAGCTATAAGCTTTCCCCATTACATATTGTGTTTATGTGCACATGCGACTGTTTCTATTTCCGCAAATTGATGATCAATTGTAGAAGAGGTTATGTGTTATGCATGAATTCGAATTAATGTGTGACCAGGATAATATCAGTGGATAAATCTTCATTATTCAGCAAATTTCTACATGGTATCGGAGCGAATTGATCATCGGGATCTATTGCAGTGATTACAATATTATTTCGGTAGACAGAGTCTGTAACGGGCTAGGTAGCCTCTGGATCCATCCTTTCTCTGAAAGGTGATATATCCAATAAATGCCCTTACAGTCGATCTCTGTGCTAGAAATAATTTTCTCTCATAGATCCAGAAGCAGTTGAGTTTTTGAGTTTGGAATTCGAATTTTGCAGCAGTTTGTTTTCTTGGTGCCGGAGTTGAAAATGTCTTTCAACGGTTTGAGACTCGAATATGCTCTTGAAGGCAGTTCGAATTATGTTGCATGGAAAGATCGCATGGAGGCAGTATTAGAAGATAATGGGCTGAAGGAGTTCGTAGATACGGATGTCCAAAAGCCTACTGATCCTGCTGAAGTTGAAGCTTGGCAAAAGAAGATGGCGAAATGTCGAAGGATTCTGTTGGAGGGCGTAAAGGATCACATTGTATCCAGCCTGCATGGAAAAGCTTCTCCATATTTGATGTGGAAAGCGTTGACAGATCTATTCCAGAGTAAGAGCGAACAAAGGAAGCTGGCGCTCAAGGATAAGCTCAGAAACATTAACATGGAGAAAGGCGACAGTATCGCCAAGTACCTCACGAAGTTCACTAAATGCAGAGATGAGCTGGGAAGTGTGGGGGTGACTGTCGAAGAAGAGGATATGGTGGACTTGGCTCTCCTTGGTCTTCCGAAAAGTTGGCATTCATATCAAGATAGTGTCAATGGTTGGGAGAAGTTGCCGAGATGGGAGCGACTTTGGGCGGATCTCATGCAAGAGGAGATAAGGAGGACTACCAAGGACGGATCTTCATCAAAGGTATCTGATGAAGAAAATTGCGCTTTGGCTTCCAAAGAAAAGAAAGGGAAGAGCAAGAAAGCTTCTCAGTCTGGTGCGAAAGGCAAGAAGCAAGACATGTCCAAGGTGAAGTGTTTTCACTATCACCAGCACGGACACTATGCCACAAATTGTCTGCAGAAGAAGAAAAATAAGAAGGTTGTTGGATCTGCAGCGGGAGAGGCATTGGCTTCTCAATTCGAAATGGATTTTTCACTGATCGCATGCTTGGTTTCAAGTGTGATGGGATCAGTATGGTTCTTGGACAGTGGTGCGTCATTTCACATGACCGGAGATCGAGATCTGTTTTCAGATCTGGAGGAAAAAGATCTTGGAGTGCACATCGAGATGGGCGATGATGGTAGATACAGTGCGACCGGTATCGGTACCATTTCCTTTGAGAGGGAGTCTGCTAAACCCTTTGTATTGAAGGAAGTTTTGCATGTTCCAGGATTGATGAAGAATCTGATCTCTGTGGCAATGTTGGAAGACAAGGGGTATGATGTGGTCTTCAGTGAAGGAAAATCTTTCCTACGCAGTAAGACAACTGGAGAGACCTGGAAGATAGGGGTTCAAGTTAAGAACCTTTATCAGTTGCAAGTAGATGGCTGCGCAGCAATGGCATGCAAGGCGGGAGAAGTGGTGAGCCGGGATGATGATGGCGAGCTGTGGCACAGGAGATTGGGCCACCTTCACCATGGAGCTTTGAAGATACTGCAGCAGATTTTTATTGGGCTTCCTAAGGGCACTCTTGCGCAGTCAGATCAGTGCAAGGGGTGTACTTTAGGGAAGTATGTGAAAGCCACCTTTCACGAGAAGGATAGTCGCGCCACGACGATCCTTGAGAGTTTTCACACAGACGTGTGTGGTCCTTTCTCTGTAGCTTCGATAGAAAAGCACAAGTACTATGCGATCTTTGTTGATGATTTCTCTCGGAAGTGCTGGATCTTCTTCATGCATAAGAAGAGCGAGACATTTTCAAAGTTCTGTGAATTTAAGGCGCTGGTTGAGAAGGAATCGGGGAAGCATGTGAAGGCTCTTAGGAGCGACAATGGTGGTGAATTCATCTCTACTGAATTAAAGGACTTTTGCAGCACAGAAGGGATTCGGAGAGAGCTCATCGCACCCCATAACCCACAGCAGAACGGGGTGGTTGAGCGGAAGAACAGAACGATCGTGGGTGCTGCACGGGCAATGTTGCATGATCAGGGCCTACCCCTTCACTTGTGGGCTGAGGCATGCAATATAGCAGTGTATGTGTAGAACTGTTGTCCTCACAAGATTCTTGGCATGAGTACACCAGAGGAGGCGTTTTCTGGCAAGAGGCTTGATATTTCTCATCTGAGAATTTTTGGCTCACCTATCTACATGCATGTGACAAAGGATGCCAGAAAGAAGCTGGATCTGACCGCAGAGGTTGGAATATTTGTGGGGTACACTGATACACGTCACAACTATCGGGTGTATTTTCCAGACAGTCGCAAGACTATTGTGCGATGGGATATCAAGTTTCAGGAGGAGAAAGTCATGCAGTGTTCGCTTGAGAGGGAGCCACACTTGCATGCAGATGAGGAGCTATTAGTTCCTAAGGAGGGGCTTCCGGATGTGGATCATCCACAAGAGGAAGTTCATGAGGTGGAAGAGACCACTCATGCAGTGCCAACCATCAGAGGGCGCAAGCGCACTACAAAAGCTGAGCGACTGGCTCGAGATGCAGAGAAGGTTTTAGGACCACCTACAGCACAGCACAGACAGAGACAGTCACCGGATCGGTACACTGGATACATGGCTCTTATGAGTCAATGTGTCATGACGGAGCCATCCTCTTTTGAGGAAGATGTGGAGGAACCCGCATGGGTAGATGCCATGATCGAAGAATATGATTCGATCGTCAGAAACAGTGCATGGGAGATTCTCCCAAGACCGGAGGGGAAATCAGTGGTGGGTTCGCGATGGAAGTACAAAGTGAAGCAGGCGGCTGACAGGAGTGTGGAGAAGTACAAGGCGAGATTTGTCACCCGTGGCTTCTCACAGATCGAGGTGATCGATTATGAGGAGACCTTTGCACCTGTCGCAAGGTACTCTTCCATACAGACGATCCTAGCTCTCTCAGCGCAGATGGGATGGCACATCCATCAGATGGATGTGAAGACTATGTTCCTCAACGGAGTCATTGAGGAGGAGGTGTACATAGAGCAGCCTGAAGGTTTCGAGATCTTCAACAGTGAGTCGCATGTTTGCCGACTCAAGAGAGCACTGTACGGGCTGAAGCAAGCACCTCGTGCTTGGTACACACGGATAGACAGTTATTTCACCAGACTTGGATTCTCCAAGAGTGAGGCGGATCCTAACCTATACCAGATTTTGGTGGAGGGGAAGTTGCTGATCATTGTACTGTATGTAGATGATCTGATTTTGACGGGTGATGAGCTGTTGATACTTTCATGCAAGGAGGATCTTGCTAGAGAGTTTGAGATGAAGGACTTGGGCCTCCTTCATTATTTCCTGGGATTGGAAATTTGGCAGCGCAGTGGTGGACTGTTTGTTTCTTAGGGTAAGTATGCCTGGGAGATACTGGAGAAGTTCAACATGCATGGCTGCAAGCCTGTTGATACTCCTCTTCCTGGTGGTTGGAGGAAGGAGGATGCTACTTCAGCGGAGGTAGTGGATGCCACTATTTATCGACAGTTGGTGGGGTCGCTTATGTATCTGGTCAATACACGACTCGATATATGCTATGCTGTTAACCAGCTTTCGCAAGCTATGGTTAAGCCTACCAAGCTCTTCTAGAAGGCAGGAAAGCATGTATTGCGTTATCTTAGTGGCACATCGGGATATGGTCTATGGTACAGACAGGAGGATGGAGCGAAGCTTTCCGGCTTCACTGATGCAGATTGGGCAGGGAGCCCAACGGACCGTAAGAGCACATCTGGAGGTATTTTCAGCATTGGGTCGATAGCAGTTTCCTGGTACAGCAGGAAGCAGAGATCCGTGGCACTCAGTTCAGCAGAGGCCGAGTACATGGCAGCAAGCTTGGCTGCATGCGAGGCTATTTGGATGAGGAAGATCCTCGTTGGATTGTTCGGGTTGCACTTGGAGCCTACTGTGATTTATTGTGATAAACAGAGTTGCATTAAACTCTCGGCTAATCCAGTATTTCATGATAGATCCAAACACATCGACATCAGGTACCATCATATCAGAGATTGTGTGCAACGGAGAATCATGTTACTTTCATATGTTCCCACGGAGGATCAGGATGCTGACATCTTGACGAAGGCGCTCACCAGGAGAAAATTCGAATTCCACAGAGGCAGGATAGGGATTGCAGATAATCCATATCTTGTTGAGAGGGAGTGTTGAAAATGCAACAAGATGATGGAGCTTAGTGAAATGAAGTCGCCTTCACTAAGTGGGCCCGCAGGCTATTTTTGGCGCAAAGTCTATTTTTATACTATGTCTATTTTTAGACATATGGAGCATGGTCTAGGAGTTGCAGTATGCTATTCTTGGATGATTGGTCGAGTTGGTAAAAATATATGGACCTCTATTTTTATACATACAGGTTGAAGTCTATTTTTAGACTGCCTGTCTAAAAATAGGTCAGTCAAATATTATTAGCCCTTAATAATATTTGGACTCTAAACTTCAGTTTATTCTCTTACAACACTTCAATTGGAGCTACGGATGTGGCCCATGCATCTGACACAAGGAATTACGCTATTCCTTGGGGTTTGGTGAGCTCATGCATGGTTGACTTCAGTTAGGACTTCAGTGGCAGAGTTTGGTGGAGTTGATGAGACAGTTGGTGGAGTTGTGTTCGGCTTAACTTAGTTGAACTAGTTGTGATTAGTTTAACTAGCTAATCAACTAGTAATGAGTGGAGTGAATTAAATATTATTTAATTCACTAATTATTAACTCATTATTCAACTCAAGAACACATCAGTTCACTACAGTGCATGGACAGTTCAGTGGAGACCAGTGGAAGAGGTAGATGAAAGGGTGAGTTTGCTATTAGTTACGACAGCAGTTGTGCATGAGATTTGCACAAGCATTGGAGGAGATTTCCCATGAGGATTGCGCAGTTGAAGCCAAGGAGATTCAAACTTGGATCTCTCATTGAACCAACTTGGATTGCGCAGTAGAGGCAGGCAATTAGTGGATGAGTTTTGAACCTGTGACTTGTTCAAAACTGAGCTAGTTTGTGTGTAACTTTTGGAGACAATACTGAGTACTTGTGAGGAGTATTGTACTGAGATTGTTACATGTTTTCTCTTCTATTATAATATACAAATAGCTGGGGGTTTTCAGCTATAAGCTTTCCCCATTACATATTGTGTTTATGTGCGCATGTGACTGTTTCTATTTCCGCAAATTGATGATTGATTGTAGAAGATATTGTGTGTTGCATATGAATTCGAATTAGTATGTGATCAGGATAATCTCGGTGGATAAATCTTCATTATTCAGCAAATTTATACATTGTTCTCCAAGGTATGATAGTGATATCCTCTGGAATTTTCTTCATTTCAAGACCTATGCTATTGTTGGTACATATTATGGGTTTACTCTTTTTAACCTTTTGACTTTTTATGGAAATATTCTCCCACCACTCAAAAATATCAACAATCGAATCCATATCTCCCCAATTCTAAATGCCAACTGAAAAATGTTATCCATGCCTCTAAATATATTTGAATTTTTTTTTCCATCTTTTGCTTTGATTTTTTCATCAATTTGATAACCTATTTCCATTAAAAATTCCTTTTGAAATGCTAAGCTAACTTTTGCTTTATCCCCACCACATTTTTCTATTAATTCATTATGAATAAATCTGACCCTTTGGATGAAAGTCATTTTCATTATGTACTCATTATCTGCATTATGATCCCGTGCTAATAACGTTGATTTTGTTTCTGTTAAATCAACGCAAATGATGCATTTCACTGTTTGAAAAAGATAGTTATTAGGATATTCCTCAATCAACTATCTCTTAGCCTCTACTGAATGGTTCCCTCCAATTACATAATATTTATAATCAAAACATTTTGTCTCGTCAAATTCATGTTTGTTGGGAACCTGACGTGGATCAACAAGAACCACATAATCCACCACATACACATATGCATTGAACCTGAACAATGTTTTCAGATTAATTACATGTAGGTGATGGGCCTTTCTAATTTGATATTGAGATTGTCCTTCATCTGGCCTATAAAATTGGTTGACATTAAGCTGAAATTTTTGGCTGCCATAAATTAATTTATTCTTCCTCAAATCATATTGAACGACATTTTGTCTTATTCTAATAATGCCATACTCTAACTCAGCACCTGGTGTTATGATTTCTCTGCTTCCTTTAGAGCTTTCAGTTTTTTATTCACTACTGCTCATGACTTTTGCAGGTTGACCAAGATTTAATTTACTCTTCTTATTGGTTTACATATCAATATTTTTATAAACAAGATCTTCATCATCAGGTAAAAGAGAGACATCTTTGGAAATTTTTATTTTTTGTGTCTGATTTTTTTTCTCATTTTGCACAATAGTTCTAATCTCCTCCTCACTAATTCTATAATAATTTTCAGTTTCATGTTCCACATCTTCAAAAGCAACATGTTTAGTTTTACTAGATTGACCCACCTTAGTGACTTTTGCTGGATCCCCTCTTTGTACTATTGCAATGTCATGAGCTATTGATCTTTGCTTCATTATCCTTTTCTCTGCTTTGTCTGTGTGGAAAGTGTTGATCAGAGTCATAACATTTGGCTCCAGATAATAAATACCTTCAAACATGTTTGAAAGATCTGCAACAAAAACCTATGAAACAAAATAAAACATGTCAATGATCAATAATTTATAAAAAATTGAATGAACCTTACAATAATGCATACTAGAAATATAAATAAGCATACTTACAATTTTATTTTCAATGTTGCTTGAGATTTCTGCAGACAACTTTCTATATATTTCATTTGTGTCATACTTGACATTTGATAGACGATATCTAACCTTGTCACATTTATTAGCCTTCCTTGCAAGAACATAAATAGTGTTTGTATTCGGCACCATACATATGTCTCGTACTCTTCCCATCACCTCATATGATTCATGTAAGTCAATCATACCACAAAACAGATAGATATGGATCAACCTCTATTTCATTGTCTTCAAGATACCATGAAAAATCAGTTTTATTTATTACCTTTGCGTTCTTCCATTCAGAAATAAGCTTTAATGAACCTAGTGGGCCACTTTATTGACTTTTATTAGTGCGTGCAACAATTTCCTTATTGCATCCAGCAGTATCCATAGTGAATCCAATTGCAACTTTAGATTTGAGTGTCGTTGTCCTAGGTCCAAAACCATTCATAGAAATATTTTTTTATGCCATTTTCGTGATAAAAGAAATATATATATATATATAAGCTAATGAGAAAACACAACTTCGTTAATCAAATTTTTTTTAAGTTTTCCAATATAAATTTAAAATTTACTGAAGAATAATGTCTACAAAATAAATAAATAAAAAACAAAATTTATTTGTAAAACTAAATAAATTGAAACTAAACAAATAAATTTAACTATATAATTTTTTCATTTAAAAACAAAATATTAGAAAAAAAAAATTTAATATCTATATATATATATTTCAAAAGTAAGTTTATTTTTAATATTTAAAAAAAAAAACACAAAAAAAAATAATGTTTAACAAATGTTAAAATTAAGTTTTGTTTTTTGAAGTTAAAAACAAAATTTAAAAAAATAATTAATGTTAATTTTTTTTTAATTTTCATTGTTTTGTTTTATTAAATATAAACTTATTAAATTAAATTTTAAAATTTTAAATATAATTAATATAATTAGAACATATATTTTAAAATTTAAAATATTATATTATATTTTAAAATTTTAAAATTTTATAGATAAACGTCTTTCGAATTAATATTTTAAAATATTTAAATATAAACTACTTTTTAAATTTTAAAAATTTAAAATATAAAATAATTTTAAAATTTTAAAATTATAAATATCAAATAAATTTTAGATTTAATTTTTATATTAAAAAAATATTAAAATTATATATTATGAATTTTTTAAAAAACTTATATATTAAAAATAATATATATTTTAAAATCTTAAATTTTTTTATATTATATATTTAAAAACAATAACATTATAATTCTTATATTATATATTATAACATTTTATATTTATATTTAAAAAAATTAAATTATATATTAAAACGATTTATATTTATATTTAAAAATAAAAATAAAAAACATTTTTGCATTCTCTCGCTCGCCGACGGTCGTAGGTCGGCCGGGTGGGCAACCCTCCACGATGGCGCTCGACGAGCCTCTGGCCCCTGGCTGGGTAGAGGTTGATTCCCAGTATTGACCTTCGCCTAGCCCGGGGTTGAAGTCCAGCCGACCAGCGTCATGGAGGACTGCACATCTGACCTCCGACACTAGGCTAGGCGTAGGTCGATTATGGGAATCAACCTCTGCCCAACCGACCTCCGCCTAGTTGGGGACTAGAGGCCGGTTGGGTAGCCCCACACGGTGTCACCCTACCGGCCTCCAGCCCACAGCTGGGCAGAGGTCGATTCTCATAATAGACTTTCACTTGACCCGGGGCTGAAGGCTTCCCGGGCGACATTGTGGAGAGTTGCCCTACCAGCCTCTGGCCCTTGGCTAGGCGGAGGTTGATTCTGGGAATCGATCTCCACCCAACTAGGGGCAGGAGGCCGGCCTTCGACCCCTTGCTAAGCGGAGCTTGATTCTCATAATTGGCCTTTGCCTAGCCTGGGGTGGGAGGCATGTTGAGCGACACCGTGCAAGGCTTCCTAGCAGGCATACGACCCCCGACAAGCGGCCCAATCTCTATTTTTTTATTTTTTATTTTTATTTTTTAAATAAAACAATTATAATTAAAAACAATAAATATTGTTTAATATAAATTATAATAATATAAAATTTCAAATTTTAAAAATAAAAGTTTAATAAAAAAATATAATTTAAAATAAATTTAAAATATAAACAAATTAAAATTACAAATTAAAAATAAAAATAAATATATTTTTCAAAATATAAACAAAACAAATTCAAATTACAAAACAAAATTAAAATTAAAATTAAAAATTAAAAAAAAAACAAAACAAAACAAAATTAAATATAAAATGAATTTTTTTTAAGATAAAAAACAAAAAAAACAATTTAAATATTAAAACCACCATCATTTTTTTTTAAATCAAATTTTCTTTACATTTAATTTATTTTATTAAAATTTTAAAAACAAAAGAGAAATACTAAAATTAGTTAACAATTAAATTGTTTTTTTCTTTACAAATATATTTATAATAAAAAAAAACAAACAAATTTAATATAATCTAAAACAAATCTGTATTTTCCTTTAAATAAAAATAAAAATAAAATATCTAATAATATTTTTAAAAGTAAAATTTCATGTTTTAAAATAAAAATAAAAAATAATTTTGGTTTTTTGGTTTTTTCTTTCATGGAGCAACCCAGAAACCCTAAAAAGGAAAAAAAATCTAAATTTTTGTCCTAAAAACCCTAAAAAAATGTGTGTTTTTTTCCGCTTTATCCACTAAAAAAAATAAAAAATTTATGATTTTCAAACATAAAAACCATAAAAAATAATTGTGGAACATAAAAACCATAAAAATTTAGATTTTCCCCAAACTCTTCTTTAAATAGACAAAATAGAAGGAAAACTAACCTTTGAAATGCCAAAACTCTTGTTACCAATGCGAATGCAACATCTCGACAAAATTACCAATGCCAACACAATGCCTCCAATGCGAATGCAATGCCACGCAACACCTCCAGAAAATTGCCTCAACAAAAACCAGAATACTTGATGTGATGTGATGAATAGGAACAATAATTCTTATTTTATAGCAAATATTGTGTGATTGGTTTATTGTTTAGCGAATGTGGGATTAAAATTTAAAAATTTTACATATAGTTAATATAGTTAATATTATAGTTAAAATACTTAATATTTGCATGTAGTTATTATAGTAAATATTTTAGTTAATATTTACATGTAGTAAATGTTAAATCATTCAAATAGAAAAATATTTTAGTTTGGAAGGCATGCATGAAAGGAATTTTGTCGATGTTTTGAATAGAATGTACGGTGAAATATTTAAGACTAATGGTTTATTAAAATATTTTGAAATATATTTTAGACAAATATAATGTGGGATTAAAATTTAAAATTTAAAATACTTACATGTAGTTAATTATAGTTAAAATAGTCAATATTTACATGTAATAACTATAGTTAATATTTACATGTAGTCAATGTTAAATCATTAAAATAACAAAATTATTTTATTTTGGAAGGCATGCATGAAAGAAATATTTTGAATAGAAATATCAGTAAAATATTTCAAGACCAATAGTTTATTAAAAAAAATTAAATACATTTTAGACGAATATTTGGTACGAAATATGTGAAATGAAATTTTCGAGGGAAAGTTTTTCGCGAATTTTTTTTTTTTTTGGGGGGGGGGGGGAGGAATTTGGAAGGAAATTTTTAATCTTTAAGATATATTTTGTAACTAGGAGAGGAATTTGTATCATTCAACATATTCTTGTTGAAAGCCATGGGTTCTCTTGATAGAGAATTTTTTTTTTCTACAACATCAACATCTTCGTCACACAACAACTCTATTCAGATTGATGAATATAACAAGAGTTCATTCACCATGAATAAAGATTCTAAAATTTGACTTGGTTGTAATCCTAAGGATGATGGGAATATAACTGATGAGGCACAGAAAAAATAAATTTTTTTAAATTGAGAGTTAGTTATTCCACTTACTCTTAATACTAAGGATTATGAAAGCACTAGTGATGAAGGGCATGATGAAGAATTTTGAGATTCAAAATTTTCACTTCGTCCTAATCCTAAGGATTATAAGGGCACCACTGATGGAGGAGGAGATGAAAAATATCCATTTCTTCCTAATCCTAAGGACTATGCCAGCACCACTGATGAAGAGGGGAATGGAAAATTTCCAGGGTCAAAATATCCACTTCGTCTTAATCCTTAGTATTATTCCAACACCAATGATTAAGAGGGGAATGAAGAATTTACAGCATCAAAATATCAACTCCTTCCTAATACTACTAATTATGTGAGAAGCACTGATGAAGAGGGGGATGAAAAAATTCTAGATTCAAAATATCCACTTCATCCTAATCCTAAGGATTATTCCAGCACCATTGATGAAGAGGGGAATGAAAATTTTCTAGATTCAAAATATCCACTTTGTCCTAATCCTAAGGATTATACTAGCACCATTGATGAAGATGGGAATGAAGAATTTGCAACGTCAAAATATCCACTTCGTCATAATCCTATGGATTATGTGAGCATGAGTAATGAAGAGGGGGATGAAAAAACTCCAGAGTCAAAATATCCACTTCGTCCTAATCCTAAGGATTATACCAGCACCACTGATGAAGACGGGAATGAAAAATTTCCCGAGTCAAAATATCCACTTCATCCTAATCGTAAGGATAATGCCACCACAACTGATGAAGAGTAGAATGAAGAATTTGCAGCATCAAAATGTCCAATTCGTCCTAATCCTAAGGATTATGCGAGCACCACTGATGAAGAGGGGGATGAATTTCCAAAGTAAAAATTTTCACTTCATCTTAATCCTAATGATTATAAGAGCACCATTGATGAAGGGGGAGATAAAGAATTTCCAATAAATATAGATTCAAGGAATCCACTTATTCCTAATCCTAAGGATTATGAGAGAACCAGTGAGGAAGGGGAGGGGCGGGATGAAGAAATTCTAGTGAATATAGATTCAAAAATTCCACTTAGGCCTAATCCCAAGGATTATAAGAGCACCACTGATAAATGGGGAGGATGAAGAGTTTCTTGTAAATGATAATTTTAGAGGCACAGATCTGAATAATGCATTTTCTCTAATTGACCATTTCAAAGACACTCGTGGAGATGAAGAATTGAATCCTCCCAGGGAATAATTTGAAAGCATGGATCAAGATGGTGAAGGATCTCACCTAATTGAGGATTACAAAAGTGCAGATTATTCTTGCGAAATGTTTTCTTCAAGTGAGGATGGTAATGAATATTTTTCAGGCAATGATGTTGATGAATTTCTTACTATGTTGAGAATGATGATAGTTGGGATAATATTATTCCTAATGGTGATGAAACTACATCTACAAAGGATAATGGAATGACGAATCCATTGTAAGCAAATATTGTAACTAGGAGTAGGAGTAGACATTTTCATATCAATCCAAAACGTTCCAATTATACAAGGGTGAGGACAAGAAGTTATGTCATTCGTTTGACTTCAAGTGAATGTTATCTAAGTGATTTCTTGAAACATATGGATTTCAAATTTGATTTAGAGAAAAGGAAAACATATTTGTCAATGAATAAAATCATGCAAAATTCATATGTAGTGTGTTGCATGCAATCTACACTAGCAGGTTATGATTATCATATAAGGAATGTATTTCTCTACAGAAAGGATTTCAAAATGTTTCATTCAATTGGTAATTGTTGTTTGTGAAGAATCCAAGTAGAACTTGAAAAGGATCCCACATATTATTCAAAAGTACGTTATAAACGGGAGGTTGGTTTGTTAGAAAATACTTCTATGTTATGGATGAAAGACTTCTTTTCAAAGAATGGAGAGTGTATGCCAAATAAAGACACAATACATATTCCAGATAATTTCTCGAGACGAGAAATATTCAACTTATACAAATATTATGTTGAAGCTTCTGAGGGAGTTGGTAATTTTATTACATATTCATATTTTATAGGGGTATGGAAAAATGAACTCAACAATGTTCATATTCCTTAGAAGGCAAGGATGGGGGTTTGTAGCACATGTGATAAATTTCAAGGGGCAGAAAGAGGTATGCGCTCAAAAAATTATTTTTTAAAATTGGATAGTTATCATCTATGAAAATAAATTTATTCATATGTTTCTTTTATTTTATGTACAGATTTTGTTGTCAAAGAACTTCAAGAGCATCACAATCAACAAACAAGTGAAAGGAAAAATATGTATAAACAACGAAAGAAGTGTTATGATAATCCAAATAAATATTTGGGTTTGATAATTGACGGTATGGACCAAAAGAAAACATTTCTGCCACATTTTATCTACACACCAAAAAAATTACAAGAGAAAAATTTCATTCAGTTTCACTTAGTTGGTTGTATGGTCTTTAATGAGAAGATGTTTCAAAGAGTTTTCTTCATAGCCCCAAATTTTCATAATGATGAAAATATGACCATAAATGTATTCCATGATGTGGTTACTCAATGGTCTAGTAGTCCTCCTAAATTTTTGTATGTACAATTATACAACACAAGCCATAAAAAAAAAAAAAACAAGTTCTTTTTGGGTATCTAAAAATGCTCGTTGAATTGGGAATTTTTAAAAAGATAAAGTTTGGTTTCCTCTCTTGTTGGGCATACTTATGATCATATTGATCAAAATTTCAGTCATTTTTTAGTAACATTGAGGAGAAAATCTGTTGGGAGTCTACCATCATTAATTGAATGTATTAAGAAATCCCACATTCCAGAGCCTGCTTTTCATCTTTTGGAAGAAACTATTGACATGTGAAGGCTTATTTTGGGATCTCATGGTGAGGAGAAATGCATTGAAAAAATTAACGACATTAGCTTCCAGCATCAATTTTGTATCAAAAAAATTGATGGGATAATGCTTATATGGGGCAAGAAGTATTCAACTGCTGCAGAATGGGGGCCATAATCAACTTTAGCATTTTTGAAGTTCATTTCAGAGCGTCCAATATTTTCATCAAATATATTGTTATTATAGTTAGTTGTTGAACTCCATAATGGACGAAGGCATAAGAGAGACATAAATTATTTTGAATGTCTAGAGGAAATTAAAATATGTATTAGAGATACATATGAGTACATTGACGTTGTTGATTTATTTTGGTGGGAGTATTTTTTCAGTAATCAAAGTGATAAGATTTCAAGATAAATAAATTAGGATACGCTTTTTAAGACTCCTTTATTTGGCCACAAAATATGCCAAATGAACATGAGGAAACACACATTGTTGAACAACAACATCCTGCAGCTATTATTAATCCTCCACAAGTAGAGGAAAGAGAAATCTATATTGGTTCTAGAAGATCATGTGCACAACGTGAAGCCATGAAAGACCTTTATAGGGGTTCTGTGTAAGATAGCAGTGTTAGCAGATGAAGATCCACTTGGCTATCCATTCTAGATTTCCAAGGTTATAAAGGTCATTAATGAAAATGAAGATATTACAGTTTTTAATGTACATTGGTATGCGACAAGTACTGACCCATTCAATGGTGTGTGTAAGCTAGAGATGGTAGTTGAAAAAAAATTGGCACAAAGAGAAAAATAAAGGGAACACATATAAATCGTCGCCAAACAGATGTCTTAAAATTGGAGGATGTTGACATACTTGTGTATGACTTCAATTTGACAAAGAGAGGAACTCTTTGGTTGAAGACCATAAATATTTTGAAGAAATTGCTACCAGAACAAATACTGCTGAGATGGGACGCTACTGAATGTAGTCATAGATCTACAAGACTTTTGAACTCTGAAACGGTTTGCATGCATGTTGACTCAGATGGATCACTAGTTGATGAAAGAGAAGAATATGGATCATCTTCATCTGCATCGAGTCATTCATCTGAATATGTAGGTTCTGATGGTGTGCCAGAACCTATGGTTGATTTTGAATAACTGTAGGACATTTTTATGTAATTAATGTTTGCATTGTAACTTGAAATAAATATTTTGACCTCCATATGATTTTTCATGAATTTATGAGGCATTTATATGTTTGTTGGATTATATGTTTTAATTATGAAGAATTCATCTCTTTAGAATATCCACAGTGCAACAATGAATTACAAAAATAATTTATGTTATATTCAATATACCAATGTTGATATTTTGATTAAAAGTAGAAAAAAAAATAGAAATTGACGTTTAATTATTAGATTATGGAGTGATATTTCCATGATATTATGTATTGTTACCATTTGCTATAAGATACTTCCAAAAATTTTAAAAATTATATAACTCATTGAAAGGGGACACTTTGATTTGATGGTTGATTTTTAGGTTTTGTTTGCAATTAGATTTAAATTTTTCCTGGGCTAAGATTTGAAAAGAGATATATTTTTATCCTTTAAAATTAAAATTACACTTGGAATAATAAATATTTCATTTACTTGTTCATTTAAAAAAAAATGAAGTCATATAATTTCTCCATAATTTCATGGTTCAAGTATATTGAAAACTTGAGATTTACAACTTGTTATTAAGGTTTTTATGTGCTACAAAATTTTATCTTGAATTTTATGGTTGAAAACAATTACAATTTTATAGTTTTTTAGAGTCAAAATATGTTATATTTAACAACATGGATGAAAATTGTTTGAAATGATAAGGCCTTCAGAAATGATTTTTTTATCTTTAACATCATGTATCAAAATTTTTAGAATTTTACGATTTTTCAATCTCCTAATATGTTGTCTTTAATTCCATTGTTACAATGTGTCAAAAGTGTGACACGATGTTTTTTTCGTTATTCCAACATCAACTCGTTTTGTTTGGAGTGTGTTTTTTCAATCCTTTTTTCAAGAACCAATTTTCTTTTAGCATAATTTTATAAAATGTTGAAATTTGACCTTGACAAAAATCCAAATGCGTTCTGGAATACACATTTTTTTCTTTTGGGGCGTTTTTTCATGTTTTTTGAGTCTTTTTGGGCTACACTTCCTATTTTGAGATAATAGTTCCCGTTTGATTGGTAACTATGTTTTTATTGGTTCTATCACTTTCAGAGGCACTTTCTTCTCACACGTGTGGAGCAGCAACTAGATATTTTTGGTGCAGACCTGTCTAGGGCTTCAATGCATGTTCAACCAGCATTAACTTTGGTCAACGCTTGGTCCGTTGACCTCCAAACTTCATGAAAATTCCAATTTCTGAAGGTCGCATTGATTGGAACAAATAACGAGGCTAAACATTGACTTTGACCTTCCTAAGTTGACTTTTTCTTGCTACTATTTTGTGTTGACTTCATTGACTAGACAACGTTGAATTTGGGTTGACTTTATGGAGCTATCTTGAGGGTTGTGTGAAATATTTGGTTTAATGACCTAAAGAAGACTTTGTTGGTTAAATCATCCCGTCAACTATTGCAACACCACCATTCTTCATCTCTCTTTGAAAAAAGATAAGTATATTATTGGCTTTTCTTCTGTTGATCTATTAGTATGTTCTATCCACATTTTACTTTCATGCTTATGCGATTGATATTTGGTATCGAGCCCTAGAATTTTGAAGTAAATTTGTATCAAGCATAGCACACTTTCAAAAATTTACATGATATCAGAGCTAAGGTGAAGACAAAGCCCAAGCTTGTATTGAGAGCAATCACCGAAGAAGTAACATTTTTCAAGGACCCATGGGTACCTCAAATTATAATGGCTTCAAAGCTGATGATAAGTTGACTGAAAATTATGACTATCATGATTGGAAGATGTCTTTGGACTTGGTATTGGAAGATCTAGATTTCATGGACTATGTGCCAGGAAAATCCAAGAGCCTCCATCAACTGCACCCGCTACCATAAAGACGAAGTATAGAAAAGGTGAAATCAAAGCTAAGATAATTATCCGGGATTCCATCCACAAAAGTCTGGTTGCTTACGTCTCTGACCTGGGCACATCTAAAGAGATGTATGATAATTTGGTGAACATGTGTTAGGGCTAGAAATGTAAATCAAGTTCTTTTATTTAAGAACCAATTGAAGAATTTTAAGAAAGGCAAGGATGAGTCTGTTCAATCCTATTTTATGAAGTTGACTGAAATCGGGAATAACCTTCTCACTATTGCGGAAACAATAGTTGATCGAGAAATGGTTCTCATTCCGTATGGAGATATCCCCCCTGAATGGCATGTATTCAATACTACCACTCCAAATAATAATGTGATTCCTCATTTTGATGAAGTATTGTCGCGATGCACTCAAGAGGAGACAAGAATGATGGAATATGAAAATGAAGGTAATGATGCCTTCACTACTCATACTAAGAATAATAACAATGGTGGTCTGAGGAACCATGGAAGAGTAGGGGCCAAAGGAAATAAAGGAAGATGTTACACATGTAACAATTTTGGCCAATATGCTAGAGAATGCCCTAATAGAAAGGATTCTCCAAGGGATGATGACAAAAACAACAGGGGGAATGGAAATCAAAGGAACAACACATTCAAAGGAAAGAGGAGGGCTCCCTCTAGTCATAATGGAAATTAGAAACATTTCAGAAGGTCAAGAAATTTTGGGTATGATGAATCTAATTTTGTTGACAATAAAATAAATTAATTCATTCTTGTATCTACCCTCTCTGCTACATCTCCACCCGACACCCTAGGTGTCTCGCTGATTGATAATGGTTCTTCAAGGCACCTCATTGGTTTTAAGGAATCCCTGTCTGATTTGATTGAGTCGTATACTAATATGCAAATTATCCTTGGAGATAATGCGACCTATCCCATGAAATGGAGAGGGACTGTGACCCTCCATTTATCTCAAGTTCAATTCCTCCGTTTGCAATATGTATTGTATGTACCTGATTTAAAGAATAACCTCGTGTTTATTTCGACCACCTTGTGTGTATTACATGGACTGGAGGTTTGGACACCTTCATTACAATGGCCTTCCCGAAGCAAGAAAGGTGGTGACAGGGATGCCCAAAATAAAAAATGATCATAAAGGTGTATGTCAGGGTTGTGCCAAAGGAAAGAATAGAAGGGGACCTTTCCCCTCAAATGTCACAAAGACATTTTATGTGCTGCAATTGATCCATTCCGACTTATCTGGTATGTTGCTCATGACATCCTTAGGAGGATATTCTTATTACATGACATTTATAGATGAATTCTCTCATAATACCTGGATATATTTCTTGAATAAGAAGGATGAAGCATTCAAATGGTTTCGTACCTTCAAGGCCTTGCTAGAAAATCAAATAGGAAAGAAGATCAAGATTTTGAGGACCAATAATGGCACCGAATATGAGTCAAATGAGTTCAATGAATTTTGTATAGAAGCTGGCATTAAGATTGAGAACACAACCGTGTATATTCCTGAGAAAAATGGCATTGCTAAAAGAAAGAATAGGACGATTGTGGAAGCTGCCCATGCCATGGTATGTGACCAAGGTCTTCTAAAGTTTCTATGGGGAGAAGTTGTGAACACTGTTGTGCACGTCAAAAATTGATGCCCAAATTCCTCTCTGGACTCCAAAACTACCGAATAAGTATTCTCCAGTGAGAAACCTGATGTTTCTCATTTTAGAGTTTTTGGTTGTCTTGTTTACTTTCATGTGTCGAATGAGAAGAGACACAAGCTGGATTCTTATAGAAAGAAGGAAATGTTTGTGGGCTATAGTGAAACTTTGAAGGGATATAGAATCTATGTTCTTGGTCAAAGGGAAGTGAAGATATGCCATGATGTCACCTTCAATGAAGTTGCTTCCCTTGGGAAAGTGATAAATTTTCCTAGCTCCAAGGAAGACAATGATGAAAGAACAAGGAAGAAGGAAGAGCCAAAGAATGAAATGTTGTCTGATGTTGAAGGACGAAAAAACCCTTTTGATCCACCTCCTTCAATTAAGAGAAGACCCTCATGGATCAGGGATACTCTCGAGGATGTCGAGAGACAGATGGCCCCAAAGGGGACATTAAATGAAAGGAATAAGCCAAATGTATACCAAGCGTATCTAGTAGCCATGAGTAAAATCGTACAATCTGAGCCTGGATCATTTGAAGAAGTCGTAAAGTATCAAGTTTGGAAGGATGCTATGCACAAAGTGTACGAGTCCATTATGAAGAATGATGTCTGGGATGTGGTCCTGAGACCAGAGGACAAATCTTTTGTCACCTCGAAATGGATCTATAAGATCAAGAATGGATCCGATGGTAGTGCTGAAAAGTAAAAGGCAATATTCGTTGCCCAAGGCTTCTCTCAAAAGGAAGGCATAGATTATGATGATATATTTTCACTTGTGGCCCACTCTACTACCATCCGATCTATTCTTTACCTTACCTCCACGCAAGGATGGAGTCTCCATCAGATGGATGTGGAGACTACTTTTCTGCATGGTTCGATAAAGGAAAAGGTGTATGTGGAGCAACCTCTAGGGTTTGAAGTCGAAGATAGAGACTCTCATGTATGCAAGTTGAAGAAATCCCTTTATGGGTTGAAGCAAGCCCCGGGGGCTTCATACAAGAGGATATATAGTTACTTGATGAAACTGGGCCTCAATCGAAATAATTCTGATATGAAAATTTACGTCAAGGTTGATGGAGAAAAGCCTCTCATTCTAGTTCTCTATGTGGATGATATCTCCCTGACAGGTGCTCACCCTCCCATTCATTATTGTAATAGGGAGCTCGCTTTCTAGTTCGAGATGAAAGACCTAGGACTGATGCATTACTTCCTAGGCTTGGAGGTCTGGTAGAGACCTAGCAATATTTTCCTATGTCAAGGAAAATGTATTGTGAATCTGCTGGGAGATTTAGTACGACGGATTGTATGTCCATGTCGACACGGAGCATTGATGTTCTTTATGAAATCCCATCCAGAAATATGTTTTGCAGTGAACACTTTGAGTCAACACATGGTTGATCCTCAAATTCACTTGGTTGAGATACACTTCCAAGGGTTTTAGACTCCATGGATATACTGATGTTGATTGGGCTGGTAGTGTCGTGGATCGAAAAAGCACATATGGATGTTGCTTCACACTCGGTTCTGCTTTGATATCTTGGATGAGCAAGAAGCAGAAATCAATGGCTTTTAGCATCGCTGAGGCCGAATACATTACATGGAGTATGGCCTGTTGTGAAGCTATTTGGTTGTGAAATCTCTTTAGTGAGTTGTTTGGGCATGACCGTTATCCTTTGTGATAATGAGAGTGGGATTCATTTGTCAGGGAATCCTATGTTCCACGATCAATCTAAGCATATTGATATCCTGTACCATTTTATCCGAGATATGGTACATCAAGGTGCCATAAGGCTCGATCATATAGGAACTGATGAGCAGGTCACGGATATTCGCACTAAGCCCTTGCGGAAGGTCAAGTTCGTAACCTTCTATGAGAATATTGGAATCATGGAATGACCATATTATGAGGTTCATGTTGGAAGATGAGCTCTCGAAGCTCTAGGGAGCTTTAGAGATAGCTTCTTGGGGATATAAGAAACCATAGGGCTAGGCTTGCCGAACCTTGTTGGTGTGCTTCCACCCCACCCTGATGATAATGAGTTGGTTCACCTCTATTTAATTTGTGCCCTGTATGCATCATACCCATGGAGTTTTAGACTCATGCAAAGTACCTCTCATATTGTCCAATGAGATGGGAAATGTGGATAGAGACTGATAGCACAACTGATGGACGCATCAGATATTGTCGTACTCTCTATGTCTAGGATGGAACATGTCCAACCACTTGATTTAGGATAACATCTAGTGAGGTTTCGAGCGTCCAACTAACTTTGGGTCAGTTAAAATAAATTCAAGTTAGTATATGACTCTTTTGAGTCCAAGTGATTATTTGGATCTCCAACTGACTTCAGGTCGGTTAAAATAACTTTGTGTTAGTATGAGACTCCTTTGAGTCCTATAGATATTTCAAACCTCTGAGCTGACTCAGGGTCATTCGGGAGTGATGTCTTTATGACTCACCATTGGAAATAAAGAGGCCAACAAAGAAATTTATGACATGATGATGCACGATGTTTGGATGGCACTGGCGGATGGAGTTATCCCTAGTTGAGAAGGATTGTTAATTTTGGGCAACTAGGTCCAAACTCCTTGTTTTACTGCTCAGATGATGATTCCAATATTTGTATTGGATTACTCTTTTGGAGATGTGCAATATTTATCTAAATATCATCTTGATCGGATGAGCAAAACATTTATTTTCAATTTATTCCACTTATGTGCAAGGTCCGCCAGAATTGTAATGTAGGCTTGAGAGCCCAACGTATGTGTCACACACCCTCAGAGATGGATATAAATTGGAGATATTTGGAGTTCATTTCATCATCAAATCATCAGAAACTTCTCTCTTTTATTTGATTAGTTCGATCACTTCTAGAGGCACTTTCTTCTCCCACGTGTGGAGTAGCATGTAGGGCTTTTTGGTGTAGATCTATCTAGGGCTTCAACACATGTTTGACTAGCGTTAACTTTGGTCAAATCCTGGTCTTTTGACCTCCAAACATCACCAAAATTCTGATTTCTGAAGGCCACATTGATTGGCACACATATCGAAGCTGACTGTTGACTTTGACCTTGCTGGGTTGACTTTTTGTTGTTGTTGTTTTACATTAACTGGACAATGTTGACTTTCGTTGACTTTGGGTTGACTTGTAGAAATTTTAATACAATTATGTACTTCCTGGGTTCTCCTGATCTAAAAATTAAATGACACTGTTAAACACATAATCCTTCTACTTAAATATTTGCGAAAATTTAATCGCCAATTGCAAACACATGAAGAAATAACAATCACACATAACACAGATGTTTTTACCAGGAAAACATAAATCTAAAAATCCCACTATCATATATTATGGATATATCATGTATCATGAAACAATCTCATACAAAACTCTAATCCAAGAGCTCTCAGTACAATATAAAATCGTCATTGTCATACAAAAATTGGCTCACACAAGCACCAATTTATTGCATCCTGACAACCTACCTCCACTGCACAATCCCTGAATGAATGAGATACTGCTTTTCCTTGACTACACAATCTTCATTGGCATCTCCAATGTGTGTGTGGTTGCATGAGTGCACCCACTAATGTCACATCTGATAGTTAAACTATCCCTTTCACCTATCTCTCAACTGGGTCTCCACTGGATCTGACATGCATGTAGTTAACAATAGTAAATCTTTAGTTGCATGTGAGATCAATCCATGTGAATTAATTTAAATTTTAATTAACTAATCTCTCACTAGTGTATCTTTAGTTACAACTAGTTATAACTAGCACAACTGAGTTTAACTCACTTAACTAAGTTAAACGACTTTACAACTCACATAACTACACATCCAACTCTGTTACAACTTTGTATCACTCAGTTACAACCAACTCCACTTCCATGTCCCACCAACCAGCCTTAGAACTCGTAATTCCTTCAGTCAACTCGTTTTCCACATTAATTAACTGAAATGAAGTGCTTCAAGAGAATATATTATTATTTATTGTCTAATTATTATTAAGAGATAATAATAATCAACATGCATTCTATTATTAGACATGTGATCTATAAATAGACTTCACCCATGCATCTAAAAATAGAAACTCATCTATAAATATAATTTTCTCAACCATCTATAAATAGACTCCCGATATAAATAGACTTTTTTCAACATTCTAAAAATATACATACACCTAAAAATAGTCTGTGGGCCCCACCTAGTGTAGGTACTTAATTTTCACTAGGATCATCATCTTGTTGATTTTAAATAATCCCTCTCATTAAGAAAGGGATCATCCTTCACCCTGATCCTACCTCTATGGTATTCGAATTTTCTCCTGGTGAGTGCCTTTGTCAGAATATCTGCATCCTGATCTTCTCTAGGAATGTATTGAAGAAACATGAGCTTCTGCTACACACAATCTCTGATATGATGATACTGGATATCTATATTCTTAGATCTATCATGAAACATAGGATTAATCGAGAGTTTAATGCAACTCTGATTATCAAAATGAATCACTGTAGGATCTAAATGAGAACCAAACAAATCAACCAGGATCTTCCTCATCCAAATAGCCTCACATGCAGATTGACTTGCTGCCATGTATTTCACTTCCACTTAACTGAGTGCCACGAATCTCTATTTCCTTCTATACCAAGAAACGACTGTATATCCAATTCTGAATACCCCTCCTAATGTGCTCCTTCTTTCCGTAGGGTTTCCCGTCCAATTTGCATCTGTGAAGCCATGCAACTTCACCTCATCCGTCCCTTTATACCATAAGCCATACTCAGATGTGCCCTTCAGATATCTTGGGACATGCTTGACCGCCTTCCAAAAGATCTTGGTACGCTTAACCGTCACTTAACTAAGCTAGTTCACCGCATGCATATGTCTGATCTTGTATTTACTAAATACATTAGTGAACTCACTAACCGTCAATAAACAGTAGCATCCACTACCTCTCCAGATGCAGCGTCCTCTTTCCTTCAATTTCCTGGAAGAGGAGTATCCATGGGTTTGGATCCCTCCATGTGAAACCTACCCAGTATCTCTCTTGCATAATTGCCTTAAGACACAAAAATTTCACCATCTTGCTGCCATATTTCCAATCTAAGGAAATAGTGAAGGAGACCCATATCCTTCATCTCAAACTCCTTTGCAAGGTACTCCTTGCATGAGTGTATCAGCTGCTCATCACTAGTCAGTGTTAAGCCATAAACATAAAGAAAAATGATTAAAATATTACCCTCCACCATAATTTGGTATAGTTTTGCATCTTCCTCACTCTTGGTGAAGCCAAGTCTAGTGAAATAGTTGTTGATCTGAGTGTACCAAGAATGAGGTGCTTGCTTCAGCCCATACAATGCACTTTTGAGTCTCCACACATGCGACTCACTGCTGAAGATCTCAAATCCTTCAGGCTACTCAATATACACTTCTTCCTCAATGATCCCATTAAGGAATGCAGTCTTCGCATCCATCTGATGAATGTGCCAACCCATCTGCGCTGAGAGAGAAAGGATGGTCCTTATGGAAGAATATCGTGCAACAGGTGAAATTTCTTCATAATCAATCCCCTCGATCTATGAGAAGCCCCGAGTCATAAATATGGCCTTATATTTATAAGCACTCCCATAAACCTCTTACTTTACCTTGTAGATCCGTCTTGAACCTACCACTTATTTATCAACCGGCCTTGGAACAATTTCCCAAGCACTGTTTCTGACAATGGAGTGACACTCCTCCACCATTTCATCTACCCATGTGGGATCCTACACTACTTCCTCAAAGGAATATGGCTCAGTTAAAATACATTTTCTCATGAGAGCCATGTATATAGTGAATCGGTTAGGAGACTGTCTCTATCTGCACTATGAAGTAGGGACTCCTACATTCCTATGCCGCATCAAGCTTCAACCTCTCAGTTTCGGTGGTACGCCTTCTTCCAGTTCTGATGTTTGGCTCCACATGAGTGGACCCCACCACTCCATGAACCTCCTCCTATGGTTGATCCACATCTAGAGACTCATCTTTTGGAACCAAAAGTTCTCCTCTCCATGCAATTCTAGTTCCCTCTCAAGCGAAAACGTCATGGATTTCTCCTCATTGAATTTTATATCCCGTCGCAATACAATCATTTGGTTGTTTGGAAAATATACATGATAATTATGGGGTGTTTCTGTGTACCCAAAAAATATCCCAACTTCAGCGATCGGCTCCATCTTCTTCCTAGCATTCTTGGTCACCTGCAAATAAATAGATGAGCCAAAAATCTTAAAGTGAGAAACATCTGGTTTCCTACCAATAAAAGCTTCTTCAGGTGTACTCATGCCAAGTACTTTATGAGGACAATGGTTTTGCACATAAATCGTAGTGTTGCATGCTTCCACCCACAAGTGCATTGGTAGGCCATGATCATGCAGCATCACTCGTGCACCACCCACGATCATTTTGTTCTTCCTCTCTGCGACCCCATTTTACTGTGGGTTATGAGGCGCTATGAGTTTTCTTCAAATTCCCTCTTTGCTATAGAATTATTTGAATTCATTCAAGATATATTCACCACCATTATCGCTCCGTAGAGCCTTCACTTTCTCCCCCGACTCTTTCTCAACTAATGCCTTAAACTCAGATGATAATGTTTGATCCTTCTTCTGCATGAATAAGATCCAAAATCTACGAGAAAATTCATCAACAGAAACAACATAATACCTATTTTTTGCTTTTGAAGCAACTGAGAATGGTCCACACACATCTGTGTGAACTCTCTCCAAGATCATAGAAGCACGGTTCTCCTTTTAATGAAAGGTGGTATTTACAAAATTACCCATAGTACATCCCTTGCACTGCTCTAACTATGCCAGTGTACCCTTGGGAAGTCTAGTAGAAATTTGCTCCAAAAGTTTTAGGGCACCATGGTGAAGATGGCCCAATCGCATGTACCATAATTTGACCTCATCCCGGCTAACCATTTCTTCTTCTTTTCCCACCATTGCAGCACAGCCATATAACTCCACCTTATAAATATTCTTAACTCGAATCCCTATCCTCTTGGTTTGACCTATTGTTTTATGTTGCAGGAAAGCTTTTTTATCGTTGAAAACAACGTCATAACCTTTGTCCTCCAACATTGCGACTCAGACCAAGTTTTTCTTCAGACCTGGAATATGCATAACATATTTCAACAGAAATGGTTTACCTAAATCCCTATCTTAGGAAATGTTACAAATTTAGGTTGCACTATATCGTCCATCATCGCCCATATCTATATGCATCTGGATATCTTTCTCCTCCAAGTCATTGAAAAGATCCTTATCTCCCATCATGTGGAAGGAAGCACCACTATCAAGATGCCACACCGATCCCATTGTGCTTGAAACCAAGCATGTGATCAAGGAGAAATCAAGTTCAAATTGTGAGGCAAGGGCCTCACTAGCTGCAGCTCCAGTAGCCTTCTTGTTCCTCTTTTTTCTGTGGGAAGTTAGTGGAAATATTTCCATGTTCGTGACAGTGAAAACACTTCACCTTGGAAACATCTAGCTTCTTGCTTCAACCTCATATTTTGAGTGGAATTTCTTCCCCTTACCTTTCCTTTCTTTCATTTCCAAAGCATAATCCCCTTCATCATCATGCTTTGATGAAGATGCATCTCTAGTGTTCCACCTAAACACCTCCTACACTAGATCCAACCACAATTATTCCTAATCCGATAGTTTTTCCCTTCCATTAAGAGAGTCTTGATAACTGTTCCAACTCTTAGGAAGTCCCAAGAGAGCCAAGCTCACCAAATCATCATCATCAACCATGATTCCAACACTCCCCAGTTCATATTGACATTGGATAAACTTTATGAGATACATAGGAATATTGTCGCCCTTCTCCATCTTGATATTTCTGAGTTTATCCTTCAGCGCCAATTTCCTATGGTCGCTACTGCTTTGGAAAATATCTATCAAAGCCTTCGACATAGCATATGAAGTGGCTTTCCCATGAAGGCTTGAGATAATATGGTCCTCGCTACTTTCTTTTGTGAGTCAGCAAGTAATGCATCATCCGTCGAAGTGGGCTTAGGAACATCATTGTCGATGAATTCCTTCAAGACGTTATCTTCAAGAACCACCTCCATCCTATCCTTCGATGCAATTTAGTTTGATCTACCCTCAAGTGCATACTCTAGACACAAACCATTGAAATCCATTTGGATGTTTACTCAACTGTCGCACCAAGAAATTCTTGCAGCAAATTCAAATTGTTTCCACCAAAAAAATCAACCACTTCTTCAATATTGAAATCTTATTTTCTTAGATACCATGTAGAAATTTTAATAAAATTATATATTCCCTAGATTCTAGTGATCTAATAATTATATGCCACTGTTAAATATAGAATCCTTCTACTTAAATCTTTGCGGAAGTTTAATCGCCAATTGCAAACACATGAAGAAATATTAATCACACATAACACAAATGTTTTTACCGAGAAAGAATAAAGCTAAAAACCTGACTATCATATATTATGTATATATCATGAATCATGAAGTAATATCATACAAAAGTATAATCCAAGAGCTCTCGGTACAATATACAATCGTCTCACATTGTCATACAAAAATTGGCTCACACATGCACCAATTTACTGCCTTCTGACAACCTGCCTCCACCATGAAATCCCTATTAATCACAATACCTAAATGAATGAGATACTATCGTGCCTTAACTATGCAATCCTCATTGGAATATCCAATGTGTGTGTGGTTTCATGAGTGCACCCACTAATGTGACAACTACTAGTCAAACTGTTGCTTTCGCCTATCTCTCAACTCGATCTCCACTGGATCTAACATGCATGTAGTTAAAAATAGTAAATATTTAGTTGCATGTGAGATCACTCCATGTGAATTAATTTAATATTTAATTCAGTGATCTCTCACTAGTGTATCTTTAGTTACAACTAGTAAAACCGAGTTTAACTCAGTTAACTGAGTTAAACTACTTTATAACTCACATAACTACACATCCAACTCTGTTACAACTTTGTATCACTCAGTTACAACGAAGTCCACTTGCATGTCCCATAAACCAACCTTAGAACTCGTAACTACTTCAGTCAACTAGTTTGACACATCAGTTAACTGAAATGAAGTGCTTTAAGAGAATAGATTATTATTTATTGTCTAATTATTTTTAAGAGATAATAATAATCGACATGCATTCTATTTTTAGAAATGCAATCTATAAATAGACTTCGCCCATGCATCTAAAAACATAAAATCATCTATAAATAGAATTTTCTCAACCATCTATAAATAGACTCCCACTATAAATAGACTTTGTTCAACATTCTAAAAACATATATACACCTAAAAATAGCTTGTGGGCCCCACCTAGTGTAGGTGCTTAATTTTCACTAAGGTCAACATCCTGTTGAATCTCAACAAATTTATGGAGATATCTTGAGGATTGTGTGACACATTTGATTGGATGACCCAAATAATACTTTGTTTGTTGAAGCATCATGTTGACTACCATAACGCCACCATTCTTCATCTCTGTTTGATAAAAGATACAGATATTATTGGCTTGTTTTCTGTCGATCTATTGGTATGTTCTATCAGAATTTTACTTTCATGGTTATCTGATTACTATTTTGTATCGGTCCCTAGAATTTTGAAGTAAATTTTCATCAAGGATAGAAAAATTTCAAAATTTTACAAAACGTTTGTAAAGTTACATTAGAAATGTGGAAAATGAGGGCATTACAAGAAAGACTGTAGATCGAAAATTACTGAGAAGGGGAAGGGATTTTTTGATGCTCCTTATATGGAAACAAGAATATCCTCATATGAATGAGGTGATGTGTACTTGGCTTCTTAAAGTACACATATAGATGAGTTATGGTTGGTTGAATTAGGTTCATTATTTCATATGACAACCCACAGGGAGTGGTTTTGTTAGTATGAAGTATATGATCTGGGTAATGTTTTCTTTGGAGATGGATTGAAATATAGAGTCATAAGATGAGAAAAATTAATTTTGAAGCTCATGGATGGAAGGATTGAAGCACTCCCTACTTTTATGTACATCCCAGGATTAGTTAGAAATTTTACATTTCTAAGAAAGTTGACTGATGCAGGTGTAAAAATAATGTTTGAAAAGGATTGTTGCAGGATAGTTTGGGGGAAAATTCTATTCATGAGGGTAATTTATATTGGAAATATATATAAGCTATTTGGAACTACTATTAGTGATGGTTTCAATAGTTTTTTTATTCCTAAAAGTGGAGCAGGAGAAGGAAATAATCCTACAATCTATGGGGAGAATACTATGTTGTGGCCTTAAACACTACGACACATAAGAGAGAATGCCCTTCAAATATTACATAGTAATGATATGATAGATGGTATGCCAAACTTGTCTCTGGATTTTTATTCCTATCAACATTATTTATATGGGAGTGCAAGTTAAGTGAAATTCTACATTGATACTATAAGAACAAAGGTAATAGTACAACTAGTGCATAATCATGGGTTTAGATCTGTGTTAGGGTCATGACTGGGTAAATATGTGTGCTACGTCTCGTTTAAATATGAATTCTCTAGGAATACATGGATATATTTATTTATGAAGGAATCTTAAGCCTTTGATATATTTAAAGAGTTTAAGTCTTTGGAGGAAAATCAAATAGAGATGAAAATAAAGGTGTTGATGATATATAATGGTGGAGAATTCTATGCGAAGGAATTTGAAGAGTTATGTAATAATTATGGTATAGCACACAAATGAATACTCCATACACACCTCAACATAATCTATTCGTTAGAATTATGATTATACTAAGAGGGACTATGAGTGAATCAATATAATGGAAGATATGAATAATTATTAACAATATAATATAATTGTAACCATTCAAATATCGATCATATAAGCAAGACATAGGAACACTAGGTTTACGTGGAAACACATGAAGGGAAAAAACCACAAAACCTATGTGAGAGTATTGTTGTAGGCTTTAACCGACTATTACATCAACTTTACAAGCACCAGCCAGAAGTAGATACCCATCCCATATTTTGCAAGAACCAACTTGTAGGAGACATACCCTTTCTTTGCATGCACCTAAAGGAGAAAAATATCTCTTTTCTTGCAGGAACCAACCTATAGGAGGCACCAGACCCTTGAACTGTATAGGAACCAACCTTAAGGAAACCAATATCCCCTGATTTTTAGGTACTAGATTTTTATATCTAGTAGATTCCTCTTTCATCACATTTTCAAACTCAAATCCATAGGAATTTCTTTGACTTTAAGCATTCATAATATTTTATTTCTCTTCCAACACTACCGTAGACTAGTCAAACTGTATTTAGTTGGATTTCATCACACTTTAGTCTATAATATACTCATTCTTTCTCTACTTCAACCGAATCATAGATACGAAAAATAATCTATTTTTTTCTCCTCTTTAGTAACTGTGATCTCACACTTATCATTCTCAACTTAGCCTTCTCACATACTATATACCATTTTTTTGTTATGAAATACATCTCCTTTAGTCCAGATCTCATTTTTTCAAATCACTCATACACACTTGTTATTTTAGTTATCTAAAACTCATATTTGTATTAAGCTATTTTGTGAGCCATTATTTAACTCTCTTATCAGTCTTGCCATTCTTCTCGCCACCCTTGCTAAATTTATATTCCTTATTCTATAAGAGCATTCATTTTCTTAAAAGATTACAACATATAATCAAACTCATCCAATATTCTTAGTTAAATTTCATCTTCTTCTATTATTACTATATTTTTCATATACATGGGTTGAGCTCACACTTCAAATGCTTTCTTCTACTTTTATATTTTTTACCTCTTTATTTATCATAATCATATGTCCATGGTTTTTATCCTTTCAATTTCCACTCATGAAAAATTGTTGATGAGATTAACACATGTCTGTTTATTCACACATAGTACTCTCACAATGTATTTTTTCATCTTTTTCTGACCATATATTCATATTTATCCTAGGGAACAAATAAAATTTATTATCATACATCATAAATATCTCTTTACAAATTTTACACATAACTTCCTTAGATCCCTACACTCTTAACCAAATCTTCATTCTACACATACCTCCTTCTATAGTCATGCTTTCATATTTGGGTGAGACAAATTAACACCTTTACCCTTTGCTCAACCTTACATATTAAAAGAATTATATAAACAAGAGCTTATCAATTTCTACCTTTTAAGGTTTAGTTTCTAGGAATTTTGACATCAAACACATGTTAATGACCTCAAATGCATCTAGATATTATATGCCTCGATAACCCTTTCTAAATTCCTTTAGAGCTGAGGGCTTAAATTTTTCCTCCTTATGATATGGGGATAGAACCTTAGACATAACTCCATTTTATAACATATCTGGCCAAACCACATTAAAATTAAAATCCTAGCAATCTGGAATCTAGATCTTCACTTGACATCACATTCTCCAAGGTGATCTATGCCTAAATGTCCTCACATCTAGTATCTAGTGAATTTTTCGACAAGATAATTGGTTGCATGCTTGAAGGCCTCAATACCAAGATACCTTTGCTTGCCTAAAACCATGACAAAGAAGAACTTCAACTAACTTCTATTTTCTTAATTGAATTCAAGTATGAGTTATACATGACCATACAGATGTATTACTTGATGAGGCATGGAACCTTGTCTTACTTAGAGTCAGAACCAAGTCCCTCAAACCTGCTTGAATTTCGTGTCCTTTTACTTATAACTTCGACCACTTCAAAACCTATACGAGTCTTCTTTACTAAAATTACACAAAGCTAGATCCATGTTAGCTATTAGAAATGAAAACTACATCTAGGTCTACACCACTAAATTCGTAGATGGAATTTTTCCTTTGCAATGAAAAATTAAAAATATCTTAACACTATGAAGTCGTAAAAAATAACTTCATAGTGTGAACCTCAGGCTATCAGAGTATTCCTTATTAATTTTTGGACAATGGGTGACTCGGTTAGTGTTGCCCTTGACTTCAACAAGAATTAATGGTGATTAGTGTTGGAATTGATTGCAACAAGAGTCATAAGTGATCCATTGATATCTGTAGGATTCTAGTAGAGAATCATCATAGCAACAGGCTTACTGAAAAGTTATTAAATGATGACTATGATTTTTGGGATGTTAGCACTCCAAGCACAAGAAGAAGGGGAAATAAGTCGAGTATGGCAGGAAGTTTGGGGCCACCCTTAGAGGCAAAAAATCTGCTCCGAGCCTACATCAGACCCTGTCCAATGGAAATAGCTTTGGAAAATATTTCCAACAACATGTTGAAGTCCAAATATGGATTACTTGATCCAAAGATATAGCATGCCAATGTCTAGAGACTTGAAGCCTTGAGAAGGATAAAATGTCAGATTTGGAGCATCAGGACTCCGATATATTGGAACATTGACATATTCCAATATCGGCACATTAACACATTTAATGTTGGTGAATATCATATCATCATCACATCGACACATTGGCACATTGAAGGTTGGCGAATATCGGTACATAGACACATCAGCATAAAAAAACATCGAAGTCATGAATATCGAAACTTCTTGACTGAGTTTCTCTAAGAATTTACAATATCCAAAATGTCGATATATTACAAATAAGAAATTAACAAATGTTTCAATAGTAAAAGGAAGTTTTGATCGGTCCTCTTCTCAAACCTTATGAAGGACACATGCTAGTCTGAGATTGGATCTGATAAGCTGAAGTGGAAAATTATGTGAGCATGACGTGGTGATATGGCAGGATACGTGGCACATATGATCAACGTGTTTGGGTGGCCTATTGGACCATTTCTAGGTGAAACATGGAATCATTCTAGAAGAACCACATGGAGTGATGATGCATTCATGATGTCAAATTAGAGATCAACATATCGAAAGGTGAATGATCACATGCTTCCTATGGAAATTCTCATGAGGAAAGTTATGATGGATGGGACTCTGATGCAATGATAACACGAGGTAATAAGTGATATCATGGAAGAAAAGGTGCATAGCATAATAAAAATGTGGAATGTTTCCCTGCTCAAGCTTGAGATATTTAGGACCTATGCACAAAGCCCTTGATCATGACTCTCAGTCCAATAGGAAAGTTGTGCCAAAAGAGCTAAAGAATTAAAGTGCCAAGTAAATATGAGAGGCGCAATATCAAAAGGTTTTCATTTTGGAATTACTGATATGGAGTGTTTTGATGGTGTAAACATGTCGAGTGAAGACTCTAATAGTATGACATAAAGGTGTATTCAAGGATGGATGGGCCGACAATGAATTAAAGGTGTGGAAAGTAGAGTTGTTCATGAAATTAATGATCAAAATAATATTGTCTAGTCAATATAGCAAGGACCAGCACTGCACAAGATGACTTGAGAGATGTATGTTTTGAATTTTGGAGTAAGCCACCTTTTGATCTTTCCATGCACACCTCATTTAATTAAATAGAGTGTAGAGAAGCCATGTTGAAGAATAGTCCAGGGGCTGAGAATCCATAAATGAGCAAGCCATGCCAAAGAACACTCTAGGGTTTGAGAAGCCATAATTGAGTATGGATAGCCTAGTTGGAGTAAGAAGGTGAACTAAGAATTTATTTCTTAGTAAGAAGAATTTATGTCACACAAAGAAGCACTTGATTTGTCAGTACATAAATGAAAAAGATAGGACTGGTAAATACATAATCATGGAACAAAACTCTCCAAAGTCATTCTACAAAGTTGTGAGAATTTTTTTTTGTTGAAATAGCCGTGATGCGAGTGTAGTGGGCATGTTGTGTGAGAGGGAGAGCACAAAGGCTGAGCTGAGCGATATTACTGAGTCCAATTTGATAGAGAAGCAACAGAGTATGTGTTGTGAGAGAGAATATTATTGATCATCTATTGGTCTTATCACAATGCAGAAGGAGAAACTGTGTGAGTGGTGGAGTCGTTGATTAAGTAGTGGACCTAGAGCAGGAGGAAATGTTGTGACTCAGAGAATTGGTATTTTACTTATTTGCAAAATTCCTATGTTTTCAATTTGAAGATTTTATGAAATAATATAACAATGGAAAAAACAGGTGGTGGTCTAAATTAAAATATTTTGGTGCCTCTTGTCAATTTGGTGCTTGCTATATAAAAGGGGGTTGGTTCCTCCATTGATTGGGTGCTCACATAAAAACTGATTTAATTAAGTGGGGGCTTCATTTTCATCTTAAAAAAACAAAAAATTGGCAGTTTTTACCCTCTAGGTTTCCATGTCAAATAACCTATTTCTATGTATATATTTATTGATTTTGAGAGATGTTTTTTAACATCAAAGTGATTATGACTTCCTACTCATTTATTGGTGAATGAATACTCTCATAAATAACATAAAATAAAAGGGACTAAGTAAGAACAAATTCAAAAATAAATTTTGAAAGTAATCATACAATTACGAATTCACCTCCCTCTCAATAATTCCTTAATCCAACAATTGGTATTAGAGCTAAGTTCCTTCGGATACATTCTAACAAATGGAAGGTAGATCCATAAGGAATTATGTGTAGGAAAGAGAACCAAGAGATTTATTCAAGAAGAATACCAGTCTTTAATGGGACAAACTTTTCCTTCTCAATATTAAAGATGGAAGAATACCTAATGTGACTTCGTGTATGCATGTGGACTTCAGTGTTGGTAGATTACAATGTCCCTCATATTCCTCCAATTTATGCAGATTGTAAGAAGTTATATGGAAACAATGCTAAACACAAAAATTCTATTCTTTTTGTTCTTAGTAAATCGAAGCTTGTAAAATTTATGCATTGTAAATCTCCTAAGAAAGTGTGGGTAAATCTCATTGTTTGCTTGAGGGGTCCTAAAACAGGTTCAAATTTATTGCACAACCAAAAAACCCTCCAACTACTAGCCCTTTCGGCAATGACCTACTTTTGTAGATCAAAGTCTCACCCAAAGTAGTATGGGGGGCTGTTGTAGTGGGTTTCCACACTTGAGCACTAATTAAATGTGGTGGCCCTAAAAATACTTATAACAGAATTATCACAGATGATATATGGATGTGTGCATTAACATATCAATAGAACAATAGATCAACTTCATTGCAGATTATGACCAAATGCCTCAATTTGTATTCACACACAACAAATAGATATACTTCATTCACACTTATTAATTAACTAATATTCACTCATAAGATACTTTATTCATTCACACAGATGCATGTAATCATAAACATGAGTAAAGATGAAATCACATTAGAGATTTCGATCTCAAAGAAAATAATAGATACATAACACATCAATCACATAACATATTCAAGTTCACCAAAATAGTCTTCTTATTAAGAGATATAGAAATTCAATATATTCTATCTTTCAAAACATTCTTATACTTCCACGCACATACTCAGTGGAGTCTGCACATAGACATGACTTAGGTCTCCAAGCACATAGCTAGTAGGAGCATTTCTACACAAAAACACTGTCTTAGATCAAAATATTACAAAACATGCATGCGTGATCATTCATTGTCTCTACTTTAATCGACATATCCATATTTATACAAATTTAGACATGCAGATACCATGGTATCAACTTAGGTACTTTGACCCGCCCCAAATCCCCTTTGACTCTTCCACGTAGAGCGCACAACAAAACATAACATAAATTTATCAAAATTGCACAAAAATTGTACCACATGGGACCCCACTCCAACAATCCCCCAAAAAAAACTCGTAACTCGTCCTGGGTCACTGTGGGGTGGTCTCCTTCATCTTCGCTTTGAGTGCTTCGACAGAGCTCTTTAGTGGCAAGTCCACTTCGACACTCTCCATGATAGCACCATGGATTCATCCACTAACTTCGCAGTTTTAGACCATTTATTTGCCATATTTATGTTGCGTTATTTTTTTTTGTAGGCTCTCTAAGGCACCATCCAACATCTAAGACAACTACAGGGCTTTCTTATCCCACGACTACATCCGTGGTTCCAAAATTTTCTCTCAATGACGCAGATCTTCTTTGTTTGTGTAATATTCCCAATTTTCCATCAGGTAATTGGAATATTAGAGTTCTTAATTTTCATAATTCATTACGTGAATAAGAGGGTGGAGGGACCCACAAACCCCACATATAAAAAAAATCCACTTTTGATGTGTGTATGTGGATGATTTAGATCTAGACCTACATTATGGAGAAGTGGGGCAGATTCTTAAATCAAGGAAGAGTGGATATCATGGATCTTAAATGAAAAATCATGAGGATCTTGGAGGAGGCCAACTAAGATCATAGTTCATTCAAAGTAATATCATAAAGAACTTATGATGAGATAGTGGAGGAAGTGGTGCATATAATGTACACATGATGGGAAGGGTGGGAATCTAATGCAAAACATGATGGAGATCATGGAGAGACAATGCAGTCTTCATGGAGGCTAGTGGCTACATAAGCAACGCATTTATGAGGTGGCCCTAGGATATGGAAGGCTCATAATCTATATAATGAAGTTGCAGGCATAATAGAATGAGCCTTTCGATTATTATTTCTAATTTATTTAGATCTAAGTTTGTCAATTGACATTTCTATGCACGCTTATGTTGTTTAGCTAAGTTTGCAGTGTTGTTTAGCACAGGGTGTTTCTGAGTGGATATCCCACCCTTACCCACACAGGGGACTTCGAGTGCCTATTCTAGGAAGGTTTCTATTGGGATTTATTTCTCATCAGGAATTGGTGCCATCTTCAGGAGGTTGTTTCTAACATTACAGCTAGGAAGGCGATGGAGGATTTATCCTTTCACCTTTTACTTCATGTTCAATCTTCCAGGAGCACTAGATCTATATCCGACATTCAGGCCATTGTATTTTTCCTCCATGCAGTAGCAGTCTCCTCAAGGATTGTGCAATTCAATCCTATAAATATATTGGAGGAAGGAAGTTTTCATTATTTCAGCTAGAAATACAATGAGGGGCCATCTCCTCACATTGCATTCATTATTTCCACCATTATTTAGCTAATTTGACATATCTAGCAGTAGGCTTGAGCTTTTCTCTCCTTGACAACATAGTTTTCTAAATTTTTTGATCATTCAACAACTATACTCAGTGGAGGAGGAAATACTCAGCTAGATCTTAAGCTTTTAGCCCAAGTATCTAGTGAACGGATCAACCCTTCTTGCATATATCTGATTGTAAATCATATTGCATCCATCCTTGATCAGATTATGCAGCAGATCTGCATAACCAGCAATGCATATTTGAAGCCCTAAGAGGGTTATTTTCCTAAACTCATAGATCTGGAAAAACCTTTCTAGGTTATCTTGTGTATCCATCATAGAGCCCAGATATAAAGTTTCAACATCATTGGAGTTCCCAAACTACCTAGATCTACATTTCTATTTTTCCTATAGTTGTAGCCCCAGCCGTTGCAGCAGGAACAATGTAGTTCTTCCTTCCAGAAGTCTAGCAGTTACGTAGTCCCTCTTGTCGAATCATTTCAGGGTCATTCTAGGTCATTGCTTTGTCTTGAGTGTCTCATATTTTAAGGATTGTTGTATTGATTCATCCACCTCCATATTAGTAAAATGGCTCCACTATTTCCATGAATTTTGATGTGTATTTAGATTTTTTTTTTACTTTGTTGAAGTTCTTATATTTTGTTTTTGTATTACTGCATTCTCCCTTTTTGGATATTACAGTGGTATTAGAGCATGATCTTTGGCTCAGCTTGTTAACACTTCATCTTTTGCATCAAAAGAAGAAGCAAATAGTAGATATCTATCATGAAGGAGGATTACAGGTTTTTCCACTCTTCTCTTTAGATCCCTACAAGATATCTCCAAGGAGGTAAACAAAATGAAGTGAGAAAGGAAAATTAAATATCCAAGAAAAATATTGGATGAGGAAGGTCCCAGCACTTCCTATCAGCATGAGAAGAAACCAGAGAAGCAAAGAGTTTCACATTATTCCACTAGATCCACTTTCATAAGAAAGAGGACTGGTCTAAATATGAAGGAGACTTGGGGCATGAGACCCTAAGTAAATATTTGTCTGAATACAAAGCACAACCTATATATTTGAAGGAGAATCTCTCTCTCCAACAGTTCTTATAGCTCAAAGAAGAAATAACATCCAGAAGCAGCAATAGAAGAAAGAGGCATAGATTCTTCTTGCCTACATTTGATGGATCTTCCACAAGAACATTGAGGGAATGGAGGGGAGAATTGTCTGCCATCTTCCTGCAATATCCTAGAGCATAAAGAGAGGATGTCGAGTTTGCATCACTGCACCTAGAAGGTGAAGCAAGGGATTGGGGGTTCAGTCACTTGTCCCATATGAAAATATTTGTTTATGCAGATTTTATTCAGAGACTAAAGAAGAGGTATGGTAGAAAGAAACTAGAGACATATCATATAGTGACATCTCCCATAATTGAAGAGGTAGTGCATGAAGAGCCCAAGGATTATGTCCCCACTATCACTCAGGAGGAGGAACCTCTACCACCTCCACCAACTGCAGATGTACTTACATCAGGAGGAGGATCACTTTAATCTTTGCAATATGGTCTTGAGTTCTTGAAATTTGGAGCCCCATACACGATTCATGAGATGTATGAGGAGGAGGAAGATACCAGTGCTGGTACAGTTGAAGAGATGCAACCATCACCATTACCAGAATTTGGAGAGACCAATGCACCGGTTGGAGGAACTCTTGTGGATGTGCAAGATGTTCCAGAGATTCAACTTATCCAAGGTTAGATATCATTTTTGGGATTCAACTGCGTTAATTTAGTCATTCATATATGACCATTTCCATGAGAGGTAGTCATAACTGACTAATTTCTCATTATTTTTGAATAGTCCACTTAGCACTCATTGCATCCAAGGTTTTCACATACTTTATTCTCATGTTACTTCAATACCTCATATTGAGATATGTGAGACCATGCCATTAGAGTAAGTCCATAACCAAGGATTAGAGCACCTTGTTGATTTGGAGCACCAAATTATCACTACATAGAGGACCCTTGACTTGGTCAAGGAGGAGATGTATTTCTATCCTAGTTTTTCATGGTTGAGCTACACCCAACACTTTGTGTTCAAGTGTGGAGTTGCGGAAGATGGGTGGAGTACAATCCTATTCAGTGCAATGCCAAATCATGATTTTATCATTCAATGTGGCCATGAGACATCACATGTATCACCATGTAGATCTACAACGCTATCACTTAGCAATAGTGATGATGAGAAGGCCCCATTATTCTTGGATCATTTTGAAGGTAGCTTCACTCATGAAGCACTAGAGGAGCAGATGCTAGAGGGTAGACATCTTGCAATGGAGAGAAATTTCCATTTTCAAGATGAATTTTCCCTGATGAGCATCTCACAGCTCAAAGAGAGATCTCTACCTACAGCATATATGGAGCCTTATGGGTTCCAATGAGCCTTTGATGAGAGGATCTCATGGAGAGACCTCAATGGATGTGCACTTCAAAATTTCATGGAGTGCAAAGCTATTCACATGGAGGATGTTGGTATTATACATTGGGAGGATACCAAGATTGAGCTTGGCATGATTCATCATCCACATTGGGATGAATGGATCCGAATGAGGAGTAGGAGGTTGCCTACCTTCCTGCAGATCTATGATACCGGGAAGCAAGAAGCATGGTTGCACTAGATTCTTTTGGGTGAGTAAGGGTTTTACCTAAAATCTCACATTTACAGTATCCATTCCATAAATATCACTAATTACATGCAGCATTAGGAGGCATGGATGTGCTGGTTATTGACGAGAGAGTTTGAACATCTCATGATATATCTTATGTCCTTGTATTTAATTTTGTTTGGGATATATCTCATGTTCATGTATGTACTTGGGTTTGGGACATTTCATACCTCTCACATGAAATGGCATAAGGGAGATTATTTATATTGTTTTGATGAGACACTACACATGTCCATTAGTATGTTGTTGCTCCATGACTTGCATCATGATAATGTAAGGAGGAAACACAAATATTTGTTGCTTTGGTTACTCTTGGGAGAGTATGGGCTGATTTATTCTCATACATGGCATGACATTGATGGAGGGTGGCAATAGGAGGCCTTATAGCATTGGCCTCTATTGGGGGATTATTTTCATTGTACTTGGTATAATGATCATGTGATGGGGCAGCAAGATGCATTGCTCCAGTGGCTTCTCTTGAGAGGAAATGACCACTACATTTGGTACAATGATGATGTGGTGTGGTCACAAGAGGAATTACTGCAGTATCTTCTATTAAGAGAGTATGGATCTCACATTTATATTGATTCAAATTTGGCATGGCAGCAAGAAGCATTCATGTGTTGGCTTCTATTAAGAGAGTATGGCTCTCTTACTTGTTTTAATGGTGATCTAGCATGGGAGAAGAAGGATTTTCTGCGTTGGTTTTTATTGGGAGAATATGGTTTTACATTGTTCATGGCCATCCATATGGCTCTGCTTCTTGTTTTTCACTATGGTGATTTTGTGTTTGGTTCCTACATGGCCAAGGGAGCTAATGTTGTGAGAATTGATAGATGCAATATACTCTATGTATCATGGGTTCGAGAGATAGTTCATGAGTTGGGACATTCCACTTTGGGAAGAAACCACTTCATTTCATGTATCTCATGTATAGAGGAGATATTTGGACATCATATGGTTGCCACTTGGAGATTCATTGGTCAGGAAGGGTATCTAACTTTTCAGTTGGAGGCCATTCTAGAAATTCTAGAGAGGCAGATTTGGAGCTGAACATGCATGATACATTTTCACAGATGGGGAGGCCTTTCATATGAGGATTCCATTTAGAGGGAGGATGTTTGTTGTAGAATCCACTTTTGTAGTTGCTTGAGGACAAACAACATTTTGGTGTGGAGGACTGTAATATTCCCAATTTTCCATTAGGTAATTGGAATATTAGATTTCTTCATTTTCATAATTAATTAAATGAATTAGGGGGTGGAGGGACCCAAAAACCCCATAGATGAATAAAATCCACTATTGATGCATGTATGTGGATATTTTAGATCAAGATCTACATTATGGAGTAGTGGGGTAGCTTCTTAAATAAAGGAAGAGTGGAGATCATGGATCTTAAATGAAAAATCATGCGGATCTTGGAGGAGGTCAACTAAGTTCATAGTGCATTCAAATTAATATCATAAAGAACTTATAATGAGATAGTGGAGGAATTGGTGCATATAATGCAGAACATGATGGGGAGATTGGGAATTTAATGCAGAACATGATGGAGATCATGGAGAGACAGTGCAGTCTTCTTGGAGGCTAGTGGCCACATAGGCAGTGAAATTATGAGATGGACCTAGGCTATGGAAGGCTCATAATATATGTAATGAAGATGGAGGCACAATAGAAGGAGGATTTGGATTATTATTTCTGATATGTTTAGATCTATATTTCTTGGTTGAAATTTCTATGCACGCTTATGTTGTTTAGCTAATTCTATAGTGTTGCTTATCATACAGTGTTTCCGAGTGGAAATCCCACCCTTACCCACGGGGGACTTCGAGTGCCTACTCTGGGAAGTTTTCTATTGGGATTTATTCCTCATTAGGGATTGGTGCCATATTCAAGAGTTTGTTTCTATCATTCCAACTAGGAAACTGGTAGAGGATTCATCCTTTGACATTGTAATTCATGTTCATTCTTCCAAGAGTAGCAGATCTATATCTGGCATTCAGGCCATTGTATTTTTCCTCCATGCAATAGTATTCCCCTCAATGATTGCATAGTTCAGTCATGTAGATCTATTGCGGGAAGGAATTTTTCAGCATTTCAGCTAGAAATCCTATGAGGGACCATCTCTTTACTTTGCAATAACTATTTCCACCATTGTTGAGCTGATTTGACATATCCAGCAGGAGGCTTGAGCTTCTCCCTCCTTGACAACACATTTTTCTTAAGTTTTTGTTCATTCAACAACTATATTGATTGGAGGAGGAAAGAGCAGCTAGATCTTGAGCTTTTAGCCCAAGGATCTAGTGAAGGGATCAACCCTTATTGCATAGATCTGATTATACATCATATTGCAGCCATCCTTGATCATATTATGTAGCAAATCAACATACCCAACCGTGTATATGTGAAGCCCTAAGAGGGTGATTTTCCTAAACTCATAGATCTGGAAAATCCTTTCTGGGTTATCTTGGGTATCCATCATAGAGCCTGGATATAAAGTTTCAGCATTATCGAAGCTCCCAAACTATCTAGTTCTACATTTATACTTTTCTGGTAGTTGGAGTCCCAGCAGTTGCAGTAGGGAAAATTCATTTTTCCTTCCAGCAATCCAGGAGTTACGTAGTCCCTCTTGTATGATCATTTCAGGGTCATTCTAGGCCATCTCTTTGGCTTGAGTGTCTCATATTTTGAGCACTATTGTACTGGTTCATCCACTACCATATTAATAAAATGGCTTAGATATTTCTTTGCATTCTGATGTGTATTTAGATTTATTGTTTACTTTGCTACAATTCTTATATTGTGTTTTTGTATTACTGCATTCTCCCTTTTGGGATATTACAGTTTGGATTTCCTTGGACCATGAAGGCGGGAAATTCTTGGTGTTGTTACTAATGTAAGCACTGCCATCCAAATGTCTGCAAATTATTTTTCCTTCACGCACAGTTCATTGCCTATTTGTTGCACCATTGGGTCATTTGGAACGAAATTCCTAACACCCATGGCTTCATATCGTAGTTTCCCACACTATTTTATTACATTTTATATGCTATATGTCGCTACCTTGAGTGCTACAACATGCTTTACTCAGACCTCTCGTCGCATTTTCGGTTGTAGCTTCATCTGTAATTCAGGAATTTGCTATTGAAACTCAACCCAGAAGATCTGTACTTTGTTTTGAGAGGCCTTCAGCATAGTGGCCAAGCCTTCCAATTTATCTGTAGGTGCAGTTGAGGAAAAAACCTCTCACTGGTCACCACAGACTTTTTTGATTTTGTCTTCCAATGTAGTGTGATGACCCTCAGCCGTGCGACACACCTCCTCTGTCGTCTATTATTTTTGTTGTAGGACGACGACATGATGTTCTGATTCATTGGCCATGTGGTAGGCTCGGTCCTCTCTATACTGCAACTCTTCTACGATGATGCTATGAATCATTTGAATTTTCTTGGTTGGCAGCATGACCATGTCGATGTTGATCTCTCCACAGGCTCAAAGAGTTACGCGCATAGTCGGTGACTCTAATCTGATAACAAGGGAGGGGATTTGGGTTAGGTGGATATCCCGGGTTGAAGGTGACACTATGATGATTGGATGCACGCAGGAAGGAGGCACACTCACTTGAAGCTGGTTCTCTTAGGCCATGCTTACTTGAATCAGGCTCACCTACACTTTTAGCTCTTGAATCCCTGTCTAGATGCCTTCAAGCACGGCTTCGTACTACACCTCCATATATGTCCACATGTCTTCGATTGCAAATGCCATTGTATTTTTAATCTCATTAAAATCATCCTATGTTAGAGTGATATCCTCTGCTCCTATGGCTCTAGACCCTTTTCGCTTTTTTCACGCACCTCCTGCAGCATGAGAGCCCTACTTAGTCCCCTTGGTGGTTTGAGCCTTAGTCTCCTAAGCACTTGCACCATTATTTTCTGGTTCATTTTAATTTTCTAAGTCAATTGTCTCTCCGGTGGTGGTCGATGTAGGCTTAGCCTCAACATATTTTCCCTTCTATGTATGTTTTGTCATTCTAGGCTTTGTTGGAGTCTTTTAAATTGACGATGGTGCACCCCCAGTGGTGCACGACTATATCCAAGATGGCAACAACTCTATCATTATGCACACCAGGTCATATTTTGTGACCAAGTATGGAAAATAATACCATACACCCTTCAAAACACCCTTCGTTCACATATGGACATTATGGAATTTCGCCTTCGAATCTGTAATTAATTTTTATTATTCATACAAGGTTGGTGAAAAGCTTGGCTTTGACTGAATCACTTCAAACAACACAGAGTCAAAAATTACTGAGAAGATCTTACTTTCAGTGACTCTTGTTGGAACCTTAGAAATCCATAGAGTGGTGTAGTGCATGACTTTACACATCTATGGCTCTCTCTCAGGGACCTATTTTTCTTCAAGGGTTTTCCAGCTGATGAGCCCAACTAGGAGGATCAGCCAGGCGTAATAGAAGTTGTTTCCTTTGTCTAGGGCCTCGCACATGTTTTCTAGAAACTTAGTGCATAGATATTTTTCCTATTTTTACTGCACACCATTCTCACACTGCCCAGCAAGCGTAATGACATGCATAGGGACCTCCTTTGGCCTGCACTTCCTCATCATTTTTTAGGGAAGCACAATGGTGCCAAACAGAACTGCAGTGTCACTGATTTCACTTACAACAAATCCTCGAGTTTTGTGCGAGAATTTATCCTTATTAACTTTGCCAACCACCTTCTTTCCTTGAACCTTCCCTTTGAATGCTGTTATTGGTTTTGTGCCTTGGTTAAGCAAACCGGTGATCTGATGGATCAGTGCAACATCGGTTATTATGTGCTCCCCGAGCCTTAAACAATCATCATGAATAAATGTGAGCAAATGTCACATGCAAATATCTTTGATCGGGTTGCGGTCGAAGTGTGGGATCTGTAAAATATTGAGCAATCCAAATTTGTGCAAGCCTGGGGCCCAAGGCATCAGCTCAACCTTCACTATGCTGTCATCATACCGGATTGTTTTTAAGTACATGTCTGGCCTAAGCTCAAGAAATATATCTTGATCATCGAGGTCCTAATCTTGCATTTTTTAAGTCAAATTTTGGAAAACATATCGCCCTCAACTAGTACGTTCTATGGAAATAAATTCATATTGATGTAAGGGCAAACTTTTTCAACATCCTTCGATATCTTCACTGAAGCTTTGCACAGTGCAACATAGGAAAGAAACTGCATGATAGGATTGGAAATCTCTACCACATACTCTTCTTCCATGACCATCTCTAGTAACTCTTCCATGGGCTTCTTTTGACATTCTGCCATAGTGGAGCGCAGCTTAGGGGTCTTCTCTCGGGGCGATTTCCAGGACCCTAAGTTCTTTCCCTTCTTAGTCTAAGTTAGAACAGGGGTCTTAGTAGCATGAACAATGAGTTCCTCTCCTAGCTTGGTGGTTGTCATATAGCCTGGTATTAAGTTACCTAAACCTCTACAACATAGATCCTCCTCAAAGAACGGATTAATACCAGACATATACTTCAAAAAAACTTCAGAAAATAGAGATCTCAAGTTTTAAGAATCACATAGAATGCAAAGGGAACTAATGCAACCACTTCGTTCATATTTATAGCTTAGGTCTTAAAATGTCTCTTGCGCATTAGTGTAACTCCATAAATCATAAACATGTCCAAATCGTGCATAATATGCTCATTAAATGCCACTTAGACACTCCTCCAAATGGTAAAAATATAATCTTGTCCAGATTTACTGTTCCAACGGCTATACTCTACAACCTCTGCAACCCAGTCAACCTATGCACACAACTTCTGCATGCTCGTCACACCTGTTTTCGCGTATTCCATCCCTTCTACGTAGATCCAATTCTCCAGTGATATAGTCATTTGGTGTGCGTAGGGAGAGGGTCATCATTGTAAGGCTTCAATCAGCTTACGTTGACATACCCTGGAAGGTTTTCTCCTCTCAACGTCACCAAGTGCACCACACCTCCATCAATGAGCTCCTTAACAACATATGGTCCTAATCAGTGCATCTTGAACTTCCCTGGGTCGCATGCAAACTTGTTGTCATAAAAAAAAACCAAATCTTTTTCCTTGAATAACTTCTGTCTAATATTCTTGTCATGCCAAGCCTTTTCATGCACCTTCGGCACTTGTTAATGAAAACCTGAAATAAAGCAATTATGTTCGAGTGTGACCAATTATGAAAACCATTCATCCATAATATCTTGCTTTTCCATATTTATAAATGATGCAATGCGCAAACTTGGGACTATGTACTCCATTGGCATCACAAATTCTTACCCATACACCATGTTGAATGATGTCTTTTATGTTAACTTCTTTCACATGTTCCTATATGGAAAAAGAACGACAGGTATGTGCACATCCCAATAATTTTGGTTAGCATTGCAAACCTTAGTGAGTGCAGTGTCCAATACTTTATTGAAATATTCCACTACACCGTTCACCTATGGGTGATATGGAGTTCTCTTTTGATGATGAATATGGAATTCTTCTGTCAGAGCTTCAATGGTTTCATTCACAAAGTATGTACCTTCATCACTTATCAGAATCTTAGGGCATCCAAACCGAGTCAAGATTTTCTCAAAGGTGAAGTGCACAGTTGTATCCACACTACAATCCTTCATAGGTTTAGCTTCAACCCATCTTCTTACATAGTATGTCGCATTGAATATGTAACGTGAACCTCTCTTCTTTCCTGGAGGGTCAATAGGTCAACCAAAATCAATGGCCCATTTGTCAAAATCTTGCAACACCATTTGAGGGTGCAAGGGAATTTCATCTCTGCACGATGGTTTTCATGTCCTTTGGCATATATCACATGTGCGACATTGCACATATGCATCATTGTGCAATGTGGGCCACCATAAACCAGCATGTAGGATATTCTGCATAGTGTCTTTCCCTGCATAGTGACCTTTGACAACCCCTCCATGAGCTTCAGCTAAGATGTCTCATCTTTCAAATTCCAATACATACCTCCGCAATATCTCATATGCACTCATCTTGTACAACTAACTAGAAAATAGGGTAAATTCAGCGGCACGCACAACCAACTATTTCTGATGTTGCAATGTATACTCCTTAGGTGCATGTCCAGTAGTCAAGAAATGAATGATATCAAGGAAATTATCATCAACCACTTTTATAGCAAATAAATACGCATCAGTTAACCCATCTTCCAAGCATGTAGGCTCTTATCAATTCTCAATGCGTGATAGATGATCCAACCTTGCACTCAATCTCCCAGGCTGCACAATAAATTCAAAATCATATTCCTGAAACAAAAACAACTATTTGCAGATATTTCCTCCCAAAAAAAGCTTATTTAATAGGTACCTCAAAGTAGAGTGTTTAGCAAACATATTAAAGTGTCCTCCTAATAGGTAGTGGAAGAATTTTTGCAGTTCATAAACCATAGCCAATCCTTCTCTTTCCATAGTTGAATAATTTCGCTCTGTGCTTGATAGCTTTCTACTTTCAAATGAAATAGGGTGATCGATATCCACAGCTCTTGGCTGCACTAAAATAGATTTGAGTGCAATGCAAGAGGCATCAACATGCACATGAAATACATTCGACCAATCTCAAAAGACCAATATGGGTGCAGTGACCATCTTCTCCTTCAGTAATTCAATTTTTTTTTTACATTATTCATCCCAACATAATGACACATCCTTCTTAAGAAATTTTTTCATAAGCGCAGCGATCAATGCATATCCTTGGATGAACTTCCGATAATATCTTGTATGCACCAAAATTGAGCGCATTTGTTTGACATTAGCGATAACTTCCAAATTAGTAATTACTACAATCTTTGTGGGATTCGCCATCAACCCTTGCTGGCAGACAAAATGACCTGACAATGTCCTCAATGGCACACAAAATATGTACCTCTTCAAGTTAAGTGAGATATGATAATTCCTACAAGTATCCAACATTAGGCGCACTGGACTTGAGACATGCTTCTTCAATAAGCGAAAGACAGTCCAATCATCAAAGTAGACTTCCAAGAACTTGTGGATGTGTTCCTTGAATGCAGCTAGTACTACATGTGAGAGCATAACATGTGCATTACTCAAACCGAATGGCATAACTATATAATGAAAATATCCCCACTTTGTTGCAAAGTTTGTCTTGCTCCTATCTTCTGGCGCAATTCTGATCTTATCATATCCTAAGAACCCATCTGTAAATGAATAAGCTTCTTGTCCTCTGAAATTGTCGATGATATCTCCAAAAAATGGGGTTAGAAAAAAAGCATGAACACATGAATCATTCATTTTTAGTAGGTCCACGCAAATCCTTATTTCTCCTTTAGTCATTTTATCTTACACTGCCATGGGACTCACCAAACCAGACTCCTCCATTGGTTCTATAATTCCTGCAGCAACCACTTTATCAAATTCTTCCTTAATTTTTTAATTATACTTGGGATTCAATATATAAGGGCACTGCTTCATAGGTTGCGCATCCAGTTTCAAAGTGATCTTCATGACCCCAAGCTCTCCAATTATCCCTTTCAACTCAGAGAAATTTGTAGGAAACATGTCCTAATATTCATTCAATAGTTCTACGACATTTTCTACTATATCATCATCCCATTAATCTTCGATCTTCGTAATTTCGATGTTCTTCTATTACAATGTTCACCTGGTGAATATTTATAGGCTTTGTGACATCCAACGATGTAATTGAAGGCCCAACAACTACGTGTTGTCCTTCAAATTCATGGATTGTGATATTCCTTGGTTTTTCTTCATTCTCTTCAACTATCAGGTTTCTGCAATTGAGAATATCCCTAATCTTTGCATCACATGCCGACGAGGCATGCTCTACCTTAAAATTTATCATATCAAAGATGACAACTTGAATACCTTGCATTGATTCACTTGAGCAATCAAACCCACTCTCAAAGCTTAAGGCTAAAATGAAGCTTTCAGTCAGCGTAGACCATTCACTGGTTCCTCAGTGCAGCTCTATTTCCAGGTACCAATCAATAGGCACCTTCCCCAAAGTATTGATTAAAATGTGCAGCTATTTTGGTCTTGGCTCTGCACCCCATAATTCAGTCCATTTAGCGAGATGTCTAAAAAAATCACCTTTTCCAAAGTAAGTCTCCTGCATTCTAGTAGTTGGACATTCAAATCAGAATCTCATCATTCAGGTACATTATTCCCAGTTAGCCAAGTTTCCTTTGTGACTCTCCCACCATTGTGCTGGGGTAGAGCGTAAAGCTATATCTGGTTCATGGAATATCCGTGCTTCCATAACAATATTTTCAATTTCTCCTAAGAGCATGTTCACATTAGTTAACCCATCATAATACGGCAATTATTTTACCTCTCATGATATGCAGCAAAGGGATCTGGTAACTCGATTAAAGCGCAATAGAGACACTTCATGTAGCCATTTCTTTCAGTTCTTCATATGATTCTAAGAAGAAGGAACTATATTTTTCTCAATTAAGTCTTCCATGAGATGTCGGGTTGATCCAATAATCATCTCACGCAATCAGCTTGTAGATATGGTCGACATTGTCATCCTCGCGCACCGAATTTGTAAATCTTGCACCTTCTACGGGATCTATGGGAACTACAACTATGGTTTCATTATTCTCAAATACCAGATTCCTCCTCTTAAGATTTATGATTCCATCCATATCATAGCCCAATCCAATCCTAACATTGCTATATAAGGATCAGTATCATCCACAATTTTTATGACTTCGAAATATGCAACCACCTTAACTCCTTCAATATCTATGGCCGGCTATGAGAGTCTTCCTAATGGAATTATTTTCTGTTGATTCCTCATGCGCAACTGAATAGTAGAACACTCCATCTTAGGCTCTCCCATGTGATGCCAAGTTTGTGTAGGTAAGACATTTGAACCAAATCGTAGATCCAAAATGACCTGATCCATCTAATAGGAACCAATCTGAGTAGTCAAGCATGTCTCTCATCCAATTCTTCTTTTGTTCTTATAGATCTTGTTAAAAAATTTCTGTTCAATCTGGGGTTGTTGTTTTTCTGCAGAGTTATCTATCAATGCTTTAATATTCTCCTCTTCCTTTTTATTCTGTAATAGTTTGATGCAAGTAAGAATGGATTTATTTCTTCGTATACTCCAACCACATCCATAGGTCTACCACATCCAGATGTGCTTGCTTCTGCAAACCCCTTCTTTTCTTCTACAAAAGTGTCTTTTTCACACTGTAAATTGAATTCATCCTTTTTCTCAGGTTCTTTTCGGATCCAAAGATCAAGATTCAGGTTCTTTCCTTTGTCCTCACCAGTGTCTTCACCACTCATAGTGACAACATTCATGCTAGGCTCTTAGTTGTGCAGCTCTGCCCTGAGGATCTGTATATTTTGCATTAGAGTCCGAGGCTTATTTTCTTGCATATTAGAAATTAAAATAAGACAATATTCAATTACATGATCAAAATTCCTATAGTACCTGCAGATTGTCATGTTGGATTTGGACAGTAGCACGCATAATCGCCTCGATGTCCATAATTGTAGCAGATGAGTTGTCCTCTCCCTCGACAAGCTCCTCCTCCTCTTCCTTCTCCTCTACTCTTGAATACATGGTGCCTAGATGGGGATGCTACTGAGGTAGGCTCAGCCTACATTCTGTACAACTCAGCTTTATCCATCATCAAATCAAAACTAAGATAGTGTTGTTCATCATTTCCTAGTGACGAGTAGAAATTGCAAAAATGATTCTTTAGCTCATGTATATATTTTCCAATTATTGGACAGTAATATGTCACATATAGTCCAATAACCTAGAAAATTACAAACCATAATGAATCTATCCCACTTGGTTCAGTCGGGCTCTTCAGCAAGCTAGGTCCTCCATCTTGCAAATAATCATTGAACATAAGGTATTGATCCTTATGATGCCTGTCAACTTCACATCGTATGCAGGGTAAATTTGCGAACATCTCCTTTCCCTTATCTTTGCATAGATTATGAATTTCCAAATTCATTTCTTCTAGCTAATTCTGAATCTGTTGGGTTCTGATCATAGCATGTACCAGTGTAGCTTCTAGTCTCATTTCAATTTATACGGCCTTAGCCTGCGTGGAAATCTTCTGTTAACTTAGGGGATGATGCAGATGTTGGAGGAGCATAGAAATGAACCATTCCTTATTATGGGTATTATCAAAATTGAATCCACCATCTCTGATAGTGCACTTTAATATTTGGTCTGGATCCCATACAAATTCATTCAACTCTTGGAGAATCTGTTTTAACTCAGTGACACATTGTGAAAATAAATTCAACCTCCTAAATTTTTCTTCTAGCGTGGCCTTAAAATAATCAACATTAGAATTAGGATTTACTGATACATATCTTATATATCAGTCCATCGCGTGATCTGAAAATTAGTGGCTAACTGCACTTTCTTAACATCATCATTTTTCACCTGCTCTGCTCTCCATATGGCATCAGTGACAAACCAAATTTTTTGTGTATCTTCATTCCCAAAACCTCTGAAAGTAAGAAAATTCATAGATGCAGCCATATATGGGATTGGTGGTGGAGGTGGAGGTGGAGGTGTAGTGGATGACCTATGAGATGATATTGGAAGTGAAGTGGATGGGATCTGAACTATGGCTAATGCTCCTTGATTATTCTAATCTTGCAACACTTCTTCTTGTTTAGAGTGTGCAGATTCACCAGAGATACTAGTCTTTAATTCTTTGTCACAATCATATCTACCCATGAGAGGACTATCAATAAACCCTTCTTCTAGATCTATGTGGTAATTTCTTCCATTGCGCATATTCATGCCTCTTCAGGACATTCACATGATATGATTACATAGTGAGACATGTTCACACAATAGCATCTTAATCCAAAACTTCAAAGAGCGTAGGAACTTACCTCTGGGACCCTCAAAAAATATTCTTTCAACTTCAGAATAAGATACAAACTGGTCAGTAGAAAACTCAGTTATAAATCCTCCTAGAACACGATCAATCCAATGATCCATCCCACGAGTAATCGTATTTCTAATATTTTCTAACTGTTGTAGCAATTCTAGAGTCCATTGAGTAACTACGTCATCCTTTGTGCAACTCAAGAATGACTGCCACTCATGCAACTCAGTTCCAAAGGACGCAAATAATGTCTCGTGGACTTCTACATAAATATACTTTTGATCTCAATATTTAGCATATAATTCAGAACTTCTATTCTATTGGATTGCAAATTCAAGGATCTTTTTTTCATTCCAATCTTGTAATTTGTTCTACATAGGATGCCACAACATCAATTCTCCCTCAAAATGATCCCAGTTCTGGAAACATAACATTTTCTTGGCTTGAGGGGTCCTGACCCAGGTTCGTATTTATTCAGCAACCAAAAAACCCTCCAACTACTGGCCCTTTCGGCAATGACCTGCTTGCATAGGTCAAAGTCTCATCCAAAGTCGTACGGGGGGTTTTTTGGAACCAGGTTTTCACACCCTGAAGAAAAATTTAATGTGGTGGCTCTAAACAGACTTATAATAGAATTATCAAAGATGATATATGGATGTGTGGATTAATAGGTCAATATAACAATATATCAACTTCGTCGCATATTATCATAGAATGCCTCAATATGTATTCATGCACAGTAAATATATATAGTTCAATAACACTTATTCATCAACTGATATTCATACATAATTGTTGGGTGAAACTATTGTCGTTTAATTCCGTCTTAGTACTTGCCCAACCATTTAAATTGTCAATCCGAGGTTCGTAGGCTTACGAAGCACATGCACTATATATGCAGGACCGAAGTGGAACTAATCTAATCTAAATTGCTGAAATCAAATTGATCTAGGAAGGCATTGAAACATCAACTATGAAAGCAGGAAATTACACAAGGGAAAAGCAATACAACATGTGAAGAGCTGAATGACAAACAACATATGTGAGCTCACACCAATAAAGCTGTCTCAAATTACATTACCAGAATCAAATGACAAACCATGAAAGCATACAATAAAAGAATATGAGTCACAGTTAAGAATCCCCCTTCTCCTAATTACAAAACTATCTCTTAAAGCTAATCTAATGAACTTCTGAACTTATGAACTCCTTAGCTAATCGAAATGAAGAGAGAGCACTCTCTTATATACATGAAGAAGCTAACCATCTCATTCAACCACTCTCAACTACTTTCCCATTATTACAAGACATGATCCCTTTGAATCCTCCACACATCTCTCACATATCTTGAATAGGATATGCCAACCAAATCCTCCATGATCTTCTCCGTAGGAATAGGCTTGAATAATTATCTCCTTAATATGGTGGAGGAGATATTCAAGAAGTCTCTTAGAATTAATCTTTCACATTTCTCCTACACATTACAAAGCTCACACATTCTTGAGATATATATAAAAACATGTATATTTTCTAATATTTAATCATAAACTCACTTATAATACAAAAATGAATAAAGTGGAAAATAAGAAGGTGAAACCCAAATGTATTTATGAAAATGATGTAATGAAAGGTTAATAGGATGATGAAATGTAAGGAATAGTGAAGGGAAAGGTGGATGGAAATACGACATTTCTAAGTCCCAACATCCCCCCCAACTGAACTTGTTGCATGTCCTCATGCAACCATGCATGGATCTCTTTTAAGAACATTTGGCATCTGAACTTTGACTTTACATGATGATGAATGTTTCCAGGATATGTGAAGGATATGAGTAACAACTTACATTTTCTTATGGTTGGTTCTTGTGTGACAACCATGAATACAAAGAATGTTGGTTCTTGTGTTAACAACATTCATTTCGTTTTCTGTTCTCTTTTCTTATGGTTGGTTCTTGTGTGACAACCATTAATACAAAGAATGTTGGTTCTTGTGTTAACAACATTCATTTCATTTCCTGTTCTCTTGCTGCAATAATAATGTAAACACTCACTGGAAATCATAAGTTGTCAATGTGCATAAGAAAGCCTTTTTGTAATATTCATGAAGTATGCCAGTATGTATATTGATGCATGTGAAACAAAGTGCAACAAAGTATTGTTGGAAAATAAATGTTGGTGAATGGTGAATGAGGAAAAAAATGGAGTGATAGTGGTGAAGAAATGGAATCACAGTAGTGAATATGTAGCGAATATAGTCCCCCCCCCCCCAACTGAATTGGTTGCATGTCCTCATGCAACTTGGCGTGGGTCATGAAAGGAAATGGAGCATGATGAGGGAATTTTCCAAAATATTCAAGTCAACATATAAGGAATTGCATGATTAAAGATTAGAAAACAACATACTTCCACTTACCCAAGAATGATGAACTATGCAATAGGAATGTAGCTGCTACTGCTGCTGAAATCATGAAAACGTCACTGGTATCATAGCTATAACTGCTGTAACTGCTAGATCAGAGAATATGTGACTGTGGCTGCAACTGCTGTAACTACAACTGATGTAACTGCTCGAACATAGAAAGTTTGACTACAGCAGGATCATGAAAATGTAACTATGAATGCTGATGTCGTTGTAACTGGAACCTGGGAAATGAAGCAATCTGAACTGCTGGTGTTGAATCATGGAAAAGATAAGGGCTGAAAGTGGAACTGTGGTCTCATAGATCAGAATTCATGCTGCAGTAATTGCTGAGGGAGTCGTGAAAAAAAAAAGTGTATAGTATTCGTCTGCTACAAAACTGATTGTACAAATCTAATCATGCGAAAGAATGTGTTGATGTCAAGCATGAAGAGAAATCATTGGATTACCAGCCATTGATGTATGTCGTTAACCAATGCGAGGCAAACTCACCATTGATGTCAATGAGTGCCAAGGTACCCGGGTACATCTTGCGAAATGCGAATAGAGGGGTTGACGTCGAGCCATTTGCAAGATCTGATGATCAAGGGACATTAATGTATTCCCATGATTGTCAGCGAGAGAACTTGCCATTAAGGCATGCAAGTCTCAAGGTACCCAAAAGGAACTCTAGTCTATTTCCCAAATAAGGTGCTGAGGTTGATGGGGCAAGACTTGTTGAAAGGTGGGCCTTAAGGAATCCCACATCAGTCAACGCGAGTTTGTACAAAGAGATTTGGTAGGACTATAAATGGAAAGAACTCACGGACAAGCAGTGTAGATCAACATGGCGAGGAAAGCAAGGCAATGTAATTATGGAAAGGGGATCAGTTTTATTCAGAAGGCAAACTAGAAGGAAAATGAGCTGAAAGGGATAAAGGAATGTATGCGATTTTAGAGAAATAACTGTGCATGAAGTCATGAAAGATAAGGAAATGGAAAATGGGCTTCAACACAAGGATGGTCAATCAGCTTTGAAGGAGAAACGTTACAGTGTTACTGCATGGATAATGGAAAAAGTGGAAATGTTGGTGTATCAAAATGGTCACTGTGTAAAAACAAACATCAAGAGGTGCAAACATCATGATGTTTATGGCGAGTTACAACTCCTTCGAGCTGTTTATGAAAGCACGCTTCTCACAGAATTCTGTGATCTTTGAAAATCAATTCAGCAGCAAAATGCGATCATGTCCGAAACCTGAAAAAAAAACTTAGTACAAATCCTGTATGAAAACTTCGTGAGAGCATTGTAAAACATAAGATGCGAGAATAAGCACAAATGCAAGCAAAAGAAAGAAACTGTGTGTTAACCTATCGCCTGTGTTGATTTCATCATCGGTCGCTGTCAAAGTGACTTCAAGAAAACAAATTAGTGTTAAGTGTAAATACATGCATTCGTATTGTTTTCAGGAATTTATTAAAAAGTCCATTTGCAATTTTCATGAAATTAAAGGCAAAAATAAAAACAAAGCAAGCAAAATTAAAGTCGGATCTCCATTTCTTGGCATGCTTTGCAAAGTGTGGCAATACTGTCTCAGCACTAGCAAGTCTTTAGTTTCTTGCTGATTCAGTTTCTTAGATGCATTGTTAAATTCATTCAAGCAATTAGAAGTTGGGCAGAGTATGTTTCGCATCGATTTGCTGCAATAATGTCACTTACTTCTCTGCAATATTGGACCTGTACATCGTCAGATATAGTTGAATATTCAAACCATTCAATTGTAGCATTTCTAAGTATCCAGTAACAATCATCAAGCAGTGACAGATAATCCAATCAGCGTTCTTAAGTATCCTGGCATCATGAACATTAGTGTAATGAAGCAGTGTGTAAAATGGAGATAGTGAGTATGAAAAAAACAATCAGTTTTTGGCATAAGCATAAGAATCCAAAAATTCCTCTCCAGTATTAAGCTTAGCAACATTCTCTTCCTATTCTGACGTTGAAGCCATTGTCGTGTTTTGTTGATAGATGCTGCGGTTGTCAAACAAATTTATTGAGTAAAAGAAATAGGCTCCATTGTGTTCTCGGCCTTTGCCCAAATCTAAGCTGCCTGCAAAACGTCAAAATAGAAAATTGTTGAAAAGAAGAGCCCTTTGTCTGCCGGCTGAAAACCGTTCTGGCCAACCTGTGAAATCACACTGTCAACCATATTAGTGGGAAACATGTTTTACAAATTATGGCTCTATAGCGCAATTATGCAAGCTACGAACAGCTTGGTACTTTCAAGCATTTCTATCAATGAAATCAGCAATTATTATTATAATGTCCCTCTATTCATTTAATATGGAAAAAGAATAGAATCTATCAGCTCCTGAAGGGGTGCAAGCTCCTTTTTGTCACTCAAATTAAATTCGCATGTGAAGAGAATAAAATGCTTGAAGCAAGTATTAAGATGATCTTCTTCCTGTCGATGATTTTTAATGAACCATTTGGCTGCAACTCAGCAATATCCCCTGTGTGAAACCAGCCATCTATGAAAGCTTCTTTTGTAAGGTCATCTCTCTCATAATACCCAGAAAACACTGTTTTGCCCCTGAAACAGAGCTCTCCCTGAGAGGTACCTTCCAATGCATCGTAACCCATTTCTGGGACTGACTCAAGGCGCACTTCAGCTGTTGGAGATATAGGACCAACTGTACCTAACATTGATAAATCATCTGGAAATGCAACAGAACTCCATCCACAAGTTTCTGTCAATCCATATCCTTGTAAAACATGGCAACAAGTAGTTACTCTTAAAAATTCCTCCACGGAACTACTTAGGGGAGCTGCTCTAGACAATATAAGTCGTACCCGGCCTCCTAATCTTGCTTTAATCTTACTAAACAAAATTGCATCCGCCAATGGTGATGCTTGACATTTCCTGAAGCCTAGTTTCATCCATGAAAGCTTATAGTTATATAGAGAGTTAAAAGTTAATCTCTGGATCGTACCACTCTCCAAAATAGCATAAACATTAGCTGCTTCTAAAGCAAGTAGCTCTCGCTTTAGACTCTCAGAAAATACCTCAGCTTCATCAATACCTATGACATACGTGCCAAGAAGATCCTCCGATGTGTTTGCTGCCTGCTTTGAAACATGCTCGAGCTGCTGCTGCATCCCAGACAAAGTAGTCGGCACTTTAGCAACAGATACATCATTTGCAGCACCAAAGCGTTTGTTGTATAAGAGATTTCCTTTCCTGTTATGGCCTTTATCTGGGTTGAATTATAATTCAAGCTACCGAAAAAACTATAATAATCTTCGACAAATAGATCATAGACCAGGCCAGGATTTGCAGCCTTGCTCGGATTGACATGACCTGCACCGTAGTCGAAAGGATTTTCTTTTCACAATAATTCAGTCTTAATTGCCTGTTTGGTGTTGTCTAATCTTGTAGCTGTAGTCATAATGGCAGACTTGATGGCTGCAGGGCTCCAATGAGAATATGCTCCCTTCAATAAAGCTGCAACGCCAGCAATATGCGGGCAAGACATAGATGTGCCAGAAAGTATATTGAAAGGTACATGTCTATGATCAATGGGTTCCCCAGTTGGTGTTGCTGCTTCCGAATATGCTGCAAGGATGTTCCATCCTGGAGCTGTAATATCAGGCTTCAGTATGTCAGGAGTAACCGAATTTGGCCCTTTAGAAGAAAATCCTGCCATCACTGGAGCTGGCTTTGTATTTAACGCAGTTGTTGCATAAATGGAAGCGACAGGGGCCACAATATTGCTGCTCCATCAACTACGCTCAAACGTGTAGTAGGAAGAAAATGAATGCTTGCAATAATGTTTTGTTCCCCTTTGGGTGCATTGCAGACAATCGTGCCTATTCCTCCTGCCATATGGACTGTTACACCTTTCTCAAGTAACGGATTGCTACCACGAAGACAGGCAACAATTTTTCCTTTAATTAAAGTGATCTCAGTGCCCTCACAGTAGTTCTCCACAGCTTTCTACTCTGTACTTGCAGCTCTCACGGCCAACCGATGATACCGTTGGGATACAACGCTTTTCCCCCTTGGTATTTTAACCCACTCGATATCTCCTTGTCTTCACTATTCAAAGGCGTGCTGTGCTGCTACCCTCATTTACGCAGTGATGAAACCAAGGATGAATAGAGCTGCAGGAGGTAATGTTGTGTTATTCATTTTAATCACCAGGTACATATACTCATCATGACCTCACGACATAAGAACGTTCTCCAGTCCACATTCTTTAGAGTACAACCAGTATTTTTCGTTATATTTTGCGTTGTGAAAATCTGGATTGTCCTTGAAAAATTCATGGTGAACAATGTTTTCACTGAAAGCGCATCCCAAAGGAAACCTGCCTCAGAAAGATAGCGAAAGCTGTTAAAATAATTCTAATAATATCATGCTACGGTGGTTTCATCACTTCCTCTTTTCGATCGGATATTCTTCTCCACAGAAACAATGAAAACTGAGTTGATTCCGCTAATAAGTAACAACATAATCATTTAACTTAATAAAGTACGCCGACGCGATAGAAGATTTAGGGAAATCCAATCCATAAAAATAGTGATACTGATCGTCATATTGATGGGATTTCGTCCCTATTATCTTGAAATGCCAAAAATAGTGTAACAACCCGTGGATTTTGGCCGATATTTTTCAATCATCCCCCGCATAGCATCCCAAATTAGGTGTGAGAAAATTCCAGCGTTCAAAATATGCAAACAATGAGAATTATCTTTTATTTTATTTCGGTTTCATTCGTTGCTGCTCATCATTTTGGTTTTGATTTGTTGTTTGCAGATTGCAGGTTTATGAACATCGGGCGGAGAGATGGCATCGCTACAGCTTGCAAATCCAATGAAACTGACAGTTATTTTAGTGAAACGATGACCCTAAGAAATTTCTGATTCAATTGTTTTTGCAGCTGATCATTCAATTATCAGCTACTCATGATGAGAATATGTATGCCTGGTAAAAACACAACAAAGAATCGTTCGTATAAAACCCTAGAGATTAGGTGAAGGTCGTTAGACATAGTTTCAAAGGATTATTCGTAGAAAATCACTATTTTTATTCAGCCTCAATCGCGGTTTATTAAAAATTAGCAAATGGAGAGAAAAAAAATGATTTGCAAATTAATGATAAAATCAATTAGTCATATTGCAAAACATTTTTTTATTTTTAAATTCCTGAAATTGATCTAAATCATTATTATTTTCTGATCCTCCTGATCGCACTAATCGTGGAGGAAAGCATACTTATTCTAGGTAAAAGCAAAATTGAGAATGAAAGCAAAAACTGAAAATGAAAGCCTACGTACTCTATACTAATTAGAATTTTAAAAATTAGTTACATGTAATTAAACTTCCAATGAAGCCACTCACGTAGCAGTAACAACAATATATTCAGTAGCAATTGTTCAAATGAAAAATAAAAATATTCCAGAGTGAATGAGTCTAGTTGCTGAAACTACAAATCAAATAAATAAAAATAAAAAGACGACTCTAATCGAATACTTACCTGGAACCATTGTTCGATAAGGCTTTGATAGGCACAATTTATCTTACTTAGATAATGTTGTAGCTCCTCTTCTTCTTCCTCGATCTCCTATTCGAATGATTGTTCGCCATCAAATGTGCAGGATTCTTCAGATGTTAAATCTTCGTTTGTTTCTTGAGGAGTAGTTGAACATTTAATTCTTATCAATATCTCTTCTTCCAAGGAAGAGGAGATCCTGACTTTTGCTAGGATCCGAGTGAGTAGTTCCAAGCTGAAACTCATTGTTAAACCATGTTGAAAAAGGGATTCTTACTGCACCCAAAAATTAAATCTAAAAATATTAAATTAAATAAACTACTTGCATAAATAAAATAACTCATGTTGAAACAGATAAAAAACGCTCTTCACAGTTGCGGAAATCAAACACACTTGCAGAAATTGAAAATCACACTTGCAGGAAAGAAGATCAATCAACCGTAATAGAGAATAGGACCCTATTCCTCCAAGCAGGAATCTTCAGCACCTATTTCTTGATATCAGTCACACTGCAGAAAAAGAAGATTAGTCAACAGAGAACAGGACCATATTCCTCAAGCGGGAATTTTCAGCACCTGTTTCCTGATATCAGTCACACCTACATGTCCTGACCCATATGAGGCTGAGCCCGTTACAGTATGTCGAACGATGCGTAGGCTATTCCCCACGTCTTACAACCTGTCACCTCGGAGTTAGCAACATGTTTAAACATGCTTGCATGAAAAATCAAACTAAACTTCAATCCATCGTGCTTCCCCGGCAACAGCGCCAAAATGTTGGGTGAAACTATTGTCATTTAATTATGTTGTAGTACTTTCCCAACCATTTAATTTGTCAATCTGAGGTTCGTAGACTTACAAAGCACATGCACTATATATGTAGGACCGAAGTACAACTAATCTAATCTAAATGACTGAAATCAAATTAATCTAGGAAGGCATTAAAACATTAACTATGAAAGCAGGAAATTGCATAAAGGAAAAGAAATACAACACGTGAAGAGTTGAATGAAAAACAACATATGTGAGCTCACAACAACAAAGCTATCTCAAATTACATTACAAGAATAAAATGACAAACCATGAAACCATACAATAAAATAATATAAATCACAGTTAATAATTCCCTTCTCCTAATTACAAGACTATCTCTCCAAACTCAAAAACTAATGAACTAATGAAATCCTGAGCTTATGAACTCCTGAGCTAATCCAAATGAAGAGAGAGCACTCTCTTATATACATGAAGAAGATAACCATCTCATTCAACCAATCTCAACTACTTTCCCATTATTACAAGACATGATCCCTTTCAATCCTCCACACATCTCTCACATATCTTGAATAGGATATGCCAACCAAATCCTCCATGATCTTCTCCTTAGGAATAGGCTTGAATAATTATCTCCTTAATATGGTGGAGGAGATATTCCAAAAGTTTAGAATTAATCCTTCACATTTCTCCTACACATTACAAAGCTCACACATTCTTGAAATATATATTAAAACATGTATATTTTCTAATATTTAATCATAAATTCACTTATAATACAAAAATGAATAAAGTGGAAAATAGGAAGGTGAAACCCAAATGTATTTATGAAAGTGATATAATGAAAGGTTAATGGGATGGTGAAATGTAAGGAATAGTGAAGGGAAAGGTGGATGAAATACGACATTTCTGAAGCCCAAAAATAATATACTTTATTCATTCATGCAGATGCATGTAATTGTAAAAAGAAGTAAATATGAAATCACATAACAAATTTTGATCTCAAAGAAAATAACAGATACATAACATAGAATGCCTCAATATGTATTCGCGCATAGTAAATATATATACTTCAATAATACTTATTCATCAACTGATATTCATGATAATATACTTTATTCATTCATGTAGATGCATGTAATTGTAAAAATAGGTAAATATGAAATCAAATAACAAATTTTGATCTCAAAGAAAATAACAGATACATAACACATCTATCAAATAATAGATTCAAGTTCTCCGAAAAAGTATTCTTATAAAGATATCTAGTAGTTCAATACATTTAGTATTTCAATACACCCTTATCCTTCCGCACACACATCCAGTGGAGTCCACATATAGCTAGGACTTAGGTATCCGCGCACAGAGCCAACATGAGCCCTTCTACCCAAAAACCTAGACTTCGATCAAAACCTTAAGAAACATGCATGTGTGATCATTCATTGTATCTACTTGAATCGCTCTATCCATATTTATACTAACTTAGATGCGAAAATACCATGGTATCAAACCATGGTTTGAAACTCATGGTTTTCCCTTAAAACCTATTACATTGAATAAGGGACTTTGACCCACCCCAAAATCCCTTTAACTCTTCCGCGTAGTGTGCACAAAAAAAAATAACAAAACTTTATCAAAATTGGACCAAAATTGTACCCTATTGGACCCTGCTCCAAGACTCACCTAGAGCTACGAAGGGGATGACAAGGTCAAGCAGGCCAAGATGCAAACCTTCATAACTATGCTTAAGAGCCTAACAATGTGTGAAGATGGCAGTATGGTAGAATACTTCCTCAAGGTAGATGAAGTGACCAATATGATTAGAGGGCTAGGTGAAGAATTAAGGGAAGAAATAGTTGTACAAAAAATATTAAGATCTCTGCCCACAAGATTTAATTCTAAAGTCTCAACTATTAAAGAAATGGGTAATTTCAAATATCTCAAGATATACCAATTGTGTGGTACTCTCACTTCCTATGAGATGAGATTTGAAAAGGAGAGGTCATAATCAAGGGAACCGGTGTTCAAAGTGTCCAAAAATAACAAGGAACTCAAAAAACATCAAGAGTGCTCCAACTGTGAATATGGTTATGAGTTAGCTTAGTTGGCTAGGAGACTTAAGTGTGGCTTAGGAATACATAAAGGGAAGCTCCACTTTAAATACTTTTATTTTGGAAGAGTGGGACATTTTTTGTCAAAATTCCCTTACAAAGAAGGGACTGAAAAGGAAGATGATCATAAACTAGTGAAAAAGTCTGAGAAACAACATAAGAAAGGGTTCTACAAGAAAAATGATTTATACTCCAAGGGAGATATCTCAACATGAAAATTAGATAGTGAAAAATCTTGAGAGGATGACTCAGATAAGTTTTTACTTATGGATTTCGAAATAGACTCTAGGAAACATATTATTGTTGACTCTGAATATGAAGAGGAAGAATAAGGATTATTTGACCTTGAAGGTGAACTTATCAGTTCCCTTGATGAGTTAAAATAGCAAGTAAGAAGAATAAGTTGTTAAAGGAACAACTACAGCGTGCTGAAGAATGAATGTATAACTCGGATAATGAGGAGTTTGTTTATCAAAAAGAAAAAATTGAAGAGGTTACTAAGAGAAAACATAGTCTGGTTCTTCTCCTAGAATAAGGTGCATGTGAGAAAATAGAAGAAGATAAAAAGCAGTTAAGACAGGATTTGGTCAAGGTAAGAAGGAAACAATATCAAAAACATGTATGGACGAGAATATATGTTTCAAAGTTGAGCTAGAAGAATAAAAGCTAAAGGAAGAAGTACTTCAATATATAATTCATGAATTTTAAGAGAACTATAAAAGTCTTGACACAGAAATTGGCCCTGTAACAATCAATCTAGAGGGAAGGAAGATCGAGAATGGTCAAATTGAGAAGTTTGTTGATGGCACAAGGAAAATAGATCAGATTCTAACTAGTGAAAGTCACTAGAGAAATAAAAAGGGCCTAGAATACTAAGAAGAACAAGATTCTTCCACGAGGAAGATGATTTTCACGTCCGCAAGATTCGAACAATCATAAGGTTGTGAAAATAAGCATAAAGAGAAAGTCCGTGAAAATAAAAAGGCAGAAGGAAAAAGGGGGAATAATCAATGGAGAATGAATCTATCAAATAGGCATCCAAGGTACTCTGATCCACAAACACAAAATACTTTCAAAAATAGGAATTCTTATCTCTTTTATGGTGATTTCTGTAAGTATCATACCTTTGGAAAATATTTTTTGACTGTAGAATGATCAAAGTTTAAAGAGATGAAAATTATAGATACAATAAATATCAGAATTTTAAATCTTCGGTCTCTTCTCTTAGAAATCAGAATGTATTCTCTCCCTTGTTAATTGAAACACAATGCTTCATATTCAATAATTTTCTGAAAAAATATAGTGATTATAGTTGCAAGTGTGGATATTTTTCTAAGTCCCAAAATTTCAAACATGAAACTATCCAAAAGGATAAGGGAATATGGAAGTGGAAAACTGAAAAGAGCATGAAGTGAAGAATTTCCTTATCGACTCATAATCAAGAAAATAAATGGTATGTATATAGCATTTGTTCCAAACATGTCACTAGAGATAAAAGAATTTTTTTGTCGCTAAAAGAAAAGGACAGAGGAAGTGATGTCACCTTTGGAAACAATCCTCCAATCAAAATCAAGGGTAAAGGTGTAGTTAGTCTTGATGCAAAGATAGAAGCACAAAATGTGCTTTAGGTAGAAGGTCTCAAGCACAATATAGTTAGTGTTAGCCAAATGTGTGATAATGTCTATGATGTAACATTTTGATTGAAATATTTTGAGATCTGCAACATGAAGAATGGAATTAGTGGGAATGGAAATCAGAAATCCATAATAATGTATATGTGTTTGATGATTCTAGGGTCAATTACCATTTAAGAAAAAATAGTGAAGCATGGTTATGGCACAAGAGGCTAGGTCATATGAATTTTGATGGTTTGGTAAAAGTCAGTAAAATGGGAGCTTTGAAAGGACTACCAAGACTATCAAATCTAGATAACTTAATCTATAAGTCATGTCATTTTGGAAAAAAAACTAGTACTCAGTTAAAAACAAAATATTTTTCCTCATCCAGAGGTCCACTAGAGCTCATTCACATAGGTATTTTTGGCCCAATAGATTAAGGACATTAAAATCAGAAAGGTACTTCATGTTGCTCATTAATTATTTCACCAGGGTCACATGGATTGTGCTTCTAAAAGAAAAATCGGAAGTGTTTAAGAAATTCAGGAAGGTTAAGGGTCAAGTAGAAATTTAGAAAGACTTAAAGATATATTTCTTAAGATCAGACAGAGGAGGAGAATACACCTCAGAAGAATTTGAGGAATTCTGTGAAGAACATTGAATAAAAAGGAAATACCTAATGGCTACAACTCCACAACAAAATGGAGTGGTGGAAAGAAAGAATGAGATAGTTGAATAAATTGCCAGAGAAATGTTGGGTGAATCATGTGTGTCACACGAATTCCGAGGAGAATCAATACAGGCGGCAGTATATCTGTCCAAATTAACTCAACTTAGGCCTAATAGTAATTAAACTCCCTATGAGTTGTGGAAGGGGAGCCCTACATCAGTTAAACATCTAAAGGTGTTTGGGAGCAAGTTCTTCATCAAAAAAAATTATAAGAATCTTGTAAAGTTTAATTATCGTGCTGATGAGAGAATATTACCTGGGTACACTATTCGGAGAAAGGGATTTAAGTGTTATAACAAGATGGGTGAAAAACCTAAATCATATAGAACAAAGATAAAATTTGAGAATGAAGTAGATTTAGGGATGAGGAATTCAGATAAAAAATAAATTGTATCAGATGGTGAACATGAGAATTCAAACACAACTTCGAGGCCAAATACACCCTCCAAGTATGTAGAGAAAGAGCATCATAAACGTCAAATATTTTGAGACCAAAGAAATGGTGTTCAAATATGGAGGAAACTTATTGGCATTATGATTTTCATAAATATGGCTTTGCTATCATATATTGAACCCAAGAATCTCAATCAAGCTTGTGAGGACAATTGTGAGTGAAATAAATGAATGATGGGCTTGACCAAATTGAAAACAATGATACTTGGGAGCTGGTTCCAAGACCTAGAGAGAAGAATGCCATTAGAACCAAATGGGTTTTAAAAAATAAGATGAATGAACAAGTTCTAATAATCAGTAACAAAGCACATTTAGTCTGCAAATGATATGCTCGAATAGAAGGAATATATTTCGAGGAGTCCTTTGCACCAGTGGCTAGACTAGAAGCAATCAAAATTTTTCTATCCCTTTCCAATCACGAAATAATCAAAGTATATTAGATGTATGTGAATTTTTCTTTCCTCAATCGAAATTTGGAGGAAGACGTCCACATTGAGAGGCCAAAAGGTTTTATGATAACCACAGAGGAAGGATTTGTGTGAAAACTGAAAAAGGCCCTATATGGACATAAAAAACCTCTGAGAGACTGGTACAAGAGGATGGATAAATACCTTCAACAACAAGGTTTTAGCAAGGGCAATGTGGATAGTAATTTGTACATAAAGGTTGAAGGTGACCATATACTGATTCTAGTGGTGTATGTGGATGACATAATCTTTGGCAATGATGTGGAACAACTGGGGCATCAATTTGTAGAATGTATGCTAACAGAGTTTGAAACGTCCATTATTGGAGAGTTGTCCTTTTTCCTTGGAGTAAAAATCTCTCAATCCCATAAAGGAGTGTTTATATCCCAATCCAAATACCTTTGGGACACTATGAAAAAGTTTGGGTTGGGATATTGCAAAACAGGAAGCACACCCATGGTAACAGGTTGCAAATTGTCCAAAGAAGATGAGACACCTCTGGCGAATTAGATATAATACAAATCCATGATAGGAAGTTTGTTGTATCTTACGGTGTCAAGGTGAGATATCATACATACCGTGGGATTTGTGGCTACATTTTAGGATTTCCCTCGTGAAAGGCATGATTTTTTTTCAAGAGGATCTTAAAATACCTCCAAGGAACAATATAATATGGGATGTGGTATGATAAAAGAAAATAATTTAAGTTGAAATCCTACATTGATGTTTACTGGGTTGGTAGTCTAGATGATAGAAAAATCACTTCAGGTGCAGCCTTCTTCTTGGGGAGATGCTTAGTGTCATGGGTAAGAAATAAATATGCTTCTATTTCTTTATCGACCGCTAAAGCAGAGTATATTGTTGCTTCTACCTACTCCATGAAAATTCTATGGATGAAAAATACTTTGAAAAATATGAAGGTATAGTTAACTCATCCTATTTGAATCATGTGTGATAATACAAGTTCCCTTAGTATCTCTTAAAACCTAATCATGCATTCCATGACAAAGAATATCCCAATTAAGTTTCATTTTCTAAGGGAGAAAGTTGTAGAAAATGTTGTCAGACTTGAGTATGTTTCCACCAAAGAGAAATTGGAAGATATATTTACCAAGCCACAAGAAAGAGAACCATTTTAATATCTCAAGAAATAGATAGGATTTGTGACTCCTCCCTCCAAATTACTTTATATTGGTAAGGGGTGGCAACTTCTTAGCACGTGGGACTCATGGGTGAGTAGATTGCAATGGTTCAGGGGGAGTGTACTCTTTTCCATTGATAAAAAAGTGGGATAATATTGGATAATTTCATGCCTAGCCTAAGGGGGAGCTTATGATGTTGACATCAATGAGAAAGGGAGAGATTGTTGGACAATGGGCGACTTAGTTAGTCTTTTTGTTGATGTCAACAAGATTCAATGGTGATTAGTGTTGGCATTGATGTCAACAAGTGTCATAAGTGATCCATTGATATCTGCAGGCTTCTGGTAGAGAATCATCATAGAAACAGGCTTATTGAAAATCTATTAAATGACGACTATGATGTTTCAAATGTTAGCACTCCAAGCAGAAGAAAAAGGGGAAATACGCAGATTATGGCAGGAATTTTGGGGCCACACTGAGAGGAAGTAGATTTGATCTAAGCCTACAACGGACCCTATCTAATAGAAAGAGCTCTAGGAAATATTTCTAATGATATGTGGAAGTCCAAAAACAGACATCCAAATCAAAAGATATGGCATGTCGATATCAAGGGACATGAAGCCTTGAGAGGGATAAAATGTCAGAGTTGCAACATAGGGACTTCAAGATATCATAACATCGACACATTGGAATATCGGCAAATCGACACATCAAAACATTGGCACATCTACACATCATACGTCATTGAATATCATCACATCGACACATCAACACATTGGCACATCGAAGGTCGGTGAATATCGACACATTAGAACATCAAATGTTTGGAATATCATAGCTTCTTGATTGATCTCCTCTAACAAGTTGCAATATCTATAATGTCGATAAGAGGAAAAATGCTGATAAATTCCAAATAAGAACTTAACAAATGCTTCAAGGGTAAAACGAAGGTCAGGCAGGTCCTCTTCTCACTCCTCGGGCAGGAAACATGGTAGTATGAGATTGGCTCTGATAATATGAAGTGGAAAATGATGTCAGCATTACGTGGTAGTACAAAAAGTCATGTGGAAGATAGGATCAAAATTTTTTGGTGGCCACTAGACCATATGCAAGTGACACAGGGCATCACTATTGAAGTGCAACATGTAGTGATGGTTCATTTGTGATGTCATATCGGAGATCATCATATGGGAAGGTGAAGGATTAGGCAATTCCTACACAAATTCTCATGAGGAAATTTCTGATGGAGGGGACTCCGATGTAATGATAGCACATGTCATAAGTGAGATCAAAGAAAAAAGGAGCATAGCATAAAAGAAAGGGGGAATGTTTCTCGGATGAAGCTTTAGAGATTTAGGAACTAGGCACAAAGCCCATGATCATGACTCTCGGTCCAATGGGAAAGTTGTGCCAAAACAAGTAAAGGCTAAAAGAGCCAAGGAAATATTAGAAGCGAAATATCGCAAGATTATATTTTTGGAAGTTGTGATATGGAGTGCTCTGATGGTGTAAACCTGTGCAGTGAATACTCTAATAGTACGACAAATAAGTGTATTGAAATATCGATCGGCCAACAATGAATTAAAATTGTGCACAGAAGAGTGGTTTACAAATTTAATGAAGACAGTAAGATTGTCTGGTCAAGACATCAACAACCATGACTCCAGAAGATGATTTGAGAGATGTTTGTTCTGAAATGTGGAGTAAGTAACCTTATAATATTCCCCTGCACACCTCAATTAATTAAATAGAGTGCAGAGAAACCCTGATGAAGAATTGAGGGGATGAGAAGCCATAAATGAGAAATTCATGCCAAAGAAAAGTTTTGGGGCTAAGAGGTCATAACTAGGAATGGTTAGCGTAGTTGGAGTAAGCAGATGAACTGAGAATTTATTTCTTAGTAAGAAGAATTTCTCATTGCACCCATATTTGTATTCTGTCCATGTAATATTTCATCAGGTAGACACAATATGTGTCATGCAAAGAAGAACTTAAGTTGTTAGTAAGACCTGAGTGGGAAGTACATAGTCATGGAACAAAACTCTCAAAATGCATTCAACAATGTTGTGAGAAAACAAAATTATTGAATTAGTTATGATGAGAGAGTAGTGGGTGCATTATGTGAGAGAGAGAGCACAAATGCTAAGGTGAGGGAGGGCACATAGGCCAATGTGATGGAGAAGCAACAAAGGATGTGTTGTGAGACAACAAAGTGCTGATCACATGCTAGGTTTATTGTTGGTGTCTAAGTTTGAACAAACTATTCAACCATTTTTCCACATTAATTCATCAATCTGGGTGCGTACATCATTCCAAGGTAACGTGAAAGGTATATGCAGTGGAAATGGCACAATCCGATATTGATCACAGATTCAACAATTAAAATAACCAGAACTTCTGTGATAGTAATTAAAGATAAATTGCAGAATTATAAAATCATTCTCAGCAATTAAAGAAACATATCATAACAATAGTTAAAATACTCAAACATAAATGTGAAAGCAACACATAGAAATAATGCAACACCTGATTAGAAGAGTGGTCCCAACTCTTTGACGACGGCTGCAATAAAATATAGCTTACAAATATAACAACAAAATTATTTGCATTCAAATTATTAACACTCTTATGTTACAAACTTGATCTCTTGTACGCTAACCCCATTCACAGCCGCAAGACCCTTCTTATACAATTGTTCAGAAAACCATCTTCCCAATCTGACAACTCATATCTACAAATATACAATTGTTACAATGACGAACCTAGTTGTTGAGAGAAAACCAAAAAAGGTCTGAAATCGATCTGGAGTCACGTTGGAATCCGTTATGCTGTTATAGCATATCAAAATAGCGATGTCAACTCAGAGTCGCTTTTATGACTTGCGGATGCGAACCTTTGACTATCGAATTTGCGACAATGATGAAATTAGTGCTCACGTAGGCAAAATATCCATGACTATTACTTCATTATTTAAACATTCTAGATAAGAAAATGAAAGGAGGTTTTACCTTGTCCGTTTAGAGAATTTAACGAATATTAATGATACTAAGAAGTGAAAGAGTGGGTGAAAATGGAGGAGAAAAGTATGCAGATTTGGTACCCAACATCTCCCCCCAACTGGTCTATCTGCATGTACTCATGCAGCTCATTGTCTTTTCAAGTGTGGGTTGGACTCACTGTGGTCATCATGAAACTGAGCGAGGTTATATTTTGCGGCCATCTCTGTTCCATGGGTTTATATCCTTCTGTCAAGATGACATCCTTCCACCAATATTCAATTATAGTGTATGCTGGAGTATACTGATCTATTGGCAACCAAATGAGGGGGAAATGGAACCTTAGGCCCATCCAGCAGACCCCACAAGTCTGAATACATGCAACAAAATGAGGCACTCTTTTTAATTCCAGTGCAAAATTGGGTGCTCCAAAAGGTTCCTAGTTTCTGACAGCTGATGACGATAACATCCATCTCCTTTGACGACTATCAAGCACTTCATTTTAGAAAGAAACTACCTATCTGACATAAAGGTCAGCACACCACTTCTTTGTTGTCAGCATATGTTCTTTATGTCCCTCAATCTGTACAAAGGTATAGTTCTTTTTATAAGTATTTATTTTCTGACCATGCTCCCTCCTTATCATCAGTGGCCTTGTAACTTGATTTTCCTCAAAGTATCAAAGGCCTTCCTCCATTTAACTTGTTTGATAGTGTAGGAGGTGAAGGCTCTCAGGTGAATATCCCCCACAAATTGAACAAGATTGAAGATCCGGTCATCCTTCAGGAAATAATTATGTATTTAAAGTTAGCACATCAAGTATTGACCCACAACATCATGGATTTTCAAAATACGAAGGAACTGTATCATTTCCTCAATCTCATGGCTAATTTCCTTATAAATAATTTCCAAGTAGAATAAAAGGAACTACTCATGAGGAAATAAAGCATAACTATGTGCAGGAGGTCTACAGGCCATTACCTGTTGTGCCAAGGTAAACATATTTTCTTTATCTGCTTTCAGCATTTGCACTTGTTCCTCTAAATCCTTAATCTTACCCTGTTGTTTCTCTTGCTTATGTTGTGCTCTATCTAACTGTTCTATATACCCAGTAATAATCCCAGCAGCCTGCTCCTGAACCCTCTTTGTCTCCTTATGCTCGTTTGCAACAAATTTCCATTTCTGAATTTCAGCAACTAGGAATAACTCTCGAGCTTTAAACAAATGTTCGATAGGGTCAGTCTATGTGGAAATAGAGGAAATCTCGAACTTGGGTTTCACAACCTTCCATTTATATTTTTTTACTCTTTTCTTCAATCGAGATACTTTCTTTCTGAGTCTCTGAACTTCCTTCTTCAGCTGCATGGTCTCGTTAAACTGAATTTGATACCTTCTTTTGAGAGGTGATCTTCTATTTTCACATTGTTCTATTCATTATTTCTTAAGAGTGAATTCACCTCCCGGCCCTACAATAGGTTCAGAAGGTAGTGGGCCAATGTTGACGACGTCAACAAGATTCTCTAATAGTTCTTCTTTAGTTGTTTCCCTTTCTTTAGGAGCACTCTCCTCCTATTCTTTTCTTAATTGAGGAATTTCCATCACCTGGTTAGTGCCTTCATCAACCATTCTTTGTTTGAGTGTTTCTACAAAATTCCCTTCTTCATTTTGAGCTTCAGGATGCCCCTGGTGAGAATTAGCAAGCAAAGGACCAACAACTTCCATATCCTTCCTTGAATCGAAAAAATTTAGTATTGGCTTAACAACAACTTCTTTTATTAATCATTGGGTACAATGAAACCCCCTTGCTCCTCTTAGCATCATAGTCTAAAAAGGAGAATGGAGAATATCTTTTACCTTATTTTTGTTATTTTTCTCTTCCACCTCTGGTTCATTTTCTTCCTCACCTTCGTCTCTTAATTAGGTCGACCCTCCTTCATGCATTGATTCTTTGTCTGTGGTCAACACTAGTTCTTGTGGAGTAATGTCAACCTCGAGGGTCATTCCTTCCATGTTTTCCTATCCTAAAAGAGTCAAGGGTGGTTCTTGTGTAACACCCCTACCTATTTCAATATCCACATTCATTTGGGCAAGTGATGGTGTTTCTTGCGTAACAACATCACTTCCCAGTCCTTTGGCTGGTGTTCCTTCTCCCTGTGCCTCATTGATAAAATTTGATTTATGTGGGAATGTATCAACTTCATCACCTATCTCCATGATTCCTTCCTGAATAGGTTCCATAGGGGAGGCTGGTTCTTGTGTGACAGCCTCGACTATATCACCAATTGTTTCTTCCATTTCTGTTTCTTCTGGTTATTCCTCTTCTTGCTCTGTTTCCTTTGGCTCTTCCTCTTCTGCTAAATTAGCCGGAGGTGTTGATTCTTCTTCCCTATCAGCGATGAAAACTTCTACTTCCTCCTCTGATATTTCATAGAGTTATGCCCAAGGAACTTGGAATCAATCCACTTCATGCATAACCAACAAACGAACTAGTCTATGATTGTTGAGGAGTGCCAACACCTGGTGCGAATGCCGAGCAGATTGCGCCATGAGTTGGAGATGTTTCAATGAAAAGAATGAAATGTTTAAAGAGTGAACCTATGCCTAAGGGAATCAAATATGGGCCAAGATTTTGAAATTGCACTTGAAAAAAGTTTTAGACCATCCTTCGCAGGTTATATATTTCATCACAAATCATGTTGCCCTATTCCATGGATAAGATAAAGATTTATGGTCATACCCTCTCCCATACTGAAAAAATATTTCTCCTACTTGCAAAAATAGTTCAAGAAACTCTGATAGGAGAATCCTCCATGAAAACCACTCTTGTCCTTGTCGTTTTAACCCACTAACTTGTCCAATGGATTCTTCTATGACAGGAATTTCTACTCCTCTCACCCAAGAGTGATTCCCAACCAAATTTAGTGCAAAATTTGTCGTAATTACATTGTTGAATACCTGCAATATATTAAAATAGGTATTCCATCCTGCATTGACAAAAAAATTCCACACATCTGCATTGCTACAGACCAAGATTTTATCTTCGGGTTCATATCGCACAACCAGTCTACCCATCCTGTAGAGACTGTAGCAGCACTCTGGATGCAATAGACTGTTGGAAGGAGTGACAGCTACCAATATTGGAAAAAACATCACAGTGAAAGATGAAATGGAATAATGGTAATACAGTAGGTTATTTCTCAGGAAATGAATAAAATCATGGAAAATTATGGTAAGTGTGATGAATGAGATGGTAATAATTTAACATGAGTTGGAAAGGACTAATTGATTGGAAACATGTGCATGTTGGTAATCCCAATACATGTTAATTATATGTGAAATATGGTGAGAATCATGGAGTGCACCAACATCACGAGGTTTTAATAATGGCTTTGGAATAATCATTACTGTGGTTTAATTACGTTGTCGTTTAGTTATGTCAATACCCCCCCCCAACTTAAAAATAGTCGTCCACAGTGTCAATGTCTTATCCATGGAAAATTTAGTAAAATCCATAATAATCAAATGGATATGTACCTAGCGACCTACCTGAGGGAAGTGACATTTTTTATAATAACGACGAAGTAATGATGCTAACGGAGTAATAACATCAAGGAGTAGAAGCATTGTGAAGTAACATTATCGCAGAGTAGAAGCATCCGAGGAGTAACAACATCCAAGGAGTAACAATATTCAGAGTAACAACATTTGAGGAGTAACAACAACCAAGGAGTAACAACATCACGAAGTAGCAACATCCAAGGAACAATAATACCTTAAGTAGCAGCATCCAAGGAGTATCATCATTGTGAGTAGCAGCATCCAGAGTAACAACATCCAAGGAATAGCATCATCCAAGGAGTAACATCAACCAAGGAGTAACAACATCACAAAGTAGCAGCATTCAAGGAGTAATAACATCATGAGTAGCAACATCCAATACTTAGGATATTTCCAATTCCGCGACATTGCACCTCAGTAGTAGCTCCTCTAAAAAGACAACAAGTGAATAGTAACAATATTTATTAATTTTTTTTAATTTAAATTTTATTTTTTCTCTTTTTTAAATATATATATATATATATATATATATATATATATATTATAAAGGAATGCAGAGGAGGAATTCTCTACACTGAAAACCTTCAGATCATATTTCTCAGAGAGATGTTTAATGAAGGAATCCTTAGAGAATGGATGGTGGTATAGTCTCAAGCGATGTCTATTTTCTATGAAAGAAGCATGTGTAGCATAAATTGTCATCAACCTGAATGTCCATTGTCAAATACAGTATCCACCTCGTAAGGCCACATATAGCAAGTGCAAATCTTTCCTTCAAAATCCTTAAAATGGGAGTCATAAAGTAATGCCCAATCTCCTCTATGAAACACCTTGATTTTGATAAATTTATTGTGCCATTTCATCCTCTGTTGTTGAACATAAGTAGTCCTCTAAACAACCATTGAATGGATTTCATCTAATTCATTGAGCTTATCCAGACGGTGTTTTTGGGCATCTAACAGGTCCAACCCTACTTCAAGAGTTGTTCTGAGCGTACTGATCTCAAATTATATTGGGAACAATGGGGATTTCCCATAAACCAACTCAAATGGTGAAAACCCAATTGAGTTCTGCCATGTTATTCTGTATGCCCAAACAGCTTTAGGAGGCTTTTGAGACTAATCTCGATGATGATGTGCCACAGTATTTGTCAAGATATGTTCCAATACCTTGTTTTTGCTTTCCACTTGTCCATTTTCCTAGGGGTGGTATGGAGATGTTACCCTATGATTGACCCCATATTTCTCCATAAGCCTCCCTATCATGTTTGATGTGAATTGTGCTCCTCTGTCTGAAGCAATCTCCCTCGAACTACCGTAACGAGAAAAAATATCTTCAAATAGAAAATATGAAACCACCTGTTCTGTTGCTTTCGCAACAGCCTTGGCTTCTACCCACTTAGTCACATAATAGGTGAAGACCAAAATGTGAACCTTTTGCTAGGAATGTGGGTTAAAGGGTCCAAAAAAATTGATAGCCCACTTCTCAAAAGGTTTGAGGACTGCAAAGAATTTCATCCGATCGACTACACTGCCCCATGCATTGGCAACTATCGCACCTTCGGACATAATTTTGTGCATCCTGGAAGATAGAAGGCCAGTAATATCCCATCTGTAACACCTTATGGCCTATTCTTTTATGTGCAAAATTCCCTCGACAAGGGCCATCATGGGCAGCCTTCAGTACTTCGTAGATATCGTCCTCAGGTACACAGTGTCGAACCTGCTTATCGACTCCTGTATGAAAAAGGTATCCTACCATCCAAGAATATCGAGCACTATGATGAATAATTTTTCATTGTTCCCTGTATGATAAATGATGGGGCACCTTCCCTGTAGCAAGATATTTAGCAATATCTACATACCATGAAGGATTAGTAGAAATTGTGAAAAGATGCTCATCCAAAAATATATCTTCTATGGGTGTGTCTTCATCATTATTATCCATTCTGGACAAAAAATCAGCAGCTACGTTATTGTTTCTTGCTTTATGTACTATTTTAATATCAAATTTTTGAAGCAATAGCATCCATCTTGTAATGCGACCAAGAGTGATAGGTTTATTCATCAAATAATTTATTTCTGCATGATCAATATGTACAAAAGTAGGATACCTGGTGATATAATGTCAGAACTTGTTTATAGCATAGATGAAAGTGAGGAATTATTTTTCATTCACTGTGTAATTTAACTCAGCAGGAGTCAAATTCTTGCTGACATAGTAAACTGCATACAGTGTCTTGTCTACCTATTGTCCTAAAACTACTCATACTATTGTCTGGGAGGCATTAACATGTATATGAAATGGTAATTCCCAATCAAGTCCTCAAAGGATCAGAGTTTCTCAAACTAGTCCCTTGATCTTCACAAAAGCTACTTCACAGTCCTCTGTCCACAAAAATTCTACATATTTTGTTGGCAGTTGAAAAAGTGGATGTTTTATTTTAGCAAAAGTTTATATAAAGTGTCTATAATAACCAACACAACTGATAAAGCTACGTACTTGTGTGGGTGTCATAGGTACAGGGAAGTGCAGTATTACCTCTACTTTGGCCGAATCAACTCGAATTCTAGCAACCAAGAGCAAATGTCCCAATACTATTCCTTCTTCCCTCATCATGTGACATTTAACTGTACTCAGAGACACATGGGTCTATTTACATATTTCGAGTAATTTTTCTATATTTTCCAATCCTTCTTCAAATGAATTCCCATATGGAGTAAAATCATCCATATAGATTTCAACACTATCATCAACTAAATGAGAAACAATTCCCATAATTTCCCTATGGAATGTCACAGGAAAGTTACATAGACCAAATGGGAAAACATTGTATGCAAAGGTCCCCCATGGGCATGTCAAGGTTTTTTTACCTTGGTCCTCTGGAGCTATCTAGATTTTATTTTGCCCGCTAAACCCATCTAGGAAGGAGAAAAACTTATTCCCATTGAGGCTGTCTAGGACTTGGTCAATGAATGGAAAATGGAAATGATATTTTTGAGTTGCTTTATTTAGTTCCCTATACTCCACGTAGATCTTCCATTTACCATTATTTTTTGGAGCTATGACCAGTGGAGACACCCAACATCTATCCGAGATGGGGTAAATAAATCCTACATCCAATAATTTCTTAAGTGTTGGAAATGTTGTCATTGATGGCAAAGGAGATGGCAAAGAAGGAACACCTGAAACAAAAGAGAAGTAAGGAGCAACATCAGTCATGGAGAACAGAGGTAGCAAAGGCAGTGAATTGAGGTAGAGAACTTCTTTAGCAACAGAGTAGGAGGATAATGGCCACTGAACTGAATTTCTGGCCTGTCATGAAATTGCAAGAATTTTCTTTTGAGATTGATCGCATGTATTTATATATATATCTGTTATGGAAGAACTGTCTTTGAATTAAGTGTGTCTGGATGGGGTTAAACCCTGTTTGAATGTCTTCTTGGTCGAATCATGTGAAGAATTGATTCAGTATTATTGTGCATTTGACGAGTTAAATCTTGTGTGAACACATGAGTTCTTGCTGAATGATCCTATGTAATTGAGCTGAGTCCAATAAGCAAGGGTACGGAAATCCGAGTGATTGTGTGGCAATTCTATAGTGAAGAACCTTGTAGGATCAGTTTGTGCGAATGAGTGACTGTGTGTGCGCTCTTCATAAGAAAGAGGTAATTGTGAAAGAAACGACATTATGATCCCGAAAGGGAGGCGCAATTGAGATTACCCTGGTCATTATCTATATGTTTAACCCTCGTTCTAAAGAAGTCTGATGCAGATTTAAGTCAGAGACCTATTTGTAACTAAACGCATTGTTCTAGTCTGGAGTGGGAGTAATGAAACCTAGAGTCTAATTATAATAATACATTGAAGAGTGAGCGGAACTCATAAATAATAAAGGCGAATGGAACCTTGAGCGAAGGAGAGGAACCATGAAGAGTGAACAGTAAAAGCGGGTTTCTGGTTTTTATCGCACTGCTTTCGATGGGCAAGTAGTATTCATGAAATCGCAGTGATTCCATAGAGGATCTGACACGTGTCCCTAAGCGAATATGGAAAACCGCTCTAATTGCACGCCATCGCGCATTAATCTTCGGCTGAGGACCCCATGCAATATTGATACAAGCCGTCGATGTGGAGGAAGGTTTATTGAACGACGATCCCGTTCAGAAGTGGCACGAAGTTTAACCAAAGGTAAGAGCATATGTATTCCATTGAATTTCCGCCAATCATATATGTGGGCCCGGAGCCAAAGGTATTTTATAAGCAGTTCAATTGAATTAAAACTCGAGATATATATTTAAAATTCCCAAGGTCCAAAAAATATATATGTTCTTATATATAATATATTGACATATATATATATATATATATAAATATCAAATCTTATATAATGCATCTGTATGCGGGTTTATATGTTCAAAGGGCACTGGCATTTAAATGAATTAAAGGTGTGAAGTCTATCAAATATATGTGGGCTCGTGAATTGAATACATAATAATATCTCGTGCTAATGGTTAAAATACAAGGCGTATATATATATTATATATATATATATATATATATCTATATATATATATATATATATATTTATATGGAGTGGTTTATACACAAAGGACCAGGACTACAATACAAAGCCCGAGATATTATTGAGCCCGAGATCAAAATAACCAAAGGTAACAAAGCCTTATATGGTGGGACCCTTTCCTAATCGCATCGGAGCATCGCAGTATGGGCATATCGGAACATCCAACCAAAAGTTGCGATTGCGATGAAAATCTGGACCCGATGGATCAATGAACCATAATTCATGTGTGTTTGAGTTCCAGACCCGTTCATCGCATCGGCAGAATAGTGAATCATCGCTTTGGACCCATCGCCTCGGCAAAATTGTGTGAACAGTAAATCATCGCATCGGGAGTATTCACCTTGCGATTAATCGCATCGGCGATTAGAGCAGAAGAGTTGAGAATATATAAAGCTGTGGGTCCCAGAGCTTTTGAAGGTCAGCATTGGTTGTTCAGTAATTAAAATCCAAGTTTTTATTAAAAAGGTTTAATAATATTGCTGAGAGTTATTAAAAGAGTTATGCAACTGAAATGAACGAGAAAATGAATATAGTGAACCGAAAAAAGGAGAGCGACATTATTAAAGCACTGTATTATAAAAGGACCATGGATATGATACGCGTTGGTTGAAACTGCACAACAGTTATATTAAAAAGACAGTTATATATATGTAGTGGTTACGTAACTACAATTTAGAGGAGAGCGTGTAGAACGGTTTCTTAATAGCAGCAGAAAAGGACAAAACCTGCAAAGGCAAAGACCATAAAATGGGCTACGTGAAATTATTTTTATGTAACCGAAAAGGTGAAATGTAAATGTTTTTAATTGATTTATATTGTTGTGATGCATCGGCAAGTCTCAGGAAGAGAACAAATATCCCACTGTAATGATAAATTGGTACCTATAGTTATGTTTTCTGAATGAGCGGATAAAAGAGATGAGAAGGTAGAAGGCAAAGAGACATGGCTGTCCATTTCGAATTCCCAATAGAATACAAACAACCATGAAGCTATTTTGTATAAAACAGGGTAATATCCAAGGGGAGAAAGTTGACGAAGATAGAGTGAGAGAAGAAGAGAGTGTGCAGTAGAATTGAAGAGAGTTGAAGAAAATAAGAAAGCTGCAAGAGGTTAGAGAGTGAGTGAAGAGAATGCAGAAATGAAGCAGTGAGGCAGAGAAGAAAGAGGAGCTAAGCATAGAAGAAAGAGGAGCTAAGTAGAGAAGAAGGAGAAGCTGATAGATAATCCGAGAAGATGCAGAGATGATACAGGGCAAATATGAGAATTGATGAACAACAGAGCAGATGGAACAGAACAGAGTTGATATCCAAGGTAAATCAGCAAGTGTTTTCTTTTGAAAGAGTAAAAAAGTTGGAGCTTCCCTATCAAGTTGTAGCTTGATAGATGTCAGTTGGAGCTGACTGAAGTAGGAGCCTCCTGTAGGTTGGTGCCTGCAGAAAATAGATGGGAGTTGGTGCTTCCACATCAAGTAGTAGCTTGATAAAATTTCAGTTGTAGCTGACTGAGGTTGGAGCCTCCTATAGGTTGGTGCCTGCATAAAATTGATGCGAGTTGGAGCTTCCTTGCAAGTTGTAGCTTGCAGAATTGAGGTAGGAGCCTCCTGTAGGTTGGTAAATATAGAAAATCAGTGGTGAGAGGGAGTTGGAGCTTGCCTTTGCATCACAACAATAATAAGATGTGGTTTTCTCCCTTTATGGGTTTCCACTTATATCCGGTGTCTCTGTGCATGATGTTTATGTGTTGATGTGGTTTATCTCATCTGCTTAATACTTGCTGCTCTCATATTAAATCTACTGTTACATTATATTAATACTTGCTGCTCACATTCTAAGACTACTCACATATTAAGTTGAACATGGAATGAAACTGTAAATAAGTTTTAATGAAAAAGTTTTAAAAGTCCATGAATGTGTTAAACTGATTCACCCCCCCCCGCCCCTCTCAGTTTAACTAAGGGTTCAACAATTGGTATCAAAACAGGTTCCTTTAGTGTAAGCTTAATAGCTTGAAGGAGATCTAGTTGAGTCATGGACTATCAAAATGCACCTGTGTTAAATACAACAAACTTTCCTGAATGGAGAGATAAGGTTAAAATAGGTTTAATGGCCTATGAACCTGAGGTATGGAAGCTTGTGTGTGATGGTTACTGCAAAGACTCACCCACGGTGAAAGAACAACATAGGAATGCCAAGGCAAAATGTGTGATATTTAACAATATTCATAACAAGGACCTTGAGTTGATAATGGATTTAACCTCTGCAAAAGAAATCTGGGATAGATTGCACTTCATGCATGGAGTAAACACTAAGGACTGGACTGACAAGAAGGATAAGAGAATTAAGAAGAATAAAAATTCATGTCAACAGGAAAATATTCAATCAAATGAAGTACCTGCTAGTGTGAATGGAGATAAGAACCATGAAGAAATTACAGCTGAAGAAAGAGCCAAGCTTGACACTGCTTTGACTGAAATAGAAAATTTGAAAATTGAAAACAAAGACCTTAAGATAGTGGTGCAAATATGTGATGAGAGAGAATATGAAGATAGGAAAGAAATTATTGACCTGAAGACACAACTTGAAGAGGAAATGAAAGTAGAAGACACTCTACTGCAACAAATGAGAGAGAAAAATCTGGAATGTGAAAAATTGGAAGAATAAGTAGTGAGCCTAAGAAAGAATTTAGAAAAATCCGAAAGAGAACTATTAATGAATACACCTCTAATGAAAAGCTCTGGACAGTTGGACCAAATTCTCAATGCTCAAAGATCTCCTCTCATAAAGGCTGGGATAGGATATGAAGGAGAAACTAGTAAGCCCGAGGCAGAAGATAACAAGAAAATAATCTTTGTAAAAGATGTAAAGGAAAATGTAGCAGCTTAGCAGATTCCTACAAAAATAGAATCTAGCAAGAACATGATTTGTGAAGAAGAAAATAGAATCAAGCAACAACATGGTAGGACAGAGAATGAAAGGATGAAATAGTCAGCTGGAAAGGGCCCTCACACACCTGAATATGAATTGAATAAATTTGGAAGATTTCAAAGGAGGTTCGTTCCTCCTATGAATAATATCACATGTTTTTCTTGCCACAAACCAGGACATGATGCAACACATTGTAAGACAAAGCAAACCCAGTCCAACTAGCAAAAGATGCAGCAAACAAGAAGAACACCTCAAGCAAGCAAAGGGAAAAGACAATCTTCCACCAGGTACAAAAATCATTTCCATGGCTATTGTTATGCATGCAATAATTTTGGACACAAAATTGTTGATTGTAAAATGTATTCAAGAAGAGGAACAAAGTATTATACATCAGCTCAAATGTGCTTTGATAAAATAAAATGTTATGTATGCCTCAAGCTTGGCCACAAAGCAAAGGACTGTAAACTGACTTATATATTAAAGAACTCTAGACAGATGATAGAAACAAAGCAAATCAAACAAAACTATGAATCTAAAAGAAGTGCAGACATTATGAAGAACCCCAATAAAGTGTGGACGGAAAAGAGAAAGGGGGAGCCTATCATCTCAATAACATAATGAATCTAGCATAGTCTCAGAGGGAGCTACTCTAGAAAACATAGCAAATATCCGACCAGTGATAAATATGAAGCAACATCCCAAGGGGAGAGCAGTTCATAAATAATCCCCATGAAAGTAGTATAAGAATAGCTCCATGAAATGAGAACAACTATGAGATCAGGAAGTGAAAGGATTTTCCTCTAAATAAGAACTATAGAGAAAGAAGATCATCTGAAGTATTAAGTAGCTGACATATTGATGGAAGAAGAGAAGAGAGCAAGAAGCCATGATGATAGAGGAAACCTTAGCCATGATCATTTAAGTTAAGAAGACATCATCACATTAAGTTATGATCACACTGTGCAACATTCTGCTAGTATGAACAATGATTCACCTTAAGAATGATGAGTAAGAAAAGAGCCTATCATCACTATATCATCACTTCCTTCATCTATGTACCTTGGAGGAGTACAATTAAGAGAGTGATCTGCCCATGAAGATTCCAAGCAAAGAAATTGAAAATGTCTTCCTGAAGATCATCATGTCAGAACAGTTGAATTGGTATATAAAGCAGCAATTATTCTGGAACTGTCATAGAAAATAAAATGCAGTGACATTCTTTCAAATCAGGATGATAGAATAAGTAGCAGGTTAATGATGCCAAGGTCTAATTCAATATATTGATGGTTGTTGGTGTGAACAATGAAGAGTGTTGGTTTATCCAATGTCCAACAAAAATATCAATAGTAGAAACTATGGGTTCATGTGCTAGCTAAAGTGAAAGTTCTACATATTTTATCAAGGTAATATCAATTGGTACTAGGTACAGGTAGCATGTCTATCAACATAATATCAAGAGTTATCATGGAGAAGCAATATGGTACAGGTCCTCAGGATCAAAGGTTATGTCAAGAGTACATCCAGCATGAAAAGGTCAGTAGCAGTACTAAAGGATCAGTATTTTGTTCACACTTGAAGCATTATATTGAACTTTGAATCAGTATCCTTCTCTATATATAAATGCATTCCTTCCGCAAGTTAGCACTTACATATCTTAAAGGCCTCTTCCTTAAGATCAATTATAACACCATGTGAAGTCTGTTTACAAAGATATCAATTAAACATCATGAAAATGTTTTGTGGAAGATCATCATGACACAATAGTTAAAGTATCTGAAGTTTAAAGGAATAGTTGTGATTACCATTGAAGCTCAAAAGTCTTTTATTAGCTCATCCAAGCATAATTCAGCATGAAGTATTTTCTGGTAATCCACCTTTAAAGAGAGATTGATTATTGACATACATACTCCATTATGTCATTAATAATTTGCATGGTTGATAGGTGAAACTAACTAGTACATTGAAGGGTTTATTTTGAAAATATAGTGTGAAAGTAGTAAAATTCATTTGGCCTCTCATATTGAAATATATTTCCTAATCTCACAATAAGTTGTAAACTCTGGATTGATTCAGTGTTCACATCAACAACAAGAACCTCTCAGTCTTTTAAAAGTAATATATTTGTCAGCATCCTAGCTCATATCATCACCAACAGGCAGGAAAGGTGTACCACAGCAATAAAAGATATATTGGGATGATTATCATAATTGAATAAGTGTGGTTCTGCAGATGAGTATTGCAGAAGAAGACATATTCTATCCACAATCTGCCTCAACGGAAATGTATTGGCACACTACATCAGATAGAGACTGAAGTATATTTAAAGCATTCTCAGTATTTTAGGTTAATCCAATGATGCATCCCTGATTAGATAAAGTTGGTACAATGTGTTCTATGAAGTGTCATTATCCTCACTTTTAGCCTTATACTAGTGAAAGGAGACTATGCTTTGGATTGTACCAATTTACTGTGTATATTCAAGTCCAATAATCCTCAAAGTGTTCTCTCAACAAGTCTTGTACATCAGTCTGGAGCAGCATGGTATCAAGGTCAGCAGAAGAGGGCCTAAACATAACTCAGAGAGAGGAAATGTGGAAAGAAAACTAGGAAATGAGCAACCCTTTTCCATTGATGTCAGAGGGGGAGGAAAAACAAAAAGGGGCTTTCAAAATGCAAGCAGAGGAGGTGTATTGCCATCAATGCCAAAGGGGGAGACTGTTGGAAATGTTGTCATTGATGGAAAATGAGATGGAAAAGAAGGAACACATGAAACAAAAGAGAAGTAAGGATTAGCATCAGTCAAGGAGAACAGAGGTAGAAAAGGCAGTGAATTGAGGTAGAGAACTTCTTCAGCAACAGAGTAGGAGGATAATGGCCACTGAACTAAATTTCTGGCCTGTCATGAAATTGCAAGAATTTGCTTTTAAGATTGATCGCCTGTATTTATATATATCTGTTATGGAAGAACTGTCTTTGAATTAAGTGTGTCTGGATGGGGTTAAACCCTGTTTGAATGTCTTCTTGGTCGAATCATGTGAAGAATTGATTCAATATTATTGTGCATTTGACGAGTTAAATCCTGTGTGAACACATGAGTTCTTGATGAATGATCCTATGTAATTGAGCCGAGTCCAATAAGCAAGGGTATGGAAATCCGAGTGATTGTGTGGCAATTCTGTAGTGAAGAACCTTGTAGGATTGGTTTATGTGCTCTGCATAAGAAAGAGGGAATTGTGAAAGCAACGACGTTATGATCCCGGAAGGGAGGTGCAATTGAGATTACCTAGGTCATTATCTATATGTTTAACCCTCGTTCTGAAGAAGTCCGATGCAGATTTAAGTCGGAGCCCTATTTGTAACTAAACGCATTGTTCTGGTCTGGAGTGGGAGTAACAAAACCTGGAGTCTAATTATAATAATACATTGAAGAGTGAGCGGAACTCATAAATAATAAAGGCGGATGGAACCTTGAGCGAAGGAGAGGAACCATGAAGAGTGAATAGTAAAAGCGGGTTTCTGGTTTTTATCGCACAGCTTTCAACGGGAAAGCGGTATTCATGAAATCGTAGCGATTCCATAGAGGATCTGACACGTGTCCCTGAGCGAATATGTAAAACTGCTCTCATTGCGCGCCATCGCGTATTAATCTTCGGCTGAGGACCCCATGCGATATTGATACAAGTCGTTGATCTGGAGGAAGGTTTATCGAACGACGATCGCGTTTAGAAGTGGCACAGAGTTTAACAAAAGGTACGGGCATATGTATTCCATTGAATTTCCGCCAATCATATATGTGGGTCTGGAGCCAAAGGTATGTTATAAGCGGTTCAATTGAATTCAAAATCGAGATATATATTTAAAATTCCCAAGGTCCGAAACATATATATGTGCTGATATATATATATATATATAATATCAAATCTTATATAATGCATCCATATGTGGGTTTATATGTTCAAAGGGCGCTGGCATTTAAATGAATTAAAGGTGTGAAGTCTATCAAATATATGTGGGCCCGTGAATTGAATACATCATAGTTTCTCATGCAAATGGTTAAAATACAAGCCGTATATATATATATATATGGAGTGATTTATAAAGAAAGGACCAGGACTACAATACAAAGCCCGAGATATTATTTAGCTCGAGATCAAAAGAACCAAAGGTAACAAAGCCTTATATGGTGGGACCCTTTCCTAATCGCATCGGAGCATCGCAGTATGGGTATATCGGAACATCCAACCAAAAGTTGTGATTGCGAAGAAAATCCGGACCCGATGGATCAATGAACCATAATTCATGTGTGTTTGAGTTCCGGACCCGTTCATCGCATCGACAGAACAGTGAATCGTCGCATCGTACCCATCGCATCGGAAAAATTGTGTGAACAGTAAATCATCGCATCGGGAGTATTCACCTCGCAATTAATCGCATCGGTGATTAGAGCATAAGAGTTGAGAATATATAAAGTTGTGGGACCTAGAGCTTTTGAAGGTTAGTATTGGTTGTTCAGTAATTAAAATCCAAGTTTTTATTAAAAAGGTTTAATAATATTGCTGAGAGTTATTTAAAGAGTTATGCAACTGCAATGAACGGGAAAATGAATATCGTGAACCGAAAAAATGAGGGCGACATTATTAAAGCATTGTATTATAAAAGGACCATGGATATGATACGCGTTGGTTGAAACTGCATAATAGTTATATTAAAAGGATAGTTATATATATGCAGCGGTTACATAACTACAATGGAGAGGAGAGCGTGTAGAACAGTTTCTTAATAGCCGCAGAAAAGGACAAAACTAGAAAATCCAAAGACCAGAAAATGGGCTAAGTGAAATTGTTTTTATGTAACCGAAAAGGTGAAATGTAAATGTTTTTAATTGATTTATATTGTTGTGATGCATTGGCAAGTATCCAAAAGAGAACAAATATCCCACTTTAATGTAGATTGGTACCTATAGTTATATTTTCTGAATGAGCGGATAAAAGAGATGAGAAGGCAGAAGGCAAATAGACATGGCTGTCCATTTCGAATTCCCATTAGAATACAAAACAGGGTAATATCCAAGGGGAGAGTGTGATGAAGATAGAGTGAGAGAAGAAGAGAGTGTGTAGAAAAATTGAAGAGAGTTGAAGAAAATAAGAAAGCTGCAAGAGGTTAGAGAGTCAGTGAAGAGAATGCAGAAATGAAGCAGTGAGGCAGAGAAGAAAGAGGAGCTAAGTAGAGAAGAAAGAGGATCTGAGTAGAGAAGAAGGAGAAGCTGATAGAGAATCTGAGAAGAGGCAAAGATGATACAGGGCAGATATGAGAATTGATGAACAGCAGAGCAGATGGAACAGAACAGAGCTGATATCCAAGGTAAATCAGCAAGTGTTTTCTTTTGAAAGAGTAAGGAAGTTGGAGCTTCCCTATCAAGTTGTAGCTTAATAGATGTCAGTTGGAGCTGACTAAGGTAGGAGCCTCTTGTAGGTTGGTGCCTGCAGAAAATAGATGGGAGTTGGTGCTTCCACATCAATTTGTAGCTTGATAAATGTCAGTTGTAGCTGACTGAGGTTGGAGCCTCCTGTAGGTTGGTGCCTGCAGAAAATTGATGGGAGTTGGAGCTTCCTTGCAAGCTGTAGCTTGCAGAATTGAGGTAGGAGCCTCCTGTAGGTTGGTACCTACAGAAAATCAGTGGTGAGAGGGAGTTGGAGCTTGCCTTTGCATCACAACAATAATACGATGTGGTTGTCCCCCTTTATGGGTTTCCACTTATATCTAGTGTCTCTGTGCATGATGTGTATCTGTTGATATGATTTATCTCATCTGCTTAATACTTGTTGTTCTCATATTATGTCTGTTGTTACATTATATTAATACTTGCTGCTCACATTCTAAGATTACTCACATATTAAGTTGAACATGAAATGAAGGTGTGTAAATAAGTTTTAATGAAAATTTTTAGAAGTAAATGAATGTGTTAAACTGATTCACCCCCCCCCCCCCCCCTCTCAATTTAACTAAGGGTTCAACATGAAGTTCGTCCTTGGCAATGTTCTTTAGAGCGAGATTCATTCTTCATTAGGGTTGTCTCACACGATGGAAATCTTCCTTAATGTGAATATGATGAGTACACAAACTATCAGGAATCCCCTTCATGTTGGTATAGTCCTAGATGAAGGCTTCCTTATGCTTTTAAAGAACTTTTAGGAGCTACTTTGTCTGGGATTCTAAAAGATTCAGGTTGATGTTTAGTTTTTTTCCTGGTTCAATTTCAATAGGAATAATATCATGGGATGAATTTGTAGGGATTTTCTCAATTTAATCTTCTTGTTCAATATTTTCCTATGTTTCACATCTCATGGAAGATTTTAAAATTTGACGAGTTGAATCAGAAATGGAAGATGGATCATTAATAAAAGTGTTAATGGTATTGTCCTCGCTCGTTTTGAATTAAAGGGCTCACCATGGTAAGGACCCTGCCTTAATTTCAGCTTCAAGTTCATATTCTTCCATTGGTAGAGGTTTTCTCCTTGCCAATGTTTTCTTCCGATGTGGGCTGGTTCTAAGAATATAGAGAGTGATGTTTTTGTAACTCCGTCCCATTTCATATAACCATATGTCCAAGATCAACACCCAATATAAAGTATCCGTGGCTGGTGGGAGCCAAGGTCTTCCAAAATCAGACACCATCGGCCGGGATCGTGTCCGTAATACAAGGAGGTTCACAGGATAGTGCCACGAGTCCACCAAAATGTAATGTCTTCCAACTTCCCTACCGGGTTTAATTGTAGACCTATCTGCCACCCAAGATAGTAGGCTTCGTTTAATGTGTCTAAGACCTAATGCATTCATTGTTTCATAGGCAATGAAATTTATGGTAGCACCCAAATCCACCAGTACATTTGGGATTTCAACCCCGTTAATTTGTACTGTTAGAATTGGGTTCCCTGAGTCCCCATATTTTACAGACATGGTTATCCAATCATGATGTGAGACAATATGCCCATCACATGGATGGTCAATGGATCCTTTGATTTTTTCTGAGGTTTCTTAGAATAGTATTATTTGAATTTTTTTGCATATTTAGGTACATCCCTCATAGCTTGGAGCAGGGGAATTTTAACAAACATATTTTGTAATTCTCCTAGAAAATAAAATTTTGCTTAAGGGTTCTGTTTACTCAGGGTCAATGTTTCAGGATATGGTGGATTAACTGGACGTCCCTAGTTGAAAGTAGGTTAGGGAGGTGTTTTATTTGTAGTGTTTTGGTCTGGTTTATCCCCAACAATTTTTTGTTCTGGTTCCCCAACTTCATTGTCAACTTGTTCAATGATAATAGGTGAAGTTGGAGCATTCACTACCCGCCCGGATCGTAAGTTTATTTCATTAAGCCCTGTGGTAGAAATGCTATATTATGGAAGGTTAAAAGTTTCATCTTGTTAGACCCCTTTATTATTAGGATTCGGGTTGGGTTGGATAGGAAGTTGAGTTCGAAGGGATGGATTATTCAGATTTACATTGGAAGGAAACTGAAGTTGTTGTTGTGGCATTGATTAGGGAAACTATCCACTAGGACATGATCCACGCCAGTTTTGAGCCCATGAAGGATTCAAACTAGTATGGGGAACCCCTTGTTGCCAGGGTGGATATTGATATTGATACCACATTTGTGAAGAAGTTACAGACTGGGGACACATATTAAAATTATTAAAATACTGAGATGGGTCTTGAGGCATACGTCGATTCATATTCGACGGTTGGGGCTGCCATGGATTCTTTAGTCCCATGAAATAATATTGATCCACCATGCTCTCTTCACTTGCTCCTTGAAAAATTTCCTCCAATCCCACCAACGAAGGGCACAAGCTGGTCGCATGGGCTTGTTCACGAATTTCACAAGCTTCAACTGTGTTCGATGGGCATTCCTTCAGAAGATGCTTCTTTCTGCACTGAGGGAAGAATATAGCTGTAGTATTTGCCAACTCCATTTGTTTCTGCTTCACTTGAAAAGTATCCATATTAGTAGATAATGTATTTAGGATATCGGTCCTCAAGTTATCTAGTAGATTTCCGATTTCCGCCTTTATGACCCCTCCACTAGAAGGTTTTGATGACCAAATTCCTTGTCCATTTTTTGCAGTCCCTCACGAACACTGAATTCACAATCCATAGATAATGTCAAAGTATTCCTTCAATATATCCTCCTTTCCTACTATATTTAAAAGTTTTAGAGAATATTCCCTTAGTGCCTGGAGGAGGATGATCTTCTGAATATCTTTGTCCAGGTTGCTATGGCCTAACCTCTGCAGTATGTATTTAAATCGTTCCACACAATCTTCCATATTCTCATCTTCTTTTTGCACAAACATAAAATTCTCCTCCTTTATGTGATGAGATTTATAGTAATCATGTTATTTCTCCAAAAATACTTCCTTCATCGCATCCCACGAGGAGATAGTCTTTCCCCCTAAACCCGTGAACCATCGCAAGCCTGTCCCCTTTAAATTAGTAGGAAATATCTTTAATTTCTCAACATCAGTGATATAATCGTACCCTCGACAAACAATATCAAATTTAAAGAGAAATGTATTTGGGTCCTCAGAGGAAATCCCATGAAAATTAGGCAAAGTTATTAAAGGGATGGGCTACATTGGTGCATCATCTTTGATGTCCCCAATTGAGATATCAATAGAAGAATTTGTAGGTGCCATAAATATCCTCCGATACTCACCCGATGTTTCAACTAGTTCTGCAACTGATAATTGGGTTGATTGGATAAGAGGAGGTTTCATAACACTCCCTCAATCTCATAGTGACACCAACTCCTTCAGGAGTTATTCTTCCCAATTGGATTTTCTCAATTCCTCCAATCCCCTGCTTGTAATTTCTTTTCCTTCTACTGAAAAAAGGGGTGTTCCTTCTACTTATACCTTCTTCAACTCTTCTTCCATCGTTCAAAGGGTCTTCTCTGGTACCGTGGATGGCACTGGCTGCTCAACTGACTTCCCTTTGGATTTTGTTTGAATATTTACCCTGACATCAGCACGAGAAGATGCTTTTATTCATACTTTGCGATGATCTCCTGGATATATGTATTCCTTCCCAGATCCCTTCCTTTCTTTAGGGTGTCTTCCTCTGCCCCTCTTATTCAAATATTTTTTCATAAAATTCATGGGAAGAAATAATTAAAATAACAGCAGTGCTCAGGACCTGGAGGAGGAAAAATAAATTCATCCCCAAGACGAGAGATTGGATTCAAACAAAAAATCAAAGAGACTTAAAAGAAATGAAAGCTAGTTCAAAACAAAAAATCACACAAACTTGAAAAGTTATGGTTCAAGACCTAAAGTAGGGTAATCAAATACCCTCCTTAGGATGAGAAATTGGCCCCTGTTAAAACAATTAGAAAGTAAGAAAGCAGAATACTACGCTTAAGACATAAAGTAGGGTACCAAATTCCCTCCCTAAGTCGAGAGATTGATTTCTTAAAAAAAAAATCTAAAAGTAGAAAAAAAGAACACTATGCTCAAGGCTTAGAGCAAAGTAAAAAATTCCTTCCCTAACACAAGAGATTGATTTCTAAAAAAAAATATTGAAAAGTCAAAAAATAGAAAACTATGCTTAGGACTTAGAGAAGGGTAAAAAATTCCCTCCCTAAGACTAGAGATTGATCTTTGGATCATTTATGGATCATGTTCTTGCACCTTTTTAGCCTTCCCCAACAACGATGCCAAAATGTTGGTGTCTAAGTGTGAATAAACTATTCAACCTTTTTTCCACATTAATTCATTAATATGGGTGCATATATTATTTCAAGGTAATGCACAAGGTATATCTAGGGGAAATGGCACAATCTGATATTGATCACAGATTCAACAATTAAAATAACTAGAACTACTGTGACAGTAATTAAAGATAAATTGCAGAATTATAAAAGCATTCTCAACAATTAAAGAAACATACCATAATAGTAGTTAAAATACCCAAACATAAATGGGAAAGAAACACACATAAATAATGAAGCACCTAATCAAAAGAGTGCGCCCAACCCTCTGACCAGGGCTGCGATAAACTCATAGCTTACAGATAAAATAGTAAAATGGCTTGCATTTAATTGATTGATAGTCTTATGTTACAAACTTGATCTCTTGTATGGTAACCCCATTCACAGCCCTGAGACCCTTCTTATAAATTTTTTTAGAAAACCATCTTCCTAATCTGACAACTAATATCTACAAATATACAATTGTTACAACAACCAACCTAGTTTCCAAGAGAAAACCAAGAAAGGTATGAACTAGATTTGGAGTCAGGTTGGAATCATTTATGTTGTTATAGCATATCAAAATAGCGTTCTAGACTTGGAGTTACTTCTCTGACTTGCATATGTGACCCTTTGACTGTCGAATCTGCGGCAATGATGAAATTAGTGCTCCCGTAGGCAAAATCCCCATGACTAATACGTCATTAATTAAAAATTCCAGGTAAGACAACGAGAGGTTTTACCTTGTGCATTCAGAGAATTTAACGAATATTAATGATACAAAGAAGTGAAGGAGTGAGTGAAAATGGGAGAGAAAAGTATACAGATTTGGTACCCAACACTGATCAGAGTACAGAAGGAGAAATTGTGCGAGACGGGAGGAGTGAGTGATTCAATAGTGGACCTAGGGCAGGAGGTTGTGTTGTGAATCAGTGAATTTGTATTTTCGATATTTGTAAAATTCCTCTATTTTCAGTTTCAAAAGTTTGTGAAATAGTAGAACAATGGCAACGACAGGTGCTTTCCTACATTCAAAGAGGTTAGTGCCTCTTGGAAATTTGGTGATTGCTATCTAAAAGGGGGTTGATACCTCTACTGAGTGGGTTCTCACAAAAAAATTCATATAATTAAGTGGGTGCTTAATTTACATCTTGAAAGAAAAACAAATTGATGGTTTTAGCCCTCTAGGTTTCCACGTGAAAATACCTATGTCTATGTGAGTATGTGTTGATATTGAAAAATGTTGTAAGCATGCAAATTCTCATGAATTGTTGCTCATATATTTGTGAATTAATGCTCTCAGAAATAACAGAAAATAAAATGGATGAAGTAATAACATATTCAAAAAATAAATTTTGAAAGTAATCATACAATTACTAATTCACCCCCCTCTCTGTAATTCCTCAATATAGCATTAATTTTTTGTGAACTAATCAAAAATTTCCACTTTTATTTATGTCATGTTCCACCTTTCCATGTGTAATACTAGTCACCTGTGACATGTCACATGGAAAACTTCCACTTCCGCTCTTCGACTTGACCACCAAAAAATGCCACAAATGGGTGTAACTTATCATTACCTATAATTTCCATGTCATCATGCTATATGTCTTATCGTCCAACTGTCATGCCATTTACATGCCACTTATACTAACATTTCATTCTTCCACCTATCAGGGATCCTCCCACTTGAGAAATATGGTATATGACCTTTCTTTTATAGGTTTGGATTCTCAAATTTGTTGGTGGACCACGGATCGGTTCGAATTCCTAGATGCCTTGAAGCATATCAAATAGCCTAGATGATTTTGTGAAGCTTGAATTCCTTGCTAGAGGCTAGAATCCATCACTTTAAAATCAATCTTCTCTTCATTCCTACAAAGTTATAAAAAGTGTTGTATACCATTGGAAATATCTCTAAAATGGCTATCTAACTAGGCAGTTTTCATGCCATTTTGCAGAAGGAAATTGTAGGAAAATTCCTTGAAAATATATAGTACTTAGGCTACACATCCAACACTCAAAAAATAAGGTAGAATTCTAATACTTAGGAACCAAAAAAAAGTTGAGGTATACAACCATGACATCACTAACATCATTAATGCTAAAAAAGCTTCCCCTAATTTACTTAATATCAAGGAAAACACAAACCTTCCAACACATTGAATAGGAGTTGTATAAAATATGATTAAGACATTAATGGAAAATTTAAGGAGCATGCTTAGTGGTTTCAGGTTAGGATAGGAATTTTGGGAGAATGAAACTTGATACTCATGTTAATTGGTAAATAGATCACCTACATCAATGTTGGATGATAATATTACACATGAGGTATGGAATAGTGAGAAAATTGCTCTCCCACATCTCAGTATATATGGTTATCATGCATATTTACATGTTCCAGAGGAGAAAAAAACTAAGTTATATAGTAAATATGAAAGGTGCATATATATTGGTTATAAATATGGTTAAAATGTTATAACCTTTGAAGCCCATAAAATAAGAAGGTTATGAACAATTTAGATGCAGTATTACATAAGTGAAATATGTCAATAATAAATAAGTCCTACAAAGGAAGAAAGAACTTACTAAGATAGAGTTTTAATTGAATGATAATGAATGAAACTCCAAAGAAGAACTGAGGAATTAAAAGAAGAAAAACCACACTCTATTTTTTAGGATATCTATTTTGGAAAGAAGGAAACCATAAACGTATAGTCTACCTAATTTTCGTTTAAATTTTTCTTTGTTCATTACTAATGATGATCCTATAACTGTTAGATAAAAAGTGGGTGTAAAGGAAGGGAAACTATGGAAAAGGGTCATGATTGAAGAAATGTAAACCTTGGAAAAGAATGGGGCTTGGGATCTAGTTGCATTTTCAGGTGGAAGAAAACCCATTGGCAACAAATGTGTATTTAAGAAGAAGTTGAACATAGAAAATTAAATGGAGAAATAAAAATATCATTTAGTAGAAAAATCTCATTCCAAGGTCTATGGAATTTACTTTGGGGATATTTTTTCCCCTATATCAAAGCTAGTTTCTATTACATTTATTTTAGTTGTTGCTCCTACATTTTATTTTAAGGTAGAAAAGATGGATGTGAAGACAACATTCCTACACGGGGATCTGGAAGAAGATATATAAATTAAGTGACCAAAATGATTCACAATCAAGGGAAATAAAGAGCTTGTATGAAGGTTGAAAAATTCCTTATATGGGTTAAAGAAATCACCAAGGATGTAGTATCAAAAATTTCATACATATATATTGGAACTTCACTTTGTAAAGAGAAAAGAAGATATCTATGTGTTTTTTAAAATATTTGGTGATCATCTTATTATTTTGGTCTTGTATGTGGATGATATTTTGTTGATTGAAAATAGTAGGGAAATTGTCAATGACCTGGAAATTTTTTCCTCTAAATTTATCATGAGGGATCTTGGTGCTGAAAATTTCACTCTAGGCATGAAAATTAAAAGAGATCAAGGAAAGAGGAAACTCTGGTTAAATTGGAGGAAGTATATCCAAAAAATATCACATCAGAGTAATATGCAGTAGAGTAAATTGTTAAAGGTCCCTTTATATAATTAATGTTATCTATAGATCAATGTATCAAGACATAAGAAGAGGAATAAAACATGCATCATGCTCCAGATGCCAATGCAAATGGAAGTTTGATGTATGGAATGGTTTGTATTGGGCTAAAAATTACACTTGCGGTGGGAGCATTAAGCCTGTATATGTCAAAAACAAGATGGAGAATTGGATGGTAGTAAGGAGGAATTTCAGATATCTTCATGCCATTATTAATTATGGATTTTTCTACCAAGGAATATTGGGAGTGGACACTGTTAGAGATACATTGCTTGTTGATGCAGACTTGGCTAGAGACGTAGATCACATAATATATACAAGTGGGTATGTGTTTAGCCTATTTGGAGAATAAATTATTTGGATGAGTAAGATATAGCATGTAGTGCGCACTCAAATATATAATTTGAATACATTGAAACTAATCATGCAAGAAAGGAAGGATTTTGGTTACAAAATTTATGTTCATGTATTGGAAATAAGTTGTAAGGATAGATTTTTATCGTCAAAGTGAAATTTTCGCAACAAACAACCATGTTTATCATTCAAAGACAAATCATATTGATGTTCAATATCACTTTGTAAGAGATACAGTTGAAAAAAAGACGGTGCTACCGATAAAGGTGGACACTTTTAAGAATATTGCATGTCCATTAAAAAAATATTAACACTAAGAATTTTCCTTTGTTTAGAAAAACAATGGGTATTACTACCCTTTATTTTTTACCATGTACTATTATGACCCTCATATGCAAAGAAAACAATAAGTGGGAGAATGTTAAGTATGTGTTATAATACTTGCATGAGTAACTTTGATTGGAACCCAATTCCTAATGGGGTAATTCCCCCTATATAATTTTCATTATGGGGTGTCAATGGGGGTGGTGATAGTTTTATCTAGCACCCCCACCAATAAGTTATTCCTGGGGAAGTGCCACTGAAGAATTTTTTTTTTGGAAATTTGTCCTTGTAAAATATTGTAATTTCATAATTAATTTGAACTTTTCATCATTCAAACATCTCATCATAGAAGTTATGCTAGGGTTATTTTCATTAAAAGTAAGCCCTATTTTAAAATTGAATTATATAGTGGTTATGTAATCATTGAGAGGCATAGAAAATCGGTCTAGTTTGATGGTTTTTGGGTTTATAGGGTAATAATTTTGTGTAAATTGTGTGCATGTGCTATTGAATAATTTCTATTATGTATTGAGAATCTATTTGCCTGAATATTTTGATAAGGTTAAAACATACACTTATATTCCTGGTGTGGTCTATATCTCACACATTAAGTGATATTTGTATATCAAAAAGCTGCAAAGTTACCTCCATAATTCTTGTTTAAAAAAAAAACCATTTAGGATTAACTAATAATAAAGTATTGTACCCATATATGTGTCGAATTTATTTTCTAAAATATTACATTTCATACATATATTTTAGTTATAATCCAAGAAAGGATCACTCAATATTTTCATCACTCAACTTGACTCATATATGTGGTTAGAAAAAAAATATTACACCCATTATTTCACACACAAAAAAAAATTCCTAAGTGCATTATTCTCCTACTATGCTCTTTTCCTTGCACTCATAAGTGATCTTGCAGAATCAAAAAAATTGAGGTACTTTAAGAACTTTGTAAATAACACCCTTAATCAAATGAATCATTCCATCACCTTCATTTTAAACTCTTAAAATTAACTTTAACTAGCCAAGAAAAATACTCCATTGAGAGGTCACCAAGTGAATATTTTATTTCATGTTAGGATATTCATGGTATACATCCAAATAGCACCCCTTAATCATTATTCATAGGAGACCATGTGATGCAGGACCATTAAACTCGAAAATACTTTGTATTTTATTTAAACTAGGGGGTCTTATGTTTGTGAGGAAATATTAATTTCATGTAAATATTAATATTATTTTTGAGTGATTAAATTATGTTTTTAATTAATTATATGTGATAATTTGTAATGTTTCCAAATAACTGGAAAACATGAGAGAAATTAGACTAGAGATATTTGAGAATTAATTATGAGCCTAAATTAGATTTAGTTTCAAGGTTTTAGGGATAAAAATCTATCTTTTAGGGGTGTTGAGATATTTGAGGGTTTTTTGAGCTATTTAAGGGATGTGAACCAAAATTGGTTCAATTAAATTTGTATAAATTGATATGCCTCAAAGGAAAAATAGATCAGGTGAGATTAGAGTGCAGAATAGAGAAAGAGATTGTAAGCCTATGGCATTTGTAAGAGGGACAATGATTGAAAATCAGGCCAGCAAGAAATATTACTGTAAGTAAGTTCATTTTTTATATGAAAGCGTTGGTTGAATTATGCACCTAAATTGGTCAATTTGTGTATGGTTCAAATTCTATGTTAAGGGTTGAAATGGTGAATTTGTATACAAACTTATTGGTATTCAATTCGTATGAATCGATAACCATGTTGTATTGAAGCCAAAACAGAAATTGATATGATCCTGTCAATGAAGGATCGATGGCAGTTTAATGACACGAGGTTTTATATTTTCCGCATATAATTGAAATGAATTTTGAGTAAAGGGATCTATTTTCTTTCCTATTCTGAAATTATGTTCGGCGCTGGTTAAAATAGAAAAATTGTGTGTTAATCCTGTTGGATCGAGGTTGAATGCATTATATTGCAGACTTGAACAGCATTGGAAAATTCAAAACGTTAATCTAATAATGAAGGCGGTCTCCAAATCTGCACAGAAATTAGTATGAGAATTAAAGGGTCGATGGAAGAGTAATTTTGATTCTCATTTCATATTGTGAATCAGCATTATAAATTTAGTTTGAGGAGCAAGTTCAGTGCGTTTTGCGCCTTTTCAAAAGGCCTGGAAACTTCTGTTTTGGTTTTTTTTAAGGGGTCAATTACCTACAAATTATATTAAATTAAGTTTGCAGCGTTGAAGAAATGTGATTTCAAGGGGAATATCGGAACTGTAAGGCGTTGGAGACAGTGATCGACTGTGGAGTTTGTATTGAGCACATCTGATCTGACATTATCAATGAAATTCTGTGTGGATTTTGTGGGAGTAAACGCAAGCATAATTCAAGTTCTAATTATTTGAATTGGTAATAAGTACTGGCGCAGAATGAAGAGGACCTGAGTTGGAATTCGATTTATAGAAATCGATGGTGATTCTTATGTTTCTGTTACGGCACAAGAAGTCAATGAGAAGGAAGTCCATTATCATTGCAGCGTTGGAGCAAATTCTGAATATGACAGAATTAATAACTTGCGTCTTGGAACGTAGTGGTTTAGATAAGTAAGTAATAGTTTATCATACTGATATATGTATTTTTAAACACTGTTTTGGCATGAATTGAGGGTGCAGGGAGTAAGCGGTCAATTGGAGAAGCGATGAACTAGTAACCAGTCAGTATGTGTTAGAAGGATAGCATTGAAGAAGTAATGGATGAATCTATGCCATCGTGGAGGTATTGTGAACATTTTTGAAATCAATTTTCAGCATTGGGATGCGTTGTTCAAAGAATGCAGAGAGTCTTCAGCGTTAACCGTGGAGCTGAAGGTTGCGTTGGAAGGAGAATGCAAGGTAAGCACATTTGTATTTACCGTAGCCAGATCTATCATGATGTTGAATGGAATGAGTAATCCAAGGATTGAAGGAGTGAAATTTTGTGTGGACCAAATGTTATTCTTGTGAATGATGACGTTTTCCGGAATGATGGAATTAAAAGGGTGCACATAATAATGGAGCGAGAGTCGATTTGTTAAATCTTTTGTGTCTGGAAAATTATAAAGTTTGAGTTCGAATATTTATTGAATAGTCATAAGAAGGGCTTATTGAACAAGACCGAGTATGGCATGAGAGGGGTCTCGCTTGGAATAAGTGAAAGGATGAATTTTATTGGTAAAGGGAATTCAACTATGGTTTTATAACCATGCTTTAAAATTGAAGAGATCTTCCTTGAAAGAATAATTTTTAAGCTTCCGCAAAAGTTATGATAGTGTATGTAATTGCCCGGACTTGAAGTTTTATTTGGGCAGTTGTTGAGATGCATTATTATATGCATAGTATTGGGAAGATTCTGGGTTTGCAGGGTTTTTCCCTGCATCACCATGAAAGCTGAATTATTTGAATTTTTTTACGACATGTGTGCACAAATCCCATGGCATTGTGAAACCCATGAATGGAGTAATTTTTAGCCCCAAGACCTTGTGGAGCTTCTTGAGCCACCTAGATAATGCAAGGTTTCCTAATTTATGATTGATATCAAAAATTTAAGATTCCCCTCCCCACACTAGATACAGGTATCTTATTGCCTAACTTGTAAGGAACCCTTTTGCAATTGTGCTATATGACTAGATCTAGACTAGATATTATGTGGATATTGGGAAATTTTATCATTATCTTCTAGGCATGCCTTGAATACCCTATAGGATAATTGATAGTTTCGATCTTCACTAGTTTCATAGAGCGTAATAAGTTCCCATCATTGAAACTTTTGGAAGATATAGTTACATAATCACATGGAAATGTTGTTATATATATATATATGTGGGTTTTTTATATATTTTTTCTCATGTCCTCATATAAAATATCCTTTTTGAGAAAACAATTTTTTTGATTTAGATAGAACTCATCAATTTTTATTAAGGTTTTAAAAATCACCATATAACATTTCTTTTTTCAATACAATGTTTCACAAAAATACATACTAGTTATGAAATTATCCGTGCATTTACAACAAGCCTAGGGCCATATCAGAATCCTCCAAACTTTTGTGTGCTCAATGCCTTCTTAATCTACCACCAACATTGGGAGGGATCCTTGGTATGGAAACATCACTGGATCATTCCCCCATTAATGTTTCCCATTGAATGCCACATTACATGCCTAAATTATTTTAGAAATGTCATTGTTATGAAAAATCCATCTTTTACTTCTTGAAATTGATCTAAAAGACCACACATGGAAGATGGTTGGTCAAACTCCACCATCCACTATACCATGCATGACCTCATTGAATATAATATATTTAATAAAATTGACGTATGACCCAATTTCTCATGATACTACGTGACCACCAACGTTAACTAAAATTTTATTAGATATCTCTAAATTTGATGGAATGCTATGAAAATTCCTAATTAACCACATTATTACCTTCCGTTTATGTTGTTCATAAAAAAAAAATCATGAATGAACCAATGTATTTAATACATTTCCAAATAACGTTGAGTGATCCTTCTTCCAAATGGTAAGTGAACAACAGAACAAGGTATCACTCCAACTTTGGATCCTTGTCTAGTTCATCTCTCATATTCTTCCAATTACCATTTCCCATGGCAGTAGGTTGGTAATTTTAACTATACATAACATTGTTACTCATAGTGATAATCACATATATTAGTTGAAGTGGCATTTCAATATTTGCAAGATCGAAATAGAAATAAAATTTTTAACAATTCCTTTCTCAAGTCCCTTTCACCTCTTATCATAAACTCATCTATTGGGATATGCTATTACATTCAACTCATAAATTAAAAGCCCAATTCCGATATTCAATTCTCCATCAAGTGAGCAAGATCTCATGTTTTTTTCTTTGCGACATATGATAAAGACTTTATTGTTACCACATATCATATATTGGAGATAGTATTTCCTTTATTTTTCAAGCCTTCAATTTTCCATTAATCTAATATCGAATATTGAATATTTTGTATCACACATCAATGCATTAAACACAAAATAATTTTTGATACTCAATATCACACACCAAATTTCCATGTCACGGCTCAAAAATGATGTGTCATTGCACTTGGGGCTTGGCTAAAGTGTCATATAACAAATTTCACCTCTTTCCTCCCTTTTTGATGATTATTTTGCCTATATTTTTTTATGAAACATGGATTCAGGTGGCATTTTCACGTGACTCGTGTCAACATCATCTTTATACCACATCATTTATTTCATACGAGATATTGATAATTCACAATGAAATGCTATATCAAAATAACCATCCAATATATGATATCATTTTAAGCAGGACTCATTAGCAATAAGCAAGTTTAATTTAAAATAATAAATCACAATTAACAAAAGTCTTATTGAATTGGTTTTGCAAGAAAATTAGTGTTTTGAAATTTAAATTCATTCTATTTTTTCATAAATATAATATATCGCGCAAATCCTTACATTGAAAAATTTATCTCATATACAATATTCCAAAATTAAGATCTCAAACTGCCATAACACATGAACTCTCTATTACTTCATTTCTGTTAGAAAATGAAAATGCAAAAAATAAAATCTTGCTTTTATAATCACTTGTGATA